>SJYV01010363.1:1536613-1560043 GCA_006410875.1 Neotragus pygmaeus | reverse complement strand
TGGAAGGAATGATGCTAAAGCTGAAACTCCAGTACTTTGGGCACCTCATGCGAAGAGTTGACTCATTGGAAAAGACTCTGATGCTGGGAGGAATTAGGGGCAGGAGGAGAAGGGGACGACAGAGGATGAGATGGCTGGATGGCATCACTGACTCGATGGACGTGAGTCTGAGTGAACTCCAGGAGTTGGTGATGGACAGGGAGGCCTGGCATGCTGCGATTCATGGGGTCACAAAGAGTCAGACATGACTGAGCGACCGAACTGAACTGAACTGAGGACAATCATTGGCCCAATGGCAATTTGATCATGAAGAAAACCAGCCTTTGTATGTCTGATTTCATGGGTGCCCAAAGGCAGGGAGGGAGAAACTGTATCCTCCATGCCACCATGGAACCTCTGGATTCTCCAGCCACGGGTTTTTACTTCTCTTAGGAATGCATCTCCTTACTCTGTGAACCAGTCTGGATTGGGTTGTCCATCCCTCATAGTGGAAATCCTGAATGACCCAGTGTAGCAACCTCTGTATCCCAGTGCCCAGCAGAAAACATGGTAACTGTGTAAAAACTAAAGTGCCAGCATCATGTGCACAGGTTCTGTTGCTGATGAAGGAAAAGAATGGATGAGAAAGAGGAGAAAAATCACTGAGTGCAGTGAGTCCATCAACCACCAGGTTGGGGCGGATCAAGGGCAGATAAGAGCCACTTCACACGTGTTCAACAGTGGACCCAGAACTCACCCTGGGTCTCCCTGGTTCCAAACGCTAGGCTCTCTATCTCTACCTTTGGTCCTGCCTGGGGGCCCAGAGCACACAAAAGGCATTATTGGGACACACTGTGCATTCCGTACTCAAGGTGCTTTATCAAGAAAAAATTTTAAGGTATATATTTTAGTACTGGCCCAAAGAATATTATTTTGTATTCTTCCGTGTGCACCAGCATTACGAAACAAAATTCTGTTATCTTAACAAAACCACCAGTCGTACCTCTCCAGGGCCTCTGCTGATCATTTTCAACTGTCAACATTGTTTTCATGCCTCTGTGTCTTTGTAATCAATAGCTCTTCCTGCTTCATATGTTTTTTCACTTAACTCTTTCATTCACAGGGAAGTCTTTGCCTGTATAATCATTGTATTTAATATTTTTAATGTCTATATGCCATTCCTTCTTGGCAGTAGGTTGACTTGGCAGGGTCTGCCTTTGGTCATGTGGACTGCACCTGGTTTTTCCCTGCAATAATCCAGTTCTACTGATAGAACAGCTACTCAAGATGTTAACCCAACAATACTTTTTTTTTTTTTTTTTTTTTTTGGTGACAGTCAGAAGGTAGAATGAGAAATAGGGGTCCCAGGTCCCTGCCACCCATCGGTTTCAATCAGGATGCATTTGTCTGCAAGGACTGAAACTCAAGCTGGCAAAAATTAAAGGGGGGATTTTAGTATAGGGATAGGGGCTTCTCTGATGANGGATAGGAGGAGGTGGTGGGCACATGTGCTGGAGTTACTAATTATTTCAAACATCTCCCTCTCATCACCTCTTTCCCTTTGTCTATGTTCTGCTTTGTTTCCATAAACTGGATTGCAAGCCTACTGGACCAGGGCTATGTTCAACTCATATCAGTATAAGTTTCCTTTAGGTTTCCTGCAATCACCCATGCTATTGTGTTCTTCCAGATCCAGGATCCAGGATCACAGAAAAGCCTGTGAGGCACCCAAAAGCTGTCTATCTCTTCTCTCCTCCCAGTTCGTGTAGCTTCGATCAAAGCTCTTACCACATTCTGCCCCATTTCCAGAAGTTTTACCTCCTCCAGCAGACTAGAAGCTCCCTGGGGCAAAGAACTCTCTCATTTCTCACAGTACAGAGGATAAGGACTAAGGAAGTATCTGTGAATGGAATGGCCTGTACCTTGTTCATCCTTGGACTGTTTTTGTCCATTGTTCACATGAGTTTCAGTGGCTGAGCCCCTAAATTTCCAACTCAGGCCTGAGTTTGAGCTTATCCAAACTCAGGACTGACCCAGACTCCAGGAGAGGGTTCAGGCTCCAAGTCACAAATTTTCCAGTCTGTCAGAGTTAGGTTATAGTAGGGGATCCCAATCTTGGGCAAAGCAAGCATCTTTAGCAGGTGTGAAATCGGGAGAAGTGAACAGGCACACTGTTGCACAAGCGTAAAACACAGAGCCATTTCTAAACAGCACCTGACTTACTGTAACTTTTTATCCAGAACAGAGAGTGACCAAAAGTATCTGTGTGGGCATCCCACAGCTAGAATATTTAAAAAAAAAAAAAAAAAAAAACACCTTGAGACTTCCTTGGCAGTCCAGTAGCTAAGATTGCATGCTCCCAATCCAAGGGGCCCAGGTTCAATTCCTAATCAGGGAACTAGATCCCACATGTGGCAACTAAAACCCAGTGCAGCCAAATAAATAAATTAAATAAAGTTAAAAAAAAAAAAANTCAGATATGCAGATGACACCACCCTTATGGCAGAAAATGCGGAAGAACTAAATAGCCTCTTGATGAAAGCGAAAGAGGAGAGTGAAAAAGTTGGCTTAAAGTTCAACATTCAGAAAATGAAGATTATGGCATCTGGTCCCATCACTTTATGGGAAATAGATGGGGAAACAGTGGAAACAGTGTCAGACTTTATTTTGGGGGGCTCCAAAATCACTGCAGATGGTGACTACAGCCATGAAATTCAATGATGTTTACTTCTTGGAAGGAAAGTTTTGACCAACCTAGATAGTATATTCAAAAGCAGAGACATAACTTTGCCAACAAAGGTCCGTCTAGTCAAGGCTATGGTTTTTCCAGTGATCGTGTATGGATGTGAGAGTTAGACTATGAAGAAAGCTGAGCACCAAAGAATTGATGCTTTTGAACCGTGGTGTTGGAGAAGACTCTTGAGAGTCCCTTGGACTGCAAGGAGATTCAACCAGTTCATCCTAAAGGAAATCAGTCCTGGGTGTTCATTGGAAAGACCACCTGATGCGAAGAGTTGACTGATTGGAAAAGACCCTGATGCTGGGAGGGATTGGGGGCAGGAGGAGAAGGGGATGACAGAGGATGAGATGGCTGGATGGCATCACCGACTCAATGGACATGAGTTTGAGTGAACTCCGGGAGTTGGTGATGGACATGGAGGCCTGGTGTGCTGTGATTCACAGGGTCGCAAAGAGTCAGACACGACTGAGCGACTGAACTGAACTGAACTGAACTGAGACCTATATGAATGGGAAAACAGTATTATAAAATATAACTTTTCTCAATGCTTTTTTTTTTCATTTTATAGACCTCATTTTATTTTTTTAATTGCATTGTCTTTTTTTTAATTTATTTATTTTTTTTTAATTTTACTTTACAATACTCTATTGGCTTGTGTACACCTGTGGTGGATTCATGTCAATGCTTTTTTTTTTTACTGAAATTTAACATTCAGTGCTGAAATTAATTAAAAGAATAGAAGATAATATAATTAAGCAACATGGAGAAAGAAGAGAATATAAAGCCACAACTAGATCTACAGAACTGTGGTAGTGGTTGCCACACATTGAGGACTCACTATTAACCAATCACTGCTCTACACATGATGTACACACACACACACACATATGCTCATTTAATCCTCAAAACAACTATATGATTATTATCATCATTTTAAAATGAAGAAGTGAATCACAGAAAAGTTAACTAACATACCTAAAGTCACTTTAGCACTTTAAAAATCTATAGGATTTAGGGAAGTTGCTCAGTTTTCCCTCATAAATAACAATTGCATCAATCAGGATTTTACTAGAACTATAATAGCACCTGAAGTGTAGATTTTCTGGGTTATTCAAAGAATTGTCATATGGTTTAGTCCTTTATCATACAACTGATTAAATGAATAAGTTTTTAAATGAAAAACAAAGACCTTACCGTATCTTCAGTACCAGAAGTACTGGAATAATGACTAGACAACAGACTTAAACAGTAAAATTCTTGTCTAAAGCATCTTATTTTGTGTGCATTTTCCACATCATTAAAATGGGTAACAATGCATTATTTCAGGGATTACATGAGAATACATGTGATTTACGTAGTTTATTTGTTGAGTGAATAAATAAATAATTCTATCAGCCAAATATAACTAAATATTGTAATTTTAATATATGTAATCAGTAAACACTACTACCATTTATTACTATATAATAAACATTATTTATCATTTAGCCATGATTTTGAAGGCCATATAGTATTTCACAAAGTGGAGTTGTCCTAATTTACATAAGCATTCCACAACTGTTGGTCCTTTAATTTGAAGTGTGGTTTTTTTTTGCAATTATGCATATGCATAATATTTCAATGAATTTGTTCTTGTATATAATTTTCTTCATATTTCCCATTATTTCTACAAAAAACATAATTTATCAGAAAACATTATAAATATTTTAATTTTTAATGCATATGCTAGGTTGCTTTCCAGTGTGTGGTAGAGCAATCTACCATCAAAGTAGGATATGCATTTCAAAGTGCAGTTTTCAGAATTCATTATTCACCAAAGTAGAAGGATACCCATTTCAAACTCTTTGCAACTTTCAGTATTCATTACTTAATAGGCTTTTCTCAATTTAACAGGCTCTAAAAATCATCATTATACTGAAATCTTAAAACAGCATTCTTAATAACAGAGCTGTTTTTAATAAATGAGATCTTCCTTTCCAAAACACTTGAGGTAGTAAAACTAAGCAGCAGAGTTCACAGTTCCAAGTGTGCATACACAGCCTCTGTATTCCTTCTTTCAGTTTCAACATGTTCTTACAAACAAATACAATAATGATCTGAAGAATTCAATACATAGATCCAAAATTTTACCAAGAGTAGTTAAGATTTAGGAGAAGTTAATAGCTTAATTTCTGAGACTTATGGCAAGAAACTATGTCCATACAAAGCATTTCTCAGTCCAGAGAAGGGATTCAGGACTAATGACTCAAACCACCTGCCCCAGACTCACTCTCTTACATATGAAATAGCTACAAGCTAATGATCTGCTGTCAAATCTTTCATAATATACCTAAAAGAACTGTATCATATATTTTTATTTTCACAAGACCTTATTCTAAAAAGTATCATTTGTTTTACCATTATTCATAAGCTTCATGGCAAAAAAAAAGCTTAAAGAGAAAAACTGTCAATGTTCTAGACATCAAAACATCATCTCACCCTTGACTTTATTTAAAAGCTTCAAAGAATGCAGTTCTGCTCTTTGGAAATTTAAGAGAGAAAGAAATTTAGATAATCTCTTTTGAAATCTTCCATTAAAATATATATATATATATATATATATGCTTATGTGGAGGGCTGAATTAACAACACAAATGCAGCAATGTAGTTAGCACAAGTAAAGCCCTGTTAGTACTCTATATCTTCTTGGACTGTCAAGTTCGAGAGCTCTGAAGTTAAATGTAGTTTAATTATTGTCACAAGTGGGATACTGTAAGGTTTTAAAGCTGCCAGAGGGAGTCATCAAACAACAATACAATTCTAGTGGCTCAAAGTATTCTATACAATTTACTACATGTGTGTTTAGTGTCGTGACAAGACCTTGGCACCATGAAAAAGACAGGACTACAGGGCATGATCTGTGCCTTCAAGAAGATCCCATTTGAGCTGGGAAACAAAAGTTAAATCTCACTTAAAACAATTAAAGACTAGATAAATCAAAGGAATAAAAGTGCTTTTTATTTCATGGCTTTTCTCCTGTCTTACTAGTGGATTTTACTTGATGTTTCTGTCAAAAAGAAGTATGGAGCTTGAAAGACAAGGAGATGAAAAGAACATTTCATCAAATAATGGTTTGTCTTTAACCTATTAAAGTTTTATTCTCTCTATTGATTATTTCTGCAGCTAAATAGATAGTTAAAAATAAAACAGATTTTTTTAATGTATGTTGAAGTTAAAGCCAGCATACCTATTTGTCATCTGAAGGTGACCTTCTATGAAGAAAATGAGGGAAAACAACAAAAAGGGCCACCAACTCGAGAGCTAAATTGGCTCAGTTTTGGAATTGCATGAAACCCAAGAGGCATCTCTAACTCCAAACTGAAATTTAAAAATCATTGTGTGTCTCTGAGTGAGTGATCTGAATGTGAACATGCAAAGGGAAAAAGTAAGAGTTTTCCCACTTCTTATGCACAGAAACAGTGACAAATGCCTCTTGGGAAGCTGTCCTTCAGAAAGAAACCTTTACCAGGGAAGCCCAGATAGAGGGGTTTCTATCTTGATCTCTCTTCTGTCAGAAAGAAAAAAATACATGCTCTGAAGCAAAGAAAAAAATCATACACTTTGGCATTTCCAAAAAGAAATAAACTTTCAAGGTCTAAGTAACAGTATGTATCTCAATAAAGAACTCACTGGTACTGCTTATCTGAAGAGCAGATAGCAGATGGTATGGCAAATCAAAAGAAAGAAAAACTCTTCTGAAGATATTGCTTTTTCAAAATGCTAAATGGAGTCTTCATCCATCCCTTATATTTATGTTGTTCTTTCACGCTCTCTTTTTGGATAACTATATAGAAGTGAATGATTTTTTCCAGAATGGCAATTAAATATAGATTGATGTGAGAATTATGCAACCTTATCATACTCCACTACACACAAGTTGCTATTATAGAACTTACTGGTGACCTGATGTGTATGAGGTGATGTTGAACAGGCAGAATCAGGCAGTTTGCTTGAATTACTGAGAACAGCAGAAGTCTCTACCTTAGAAGGCTATTGATAAGCAGCACACTAGGCTGACACTCATATGTAATGAACCCTATCAGGTTTTCTGTGTCACAGTGCATCACATTTTAGAGGGTAAAATAGCAAATATTCCTTGCATTTAAAGAGTTTACAATGTATTTATAATAAAATATACATTGGGTTGGCCAAAACATTTGTCCGGGTTTTTCTATTAGATGTTGGGGAAAAAATCTGAATGTACATTTTGGCCAATCCAATATATGAAGGTGGGATAAAGATGCAGGCATTGTGCTAACTGCTTTTCTTTGTCAACCCATTCAGCACCCTCAACTATATGGGGGTTTTGTTGTTCTCTCCACTGATTTCCTATGACAATTAGAATAAAACCCAACCTCCTTACCAACACTAAAGTCCTCACATGATTTGATTCCTCCTCTCCTCAGCAAACTCAGCCCTACCAGTATGATCACAGTCCTTGCTCACTATACTCCAGCCAGACTGGCCTTTCTTCTGCTCCTCTGAGAAGTTAACCTATCTCAAACGTCAAGGACTTATCCCTTCCAAGTCTCCCTGCCTAGAGAACTCGTCATGTCTTTGCGACACTGATTCTGCATTTTGGTCAGGTCTCAGGCAAAGCATAAACTTCTTTAAGCTGAACTTCTTGGCCGTTTCTAATGTAGACCTCATAGTCACTACTTCACCGTTTAATTTTATTTTTAAAAATCATTTAACAGTTGCTTACATTCTATTATTTATTAGTCTATCTCCCTCATACTCTTTGTTGTATTTTGTTCACCACTTTGCTTACCAAGTACATAGTAGGCATTCAATGGATACGTTGAAATGAATTAATAAATCCTCAGTTCACTTATGAATTAACAGATGTGTAAGATCAAAAAACTGGTAAGTGGCATAAAGACTTGAACCCAAGTTCAGGTGACTTCAAGATCTATGTTTTTTACCTTATCTCTAAATATCTAATTTAGCATAGTCAAATAATGACACGAAGAACTTATGAGTAAATACAAAAGGCATAAATAACAAGTATTTGCTATTATGTAGAAAAATAACTCCAGGCTGGCTTGTCAGAGATTGCTTTCAAGAAGGAGGTGACCTTGAACTGAGCCTGGGAAAATGAGTCATCTTGTGATTGGCAGAGAGAAGGAACTGGGTGAATACAGACAGAAGGGAGGCACATGTCATCTCTGGGATGGTAGGGAGCACATTCTGATAGAAGATGATAGAAGTACACTGAGTTTTGAATTATTGCACCCACATTTCACTATGAACTTTGTCATCTATCAGCTGGTTGGCTTGGCAGTCACATAACTTCTTTGATTTTCAATTTCTACATTAGAAAATTTGCTCTAGCTATTTCAAAGTGTTAATGTGACTAATGGAAATATGCATATGAATAATATATATTACTCATGTATAATAAATAATATCATGAATATAACATAATACATAATAAAGTTATAATATATAGCATATATATTCATATATAAATATATATAAATGTGTCCTTGAAAGCACTTAAAAAATGTCTAGCTCTCTGAAAACAAAAGACAGATGCAGTATAAAATGAAGAAGGCAAATTAAATACTAGCAGAAAAATTCCCTGTAGCTCACTCGGTAAAGAATTTGCCTGTAGTACAGGAGACCAGAGTTCAATCCCTGGGTCAGGAAGATCCCCTGAAAACAGAAATGGCAAACCACTTCAGTATCCCTGCCTGGAAAATCCTATTGACAGAGAAGCGCCTGCAGTGGGCTGCAGAAGAAGCACCTGCAGAGAAGTGGGCTGAGGTCCATGGACTTGCGGAGAGTCTGGGACACTGAGCAACTAAGACTTTCACTTTCACTTTCTTTGCCATCTGAGCCATCAGGGAAGCCCTAATACCAGACCATATACTAAACCAGTATAAGTAAACAATTACATAAATGAGAAACTTTTATGATTATGACTCAGTAATTAGCAAAGACCTAAGAGAAGCAGAAGAGATCCAAAAGAAATGGAAAGAAGACACAGAAGAACTGTACAAAAAAGATCTTAATGACCCAGATAACCAAGATGGTATAGTCTCTCACCCAGGGCTAGACATTCTGGAGTGTGAAGCAAGTGGGTCTTAGGAAGCACTGCTGCCAATGAATCCATTGGAAGTACTGGAATTCCAACAGAGCTATTTAAAATCCTAAAAGATGATGCTATTTAAGTGCTGCACTCAATATGTCAGCAAATTTGGAAAATCCAGCAGTGGCCACAGGACTGGAAAAGGCCAATCCTTATCCCAGTTCCCAAGAAGGACAGTACTAAAGACTGTACAAGCCACCAGACAATTGCACTCATCTCTCATGCTAGTAAGGTTGTGCTCAAAATCCTCCAAGCTAGCTTCAGCAGTATATGAACCAAGAACTTCCAGATGTTCAAATGGGGTTTAGAAAAGGCAGAGGAACCAGAGATCAAATTGCCAACATTTGCTGGATCATACAGAAAGCAGGGGAATTCCAGAAAAACATCTACCTCTGTTTTATTGTACACTAAAACCTTTGACTGTGTGGATCATAACACTCCGGAAATTCTTAGAGAAATGAGAATACCAACCATTTTACCTGTCTCCTGAGAAACCTATATGCCAGTTAAGAAGCAACAGTTAGAATCCTGTATGGAACAACTGACTGGTTCAGGATTGAGAAAGGAGAATGACAAGGCTGTTTATTGTCACCCTGTTTACTTATATGCAGAGCACATCATGCAAAAAACTGGGCTGGATGTGTTAGGAGAAATATCAACAAATATAGATACAACTCTACTATTAGAAAGCAAAGAGGAACTAAAGAGCCTCTTGATGAGAGTTAAGGAGGAGAGTGGAAAAAAGCTGGCTTAAAACTAAATATTAAAAATACCAAGATCATGGCATCAGGTCCCATCACTTCATGGCAAATAGAAAGGGAAAATGTAGAATCAGTGACAGATTTCCTCTTCTTGGCCTCTAAAATCATGGTGGATGGTGACTGCAGCCATGAAATTAGATAATTGCTTCTTGGCAGGAAAGTTATGAAAAATCTAGACAGTGTGTTAAAAAGCAAACACATCACTTTGCTGACAAAGACTCATATAGTCAAGGCTATGGTCTTTCCAGTAGTCATGTATGGATGTGAGAGCTGGGCTATAAAGAAAGCTGAGTGCAGAATTGATGCTTTTGAACTGTGGTTCTGGAGACGTTCCTTGGAAAGGGAGGAGATCGAACTAATCAGTCTTAATGTAAATCAACCCTGAATACTTGTTGGAAGGACTGATGCTGAAGTTGAAGCTTCAGTACTTTGGCCACCTGATGTGAACAGGTTACTCACTGGAAAAGACCCTGATGCTGGGAAAGACTGAAAGTGGAAGGAGAAGGGGGTGACAGAGGATGAGATGGTTGGATGGCATCATCAATTCAATGGCCACAAACTTGGGCAAACTCCAGAAGATGGTGAGGGACAGGAAGCCTGGCATGCCATAGTCCATGGGGTCACAAAGAGTCGGATATGACTTGGCAGCTGAACAACAGCAATTAGAAAATCAGAGAGACCTATAAGGAGACAAACACAGCCCTATGTATGAGTTTAAAAAATCACATCCTGAATTTGGAAACTGGGTTCTCAGGTAAGAAAGATAGGAAACATGCCTCTTGGATTCCATGGATATATTTGAAGTATCCATTTTCGCAATACAAATAGCTACTGTTTTGTGAGATAAATGTAACTGAGTGGTGATTAAAGGAAACAAAACCAACAATCATTGAAAAAGACTTAGTGCTTCTCCAGGAGTGCTCAGAATTTCTGGGACAATCTCAATTCCACTTCAGACTTGAAGGATGAAGGCTCCAGCAAGAACACTCACCGTAGAAGAATCAGCTGATACTTAAGGAGTACTGCCAGAAAGTTGACCAGATTTAAATGAGTTGAGAGTTACAGATGATGCAAGTGACTTACTAAGGTGATAAATTAGAAGATTCCATTAATAGTTAACAGCTTTGTGGCTCAGATGATAAAGAGTTCGCCTGCAATGCAGGGGACCCAGGTTCATCCCTGGGTCCGGAAGATCCCTTGGAGGAGGGCATGGCAATCCTCTCCAGAATTCTTGCCTGGAGAATCTCATGGACAGAGGAGCCTGGTGGGTTACAGTCCACAGGGTTGCATAGAGTCTGATATGACTGAGCAGCTAACATTAACATTTACTGAAAAGGTCAAAGGCTACAAAGATCTACAATCTGTCTAGATAGAAAGTTCTCCTCAGTTTGGAAGACATAATCATGACAGAGCAATGGTAGAAAAAAATAAAGAAGTAAATATCCTAATGAGAACTAAATTTAAAAAATTTCTCCTGCATCGCATGGTATATCACAAAGGACATTACTATTAAGGAAGGGTAATTTTCCTATAGGCTTCCCTGATAGTTCAGTTGGTAAAGAATCAGCCTGCAATGCAGGCGATCCCTGTTCGATTCCTGGGTCAAAAAGATCTGCTGGAGAAGGGATAGGTTACCCATTCCAGTATTCTTAGGCTTCCCTTGTGTCCCAATAAAAATAAGGAGAATCACTGCTTAATTAGCAAGGATTTCTTTCTCCCTCTATGAGGAAAACAGAAGCGTGGCTCCTTCTCAAAAGACATCTGAGGTTTTGCAATGAGACAACATAACTGTGCTCATATTGTAATGGAATCTGACATGATTATGCAGCTGACCTTCTGTCTCAGAATATAGATTTGCATTAGAAGTTGCATTGACAGTGAATGTCCATTAATCAAGTCATTTTTCCAATTACATTCTGCATAGGAGATAAGTTCTTCCTAAATAAATGATACCACCCAAAGACCAAATGCAAACAACACTTAACTATATATTAAATCTTTAAAAGCTATGACTTGAGAAAAAAAACAGTTGCCAAATACAGAACATTCTGTTACTGGTGACAATCAAATTCCATTGTTACAAAACCCTAGGGACTGTTTAGAGTTTTTTGTTGCACAAAGATCTGGTCTATGACCTATGGCTAAGACCCTCTGGATTAGAAGGAGAGAGACCTGGACTTTAACTAAGCTTTCCAATCACTGTATGATCTCGGTGCTGAATTTCAGCTTCCAAAGCTTCAGAGCCCCAGTCTGTCGAGCAAGAAAATTGAATGAGTTATCCTCCAGTTCAGTTCATTTCACTCTCTTAGTCATGTCTGACTCTTTGAGACCCCATGAATCGCAGCATGCCAGGCTTCCCTGTCCATCACCAACTCCCAGAGTTTAATCAAACTCATGTCCATCAAGTTGGTGATGCAATCCAACCATCTCATCCTCTGTGATCCCCTTCTGCTCCTGCCTTCAATACTTCCCAGCATCAGGGTCTTTTCAAACGAGTCAGTTCTTCCCATCAGGTGGACAAAGTATTGGAGTTTCAGCTTCAGCATCAATCTTTCCAATGAATATTCAGGACTGATTTCCTTTAGGATGGACTGGTTGGATTTCCTTGCAGTCCAATGGACTCTCAAGAGTCTTTTCCAACACCACAGTTCAAAAGAATCAATTCTTTGGTGCTCAGCTCTCTTTATAGTCTAACTCTCACATCCATACATGACCACAGGAAAAACCATAGCCTTGACTAGACTGACCTTTGTTGGCAAAGTAGTGTCTCTGCTTTTTGATATGCTGTTTAGGTTGGTCATAACTTTTCTTCCAAGAAGCAAGCATGTTTTAATTTCATGGCTGAAGTCACCATCCACAGTGATTGGAGCCCCCCAAAATAGTCAACCACTGTTTCCCCACTATTTGCTATGAAGTGATGAGACCGGAAGCCATGATCTTAGTTTTCTGAACGTTGAGCTTTAAAAAGCTAACTTTTTCACTCTCCTCTTACACTTTCATCAAGAGGCTCTTTAGTTCTTCTTAAGAGTAGTGTCATCTGCATATATGAGGTTATTGATATTTCTCCTGACAATCTTGATTCCAGCTTGTGCTTCATCCAGCCCAGCGTTTCTCAGGATGTACTCTGCATAGAAGTTAAATAAGCAGGGTAACAATATACAGCCTTGACATATTCATTTTCTGATTTGGACCTAGTCTGTTGTTTCACGTCCAGTTCTAACTGTTGCTTCTTGACCTGCATATAGATTTCTCAGAAGGCAGGTTAGGTGTTCTGGTATTCCCATCTTTTTAAGAATTTTCCTGGTTTCTTAAGGTCTACAGAGTCAAAGACTTTAGTGTAGTCAATAAGGCAGAAGTAGATGTCTTTCTGGAACTCTCTTGCTTTTTTGATGATCCAACTGATATTAGCAATTTGATCTCTGGTTCCTCTCCCTTTCTAAGCCAGCTTGAACCTCTGGAAGTTCATGGTTCACATACTGTTGAAGCCTGGCTTGGAGAATTTTGAGCATTACTTTACTAGCATGTGAGATGAGTGCAATTGTGCGGTAGTTTGAGCATTCTTTGGCATTGCCTTTCTTTGGGATTGGAATGAAAACTGACTTTTTCCAGTCCTGTGGCCACTGCTGAGTTTTCCACATTTGCTGGTATATTGAGTGTAGCACTTTCACAGCATCATCTTTCAGGATTTGAAATAGCTCAACTGGAATTCCATCATCTCCCCTAGCTTTGTTCGTAGTGATGCTTCCTAAGGCCCACTTGACTTCACATTCCTGGATGTCTGGCTCTAGGTGAGTGATCACAAAATCATGATTATCTGGGTCATGAAGATATTTTTTTAATATAAATTTATTTATTTCAATTGGAGGTTAATTACTTTACAATATTGTATTGGTTTTGCCATACATCAACATGAATCCGCCATAGGTATACATGCGTTCCCCATCCTGAACCTCCCTCCCTCCTCCCTCCTCGTACCTTCCCTCTGGGTCATCTCAGTGCACCAGCCCCAAGCATCCAGTATCATGCATCAAACCTGGACTAGTGATTCATTTCATATATGATGTTATACATGTTTCAATGCCCTTCTCCCAAATCATCCCACCCTCGCCCTCTCCCACAGAGTCCAAAAGACTGTTCTATACATCTGTGTCTCTTTTGCTGGATCACATATTCCATTTTTTTTTTTGTACAATTCTTCTGTGTATTCTTGCCACCTCTTCTTAATACCTTCTACTTCTGTTAGGTCCCTACCATTTTTGTCCTTTATTGAGCCCATCTTTGCATGAAATGTTCCCTTGGTATCTCTAATTTTCTTGAAGAGATCTCTAGTCTTTCCTATTCTATTGTTTTCCTCTATTTCTTTCCACTGATCACTGAGGAAGGCTTTCTTATTTCTCCTTGCTATTCTTTGGAACTCTGCATTCAAATGGGTACATCTTTCCTTTTTTCCTTTGTCTCTAGTTTCTCTTCTTTTCTCAGCAGTTCATTAGGCCTCCTCAGACAGCCATTTTGCCTTTTTTTATTTCTTTTCCTTGGGAATATTCTTGATCACAGCCTCTTGTACAAAGTCATGAACCTCCATCCATAGTTCATCAGGCATTCTATCAGATCTAGTCCCTTAAATCTATTTCTCACTTCCACTGTATAACCGTAAGGGATTTGATTTAAGTCATACCTGAATGGTCTAGTGGTTTTCCCTAATTTCTTCAATTTAAGTCTGAATTTGGCAATAAGAAGTTCATGATCTGAGCCACAGTTAGCTCCTGGTCTTGCTTTTGCTGACTGTATAGAGCTTCTCCATCTTTGGCTGCAAAGAATATAATCAATCTGATTTCAGTATTGACCATCTGGTGATACCCTCGTGTAGAATCCTCTCTTGTGTTGTTGGAAGAGGGTGTTTTCTATGAACAGTGCTTTCTCTTGGCAAAACTCTGTTAGACTTTGACCTGCTTGTTTTGTACTCCAAGGCCAAATTTGGCTGTTACTCCAGGTATCTCTTGACTTCCTACTTTTGCATTCCAGTCCCCTATAATCAAAAGGAAACTTCTGGTTTTGTAAAGTTAAATACTGTAATTTGTTGTATCAAAAACATTATGAAATACAAATACTGTGCTAAAACTCAAAATGCTGGTATATCAAAATTCCAGTCTCTTACAGGCAAAGTATTAATGACATATGTTTATGAGTTGCTTATCCTTTTTAGTAGTTTACTTGTCTTTTTTTTCAAGTAGTCTCTTTTATAACTCCAAGTTTCTAAGAAACATTTGCTAGATTCACATTAAGTAACAGTTATAAACAAGGCTCTCAAAAATCTAATTTAAAAAAAAGGTTGTTTGTTTGTCACCATCATCTTCAACCACTGATTACAATGTTTTGTTCAGTTATTTATAACTTATTCTTCTTTACTTGTATGTGTTATGCATTTTAAGTACCGGCATTTGGCTTAGGAGTATTACTAACTTAAAGGTTACTTGCTCTATTAATAAAATGGCAGATTGCCTCTTTCTATTCTCCACCAATATATAAAAAAGATAATCTTTATTTCCAGATTTCGTTCTTTTCGTTCCTCAGCCCAGCACAATCAGATCTTTACCACCCACCATTCTCCTGAAACTATAGTCACCGAAGCCACCATGACCCTGAAATTAATCATCCCAGTTGCTTATTTTTCAGCCCTACCTATTGTAAAATATAGATGACAACACAGAAAAGCTCATAAAATATAAATAGGTAGTTCAAAGACTCCTCTCATGGGAAATACCCATTAAGATACCATGCAGATCAGGAAAGAGATTCTAGCCTCCTCGCCTCCTGCCTACTCCAGGTCCTTATCCTTCTTTCAGGTAATCACTATCCTAATTTAAAGTATTTATTCTTCTAGCTTTTTTACATCCTTACCAACTAAGCAAGTATTTCTAAAAGCAGTATAGGTTTAATTAAACCTGCCATCATAGTCTGTCTGACTTTAAACATCCCAAATCACATTTGTAACACACTGTTTTTTCTTACATGAATTTCATTTATGAATATACTTCCATTTGTTTGTTCATTCCACTGTGGGTTCAATGGCTGATGTTGAAGTCCTCATCCCAGGGAGTATCTCTGGAACATATAACAGTGTTGACCATTGCCTCTTTGAAATTCTCTTCTCTCCCACCCTTTACAGCAACATTCTCCTGTGCTTGTGCTTAGTCACTCAGTTGTGTCCAACTCTTTGTGATTCCATGGACTGTAGCTCCTCTGTCCGTGGGATTCTCCAAGCAAGAATACTGGAGTGGGTTGCCACTCCCTTCTTCAGGGTATCTTTCTGACCCAGGGGTTGAACTCAGGTCTCCTGCATTGCAGGCAGATTCTTTACCATCTGAGACACCAGGAAAGCCCAGCACTCCCTAAGCTTCCCTGTGTTATTTTGATGGCTCTCCAGTGTTTATCACTAACAGCTCTTCTTCACTGCTCTCCATTTAAAACACTGACCTTTAAGTATCTCTCTTTATCCCCTCTTTGTACATATTAATGCTAAGTAATTACTCCTTCCTTAGCTCTGGATCCCAATTACTAGGATGATTTTTCATGACTTCCTGCTTTTCTTCACCTTCATCTCTGTTTAGCTTTTCTCTCCCCCAGACATGTTACAGAGCTGCTAAAAGCTACCCCCAAACATGCCATTCCCTTCTTTCCTTTGTGTCTTTCTATATGCTGCTCCTCCAGTCAGGAATTCCCTTCCCTCTCTTCATCCTCTAATTTCCAGATCAAACATTTTCTCCTGTGAAATCTTCAGGACCCTCTTGCAGTTTTAATTGCTCCCTCATCTATGTTCCATGAGCTCATTGTGCAGTCCCTCGTTACAGCACTTATTATAGTCTATTGTGAACATCTGCGTGTCTCTCTCCCTCACCAGAGGACAAGGAATCCTGTCTTATTCATCTCTATATCCCTGGGGGTGCTCGATATGCAAACGTTGCCAGAATTAAGGAATCTGTTTACTTGGTAACCTTTATGTATTTCCTATGCGAGGGAAGGCTTATAGCATTCATATTTGTGCTGTGCTTGTCTAACAGTGATGCGTCAAACTTTTAAGTGGCAGGGGTATGTTGCAGGTTGGGTTTCCTCAGAAGCAAACTCTGAGATGAAAATTTACGTGTAGGATGTTTGTTACAGAAAGCTCTTGGGATCAACACCTGTGAAATGAAATGAAAAGAATGAGAAAAAAAAGTACAACTGGGCAGAGGAAGATGTCAAGCTATCATGCTGTTGCAATGGAAGCCTTAGCTAATACTGTAGGGAATTCTGAAGCTGGAATGTTCCAGAGAGCTGAGCTTCCATGTTCCCTCATCTGCATCAGAGGTGGGCTTGACTTCTTTAGCATGGCTAATCTGGAGGGCTCTGACAGCTAAAAGAGATGCTGCCAGCTGGTCCTTGCATTATAGGGCCCATTGCAGTTTGAAATTTTGCCTAAAAGAATTTCATAAATCAGCCTCTTGAATTATGTATAAAGTCTACTAGGTAGGATTTCCAGTGTCTCAAGATGTACCTATATCATTATGAAAAAAAAAAGGTAAATGTCAATTTTACTATGTTTGGTATAAAATTTTCTATTCTGACTTTACAATCTATTTTGCTTTTTCTAGCTTTGTAGCAACATTCCCAATGGACAACTGCCCCAGAGACCCTCCCCCAAGAAGGACATCCCAGAACTTGTACACAGAGACTCTTGCAGTGAGAATTTAACGTGACTCCATTTGGGAAGATTTATGTGATAGAAAATGAGATATTTGGTTGTTCACCAGTTAACTTTAATGAAGTGTACAGTTCAGTATTCTCCACAATTCTGTGAATATAGGAAATGAAAATTTCTAAAATATTAAATGACTAAGTGCCTGAATATCCAACTTATAGCTGAATATTTCAGTTTCTTCACAAATTTTTTCTTCCATTATTTTATATACCTAAAAGTGTTTTTCATGTTGATGTATGGCAAAACCAATACAATATTGTAAAGTAATTAACCTCCAATTAAAATAAATANGACGACAGAGGATGAGATGGCTGGATGGCATCATGGACTCGATGGATGTGAGTCTGAGTGAACTCCGGGAGTTGGTGATGGACAGGGAAGCCTGGTGAGCTGCAATTCATGGGGTCACAAAGAGTCGGACACGACTGAGCGACTGAACTGAACTGAACTGAACTGAAGCCCCCTCAGATGCGTTTCTGAGCATCTCACCTGTGACAAGATGGATAAATTAAATCTGCAAGAGAATCAGAAGTCCTGTATATGTCCTTCATCCATACACACATTGAAAGAAAGCCAATACTTCATGCCCATTTGGCTCTGTGTAAACTCTCAGCCAGATCCATGCAAGTGAGGCAAGATCATATCATAAATTTAATCCCTAAAGTTAGTACAGAACCAAAACTCTGTGAAGATGTTAAGATCATCCAATGATTAGCGCAGGCCAAATTCACCCAGGTATAATAAGGTAACAAGGGCTTGAAAAAGAAGAGAAAGTTGGGAATGAAAAGTGAATCATGGGGCTTTGGAATTAATTCAAAGAAATTCATAGTTTGGGTGACTGATATGGGGTAAACAAAAGGTGGCAACATGCATAATCAACAATTCAATGGTGCTACCATGTTTGATTCTCTTTTAGCCTGTCCTTTCTCTGAGTTTGCAACATTCCTCTACACGGTATTTTCAACTCTCTAAATTAATCTGAGTGCTAGCTTCTTAATTCTATTAAAAAAGCAGGCATAGAATTGTTCACAATTCTTTATTACAACCATGTTTCTCTGCTGAACTCTGTTTCTGCATTTCAAAGCTGTCCCTACATTACTGTAACTACTCATGGAATTATCCTTCAAAAATGTAAACACCAAAATCATTTTTCTACTTAAAATATTAAATGAATAACTGCGATTAACTCCAATATTCTTAGTATGAAATGAAGGGCTTAGAAACCTATTTTCCGCCTAACTTTCCACCCTTGTTTCTAGCTGTGTTCTCCAGTGCTCTAGCAACACTGGACCATCACTGCTCCCTAAATATACCCTTCAATTGTATGGCTCTCCTCCTCATTTATCCTGATTCTTTCTTTAAAAGGAACCTTTCCAGCTACCAAAAATCTAGCACATTTCCGTTTCTCTGATAGAACTCAGCTTCCACATCATACTCCTGTGTCTCAACCCAAATCTTAATCAGAGCTAACTACTTCATCAGTTATAAAGAGCTTTATATGCATACTATCACAAAGTATACATATCAATGCACACTAGCATAAACAGTCAACTCATTGGAAAAGACCCTGATATCGGGAAACATTGAAAGCAAAAGGAGAAGATGGTGGCAGGGGATGAGATGGTTGGATAGCATCACCAATTCAATGGACATGAACTTGGGTGAACTCCAGGAGATGGTGAGGGACAGGGAGGCCTGGCGTGCTGCAGTCCATGGGGTCACAAAAAGTTGGACACGACCTGGCGACTGAACAACAACAATGATAAAAGTTAGGAGGGGAACTTACCTGCCTCCTGGCTTTACATTTCAATAGCGGAGAGAGAGTGCGCTTCTCAGGAGGGCTTTCTCTGCTTCTTCATTAACACATTCACAAGGGAAGGAGGAAAGACTTCTCTGATCTTGACAAGGGGAAGAAGGGACTGAGATAAATAGTTCAACTCCTTTCTCTGTTTCAGAATACAAAATCTTTAGGACACACATTTTCCCCTCCTTATCTATTAGTCACCTTACTAGGAAGATTCTTCCTTATAAGGTCTGAGTTTATGAGGCCTTGTGTTGCTTATTCGTTCAGTCGTGTTTGACTCTCTGAGACACTTTTGGCTGTAGACCTCCAGACTCTTCTGTTCACGGGATTTTGCAGGCAAGAATACTGGAGTGGGTTGCCATTTCCTTCTCCAGGGGATCTTCCTGACCCAGAGATTGAACCCATGTCTCCTGCATTACCTGCATTGCAGGCAGTTCAATTCACAGGTTGAGTTGAGGGAGCATATGAGAGAGTAAAGTGTGGCTCTAGGTCAAGCCACATTCTCTAATTCACATCAGCGAATTAGAAAAGAGCAGATATTTTTCCCATCACCTTTTTTTTAATTCCTAAGTATACTTTTGGGTGTTTTTCCAAGCTCAGGAGAAGAGCAACATTATTGATTGGCCTTTTCTAGTCCTAACTTACTGGTTCATGGGCTGAAAACACAGAGCAATAAACCCTTGGCCAAAATGTGGGCAGTGCATAGAAAGACAGGAGTGAAATTTGAAGCCTTAGGAAATCTAAGCCTGTTTTTTTTTTTTTTTGCGGGGGGGAGGGGTTTGGTTTTATTTTTACCTCACTGGTTCACCGTGGTTTTTATTGTCACTACACGGCTGGACTTTAATTGTTGAGGGAATATGGGGCTTAGTAATCATGGTCTGTGTGTTTCTTTGTGGCTAAACTTGACCTGACTTATACAGCACAGCTATGGCTTAAAGAAGGCCAATGGGACAGGGATTATATTGAGGTAAAAGAGTCTGTTCTGTTCTAATAAAGGCTAAGTTTAAAGTAAGCAGAGTTTTCACACAAAGGCTCTTTAGGCACTTGAGGGTAAATCACAATTTGTTTTATTGTATTTCTCAGTCAAATACATAAAGTGAGTCCCTAAAGTATAGAAGCAGCCAAGTAACTTCCAGGCCACAAAATTCTGCTAAAGTAGATCTCAAATAAGGCACAGGTAAATAGTTCTACATTTGCTGCCTCAAACAGCACTTTTGTATGTGTTGCAATATAAGAGTTAAAAAGAAAAACTATGGAGAAACTAATCTATTGGCTTCATAGAGCTTTTTCACAAGTCTTTTAAAATTATCCTCCAAACTGATGGGCTCACAGAGGCTGTAGCTTGCTATTGAAAATTCTAGGACACCAGTTTTGCATTTCAGAGATTTACTATGACCTAACACACAGAAATGACATGGATGTTATTTACAATAGCTAAGACATGGAAGCAACCTAGATACCCACTGACAGATGAATGGATAAAGAAATTGCTGTATATATAAACGGAATATTACTCAGCCATAAAAAGGAATGCACTTAAGTTAGTTCTAATGAGGTGGATGAACCTAGAGCCTATTATACAGAGTGAAATGTCAGAAAGAGAATCACAAATTCTATATATTAACACATATACATGGAATCCAGAAGGATGGCACAGACCAACCTATTTGTAGAGCAGCAGTGGAGACACAGGCATGGAGAACAGACTTGTGGACCCAGTGTTGGAAGGAGAGGAAGGGATCGATTGAAAGTATAACACTGAAACATATACATTATCATATGTAAAATAGAAAGCCAGTGGGAATTTTTTGCATGACAAGGGAGCTCAAACCCATTGCTCTGTAACAACCTAGAAGAGTGGGATGGGGTGGGAGGTGGGAAGGAGGTTCAAGAGGGTGAGGACATGGCATATACCTATGGGTGATTCCTGTTGATGTATGGCAGAAGCCAACACAATATTATAAAACAATTATCCTCCAGTTAAAAAACAACAACAACTAAAAAGGAACAAGTGTGTTCAATGCAGGAAGAAAAATAAACCAATAATAAAATAGCTGTAAACTCAAGAGACTAAGAGGAACTTAAAATGCCTGGGCATTGAACATACTGTTGTTAAGAATCATGCTTACTGAGGAAGCCAAAGAGGGAAGGCATTGGCTTGTTATACTTCAGCCTAAGTGCTAAAACAGAAGCAATGAGATAGTGAACACAAATGATACTGAATAAGCTGGAGGAAAAGAGTTTTCCTTAGACAGAATGATGAAATCTTAGTGTGCAAGTGAGACAATTCTCAAAGGAAAAATTGAGATCTTGAAGACGAGGCTAGAATACCTGCTTTAAAAAAATGAAACTGTGTGTAATAGCTCATAAAAAGGGATCTTGAAGATGAATAGGTATTTTAGCACTTACTAGATCAGATAGCATAAAAACCCAGTGAAATCTAATAAAGCAAGAGAAGCAAGATCTCAGAGAACAATTTGGAAGGCTTCCCCAGAAGGAAGTATGACCCAAGAAACTACTAAGAAGTACATTTGTGAAGTTGTCTGTAGAGAATCTACACTAAAAGAAAGTGGACAACCACTCTCAAAGACCTGAACAATCTCAGGTGATTACAAGAAATCATTTAGATGTGGTTTAAGGAAACACAGCTATTCTAATAGAAATGTGGCAATTGTTTATGCCCTAAAGGCACATGACCAAGAACTGTATGAAATTTGGACAACTAACAGTGACAAGAGAAGATGCACCATAGTAAAGGGAAGGTAGCCAGGGCGATAACTTTCATTCAGATATGGTTCTTCTGGGAGAATACATCCTGATCTTATAAACAGAAATTCAAGCAAAAGTGCAATGGCACAATATGCCATAAACAAAAATATCTGGATGTAAAAATGAATACAGAGTAAAGGAAAAAAAGACATTCACATCTAGATATTTTTTATGAATATGAATTCAAACTTTGCCAAATTGTGCACTATCTGAGAAAAACCTTTTAATCAAATAACAAACAAAGAAGAGATCTTAGAGTAGAAGAAGATGAAAAAAAAAGTAGTAATCACCAATCTTTGATCTCTTTCTATATCTATAGTCAGAGCACTAAATAAGAAACCTCTTTCTGCACAGATATGAGACAAAAATAAAATTAAAAAGTAAAGGCACAGAGGAGTTAAATATTCATCCATTCAATAGAAATAGAGAATGTATAATTTTTGTATGTCTCTGCAACATTTATGAAATTCAAATATATAATTGTACACAAACGTACAATTGTACAAATCTGAAGCTATTTTAAAAAGGACTCAGTCTACTAATAAAACAAACATGTTACATAAAGATATTTTATGTACTTAGAAGTTAAAAATCATGATTCTAGATTACATTTAGATAAAAGAGGAAAAACGAAAGAAGAGGAAGAAGAAAATTCTGACCGAAAGAGCACAGAAAAAGCTATATACAAAGGAAAGAATAAAAGTATGTGCCTTCATTATGCCAAAAGAAAGAAAGAGAACATCATTTATTTTACAATTAGACAAAAATTGAACCAAAAGGAAATAGAACTAGTTTAGCTGAAAGCTGAAATTAATGAGAAAACACAGTGGCAGAATAAAAAATGATGGCTCTTTTTAAAAGACCATTAAAATTGATAAACCTATCATAAGCATAATTTAGGGGAAATAAAAACAAACAAAAGTAGTCAAGGTGTGGATGAAGAAAGGAAACATACGAGGGATGCAGAAGCAATAGAATATAAAGTGAACACTACATGGAACTCTATGACAACAACTTTACAAACCTAGAAAGAGCTTTCCAAATCTTCTTCCACTAGCAATGATTTAAATCAGTGCCTCTCAAACACGAATGTATGTATATATCATGTAGAATATTGTTAAAATGCAAATTCTGATTCACTAGGTCAAAGTGGTAGCTGAGTTCAGTTCAGTTCAGTCACTCAGTCGTGTCCGACTCTTTGGACCCCATGAATCGCAGCACGCCAGGCCTCCCTGTCCATCACCAACTTCCGGAGTTCACTCAGACTCACGTCCATCAAGCCGGTGATGCCATCCAGCCATCTCATTCTTAGTCGTCCCCTTCTCCTCCTGCCCTCAATCCCTCCCAGCATCAGAGTCTTTTCCAATGAGTCAACTCTTCGCATGAGGTGGCCAAAGTACTGGAGTTTCAGCTTTAGCATCATTCCTTCCAAAGAAATCCCATGGCTGATCTCCTTCAGAATGGACTGGTTGGATCTCCTTGCAGTCCAAGGGACTCTCAAGAGTCTTC
>SJYV01010363.1:1477003-1536597 GCA_006410875.1 Neotragus pygmaeus | reverse complement strand
GATTGGGGGCAGGAGAAGAAGGTGACGACCAAGGATGAGATGGCTGGATGGAATCACTGACTTGATGGACGTGAGTCTGAGTGAACTTCAGGAGTTGGTGATGGACAGGGAGGCCTGGCGTGCTGTGACTCATGGGGTCGCAAAGAGTTGGACACAACTGAGTGACTGAACTGAACTGAACTGATTCTAGAGAAATTGTCCACACAAAAATATGCATACAAATGCTCACAGAAACTTTACATGTAATATCCAAGAACTGAAAACAATTCAAATATCCTTCAGTGAGGATGTTTAAACAAATTGTATATATCTATGCATAGAATATACTCAACAATAAAACGGAATAAACTCTTGACACATACAACAACTCTGATGGATTACAAGAGCATTATGCTTGGTGAAAAAACTCCACACTCAAAATTCTCATGCTGTATGATTCCTCTGATACAACATTCTCAAAATGACAAAATTATAGAGATATGAAACAGACTAGTAGTTGCCAGGGACTAGAGATGATGCAGGTGAAGAGTGTGGGTATGACTATAAAGGGGCAGCATGAAAGATCTTTATGATGATGAAAATGAAAACAGTCCCATATTTTGATCAAGGTGGTGCTACAAACAACTACACATGTGACAAAGTTCATAGAACTACACACACACACACACACACAAGTGCATGTAAAACTGGTGAAATCTGAATAATATCTGTGAATTGGAGCAATGTCAGTTTCAGGTTTTTTTTTAATAAAAATAAATACTTTATTTTACTTTACAATACTCTATTGGCTTTGCCATACATTGACATGAATCCACCACAGGTGTACATGAGCTCCCATGGTTTCATGGTTTTGATATGATACTAATTGCCATGCAAGATGTTATCACTGGGTATTAGGCAAAGGATACACAGGAGTTCTCCATAATTGCTTCTTACAATTGCTAGAAAATGTATAATCGTGTCAGATAAAAATATTAAAATATTGAGGGATAAGGAAGGATTCAGGTTGAAAGGAACCTTATCATTCCAATACTAGACTGCTCAAGCTGCAGACAGTGAAAGGAATCCAGTTCTATCTAGACTGTGGAGTAGATGCCTCTACCTGAGACTAAACGTAAACAGAAAATGGGTGACATGATTTTTGAAAATTAATTCCTTTAGATTTTGGCTTAAAATTTGTGAACCTTAATGTTTCAGACAAAAACAAGGTGATTTTTATCTCTTTGGCATGTGCATTCAATAAAAGGGGGGAGCTCCACATTTGGATACATGTTTACATTACCACTGTAATGTTATCAGAGCACCTTTTTTTTGCTATTTGCTCTCCCTAAGTAACCTTCAGGGAATTACCTCGATTACAAGGCTAGACATAATTTGGGTTGGGATTAGAACAAGGAATTGCAGTCTTAGAGGGCAGCAAGGTCTTAGAAGTAATTCAACTGATGAGCAGTTTTGATCCACTGCACATCTACACTGCCCACCAGTGGTCTCAGAAAGACAGACTAGGAAGAGTGGTGATGTTGTAGGCAGATTTCCATAAGGTAAGAGTAGGATAGATTTATGATCTCTTCCCACTGAGGAGAACAGTCATACTCCTAAAGACCACAGGCTTGGGTATTAAACTCAACAGACTGAGAAAACAAAAAAGCTGGAGCAGAGTTAGAGGTAGTGCTTAGCTCTTAAAAGACTCTGATGCTGGGAGGGATTGGGGGCAGGAGGAGAAGGGAATGACAGAGGATGAGATGGTTGGATGGGATCACTGACTCGATGGACATGAGTCTGAGTGAACTCTGGGAGTTGGTGATGTACAGGGAGGCCTGGCGTGCTGCGATTCATGGGGTCGCAAAGAGTCGGACACGACTGAGTGACTAAACTGAACTGAACTGAACTGAACAAGAGTTGGCTTAAAACTCAACATTCAAGAAACTATGATCACGGCATCCAATCCCATAACTTCATGGCAAATAAATGGGGGAAAAATAAAAACAGTGGCAGATTTTATTTTCTTGGTCTCCAAAATCACTGCAGACAGTGGCTGCAGCCTTGAAATTAAAAGATGCTTGTACCTTGGAAGAAAAGCAGTGACAAACCTAGGCAGCATATTAAAAAGCAGAGACTTACTTTTGTCAACAAAGGTCTGTCTAGTCCAAGCTGTGTGGTTCTTGCAGTTGTCATGTATAGATGTGAGAGTTGGACCAGAAAGGAGACTGAGTGCCAAAGAACGGATGCTTTGGAACTGTGGTGCTGGAAAAGACTCCTGAAAGTCCCTTGGACAGAAAGGAGATCACGACAGTCAATCCTAAAGGAAATCGATCCTGAATATTCACTGTAAGGACTGATGCTGAAGCTGAAGCTTCAATCCTTTGGCCACCTGATGTGACGAACCAACTCATTGGGAAAGATCATGATACTGGGAAAGATTGAGGGCAGGAAGAAAGAGGGCAACAGAGGATGAGTTGGCTGGATGGTATCACCGACTCAATAGACATGAGTTTGAGCAAATTCTGGGAGATGGTGAAGGACAGGGAAGCCTGGCATGCTGCAGTCCATGGTATCACAAAGAATCAGACACGACTTAGCAACTGAACAACAAGAGAGAAAACTGTACTCCTTGGGTGACAACAGTACCTGGCCCTTTCTCAGTCCTCTTTCCAAGGTAGGATGATTACTCTCTGATTAGCGGTTTGGGGAAGACGGAGCTTGTGCAGCTCTCAGCCCCTTTTTCCTACAGAATAGTCTTCCATAGGGACACAGTTTAGGACTGTCACATAGGGACCCAATTAACTTACACCGCTGTATTGTAAGTTAATTGGGACAAGTTTTGTCCTTCAGGGAGAAAGCTGTAGTTTTAGATGGATGGGTTCAATTCAGTGGGATACTGGGGGGAGGAATGACAAATCAGAATTTCTCTAACTCATTATTGCCAAAGGTTGAGCCAAATACTCCAACTTAGCCTTAACAGAAAGAAGAGTGAAGATTTGATTACTATCTCTTGGATTCCTTCTTAATAATCCCTTAACCAGAAAGAGAAGAGGAGTACTATGTGTTGGCTTCTTCAAACGTAACATATATCACCTATCATACAAAGCAAGAAATACCATTCACACACTCCAGTACTGTTTGGATGGCTGGCACAGTCTTCCATTTTTGTATCCCCAGAATGTAGACTGTGACAGCAAAAGTAATTACTTTCTCAATTTTTGCTAAATAAACTCACCAATTTCACAATAATTTTTAGCAGTTACATCAAATATCATTCTCAATTTTAAAGTATATAATGAGAGAAATTATCCAAGAAAACTCAGGTCCTTGTTCCTCAAAGCCAATAAAAGCATAACATCCGGATTAATAACAATAAAAGAAAATGCCAATAAAAACGTTTGAAATCAACATACACTGAAAAGAACACTGGTTTATTCATGTCTACGATCAATTAAGTACCAAGATCTTTCTTCTCTTTCTATGAAATATAGGAAAATGGGGCTTCCCTTGTAGCTCAGTTACAAATTCTAAAGAATTTGCCTGCAATGCAGGGGACCTGGGTTTGATTCCTGAGTCAGGAAGATCCCCTGGAAAAGGAAATGGCAACCCACTCCAGTACTCTTGCCTGCAGAATCCCTTGGACAGAGGAGCCTGGTGGGCTACAGTCTATGGGGTCGCAAGAGTCGAGCATGACTGAGNCTGGGTTTGATTCCTGAGTCAGGAAGATCCCCTGGAAAAGGAAATGGCAACCCACTCCAGTATTCTTGCCTGCAGAATCCCTTGGACAGAGGAGCCTGGTGGGCTACAGTCTATGGGTTCGCAAGAGTCGAGCATGACTGAGAGAGTAAGCACACATGAAATATAGAAAATGCCACTTTTATCTATTTCCCCCTACGTATCTAAATAGAAAAGCACTGAGAAGATATTTAAATAAAAATTTAAAGCCTGTAACCTATATTTAACAAAGGATCTAGTTACTTTAAATGCCTGGTAGGTATCATTCAACCAAAGAGTCTTACATGTGATCTAAAAACAGCTGAGGCAAACAGTGACATGTCAGAAATAGAATTATGTTAAAAGAATATCTATGACATTTTAAGTTCCTTTTCTGAAAATTGCTCAAGTTCTTTGTCTATTTTTCTTTGAAAAACTAATGTTTTTCATATCAATTTGTGTCATTTCTTATTTGGTAAGGATAGAAGGCATTTGGCATCTCTATTGCAATTATCCTGCCAGTTTCCCACTTGTCTTTTAATCTTTTTTATAATGTGTTTAAACATACACTGTTGCTTTCATTATTAGAGTTGTATCAATCAACATTTTCCATTGTTAGTTCTTCTATTGCTTTAACGTTTGGAAAATTATTTTCTGTCCAGATACTAAATAAATATGCACTTTATTTTCTTCCAGGTTTTTCACAAATAATAAATGCAAATATTACTTAGAGACTTGAAAAAAATGACTAAATAGAAAAGCTTATCATGCTTTGCATGGGAAAAGCACTGCAAAGTATTGACACTATTTTAAAAGTTTGGATTCTTTCTAAAATCTAGTTTTATATAATCTTAGTCAGAACTGTAAGGGTTGTTAGTCTAATTTAGAAAAATAGATAAACAGGAAAGAATAGGTTTGTGAATTTTTACTTTTAAAGTGACATCAAAACATTTAAAAGCTGTCACAGTTAAATGGTAGTAATGTCACTGAAAATAGATGGATGATGGTAAATAGGAGACAGATGATAGATGAGGGGAGAAATCAAGATCAATGGAATAGAACAGCTTAGAAAGGGACTTTAAATATGTTAAACATATGACAAAGAATACATCATGAATCAATAGGGGAAAGGAAGGGTTTGATCAGTCAGTGTATATATCTGTATCATCTGCCTGTATCAGGAATCACTCAGAATACTGGGAAGAGAAAACAAGCTAGGTTCTGCCTTGTTGAGATTATAGTCTAGTGGGGAAGACTATTATAAGATGAGCAATTACACACATGGTAAAGGAGATGAATAAAGTACTAGGAGAGTGTTTTAAAGGATGAACCAACTTATATTCAGGCATCCGAGGAAGCTACTATGAGAAACTGGCTTACAAGCTGAGATCTGAAGCAGTAGATAGCGAGTCGTCCCGGCATGAAGAAGGACATAGTGAGCAGAAAGAGGCTCTCTGTGACTGGAACACAGAGAATAATGAGACTGTGGAAAGAAATGAATCTTAAAGGGTAGGCAGGAATCAAATTATGCAAGACTCTGTGTGATATATTAGAGATTCTGAACTTTATACGAGGGCACTGGGAAACTAGTGAAGAATTTTAAGCAGACAGATGACTTGATCTTATTTTCCATTTTAAAATGGATCAGAAGGAGAAGAGGTAGATGCCATGACTAGCTAGAAGATTGCTGGAGAAATTGTTCAAGTAATTCAGGTAGCAGATGATTATGTCTTGAAGTGTTGACAATAATGATAGAGAAAATAGAAATACTTGATGACTTTACAGTATATTATATACTGTATATTTACAGTATATTGATAGAGTTTATAGTATATGATAGAATTTAGTGTTTTATTAGATGTATAGGGGATAGAGAAAGAAAGGAAGCAAAGATAATCATTTAATGAATATTTAGGACAAGAGATTTAGTAAGGGGGAGGCAGAGATAGAGTATTACAAAGGATTCTACTTCGAAACAGGTATCAAAACAACCTCCAGATGAAAAAAGAAATTAAATGTTTAAAAAATTGGAACCACTGAATTCTTTTAAAGAATCAGACACCTCTGGAGTATGTCCCAATCTGCCTATATACCCACATATGCCACCATCAGTCAGTCAGTCAGCATTAGTTGCTCAGTCGTGTCCAACTCTTTGTGACCACATGGACTCTAGCCTGTCAGCCTCCTCTGTCCATGGAATTCTCCAGGCAAGGACACTGGAGTGGGTTTCCATTCCCTTCTCCAGGGGATCTTCCCAATCCAGGGATCAAACCTGGGTTTCCTGCATTGCCGGCAGATTCTTTACCATCTGAGCCACCAGNAAGTACTAGGAGAGTGTTTTAAAGGATGAACCAACTTATATTCAGGCATCCGAGGAAGCTACTGTGAGAAACTGGCTTACAAGCTGAGATCTGAAGCAGTAGATAGCGAGTCGTCCCGGCATGAAGAAGGACATAGTGAGCAGAAAGAGGCTCTCTGTGACTGGAACACAGAGAATAATGAGACTGTGGTAAGAAATGAATCTTAAAGGGTAGGCAGGAATCAAATTATGCAAGACTCTGTGTGATATATTAGAGATTCTGAACTTTATACGAGGGCACTGGGAAACTAGTGAAGAATTTTAAGCAGACAGATGACTTGATCTTATTTTCCATTTTAAAATGGATCAGAAGGAGAAGAGGTAGATGCCATGACTAGCTAGAAGATTGCTGGAGAAATTGTTCAAGTAATTCAGGTAGCAGATGATTATGTCTTGAAGTGTTGACAATAATGATAGAGAAAATAGAAATACTTGATGACTTTACAGTATATTATATACTGTATATTTACAGTATATTGATAGAGTTTATAGTATATGATAGAATTTAGTGTTTTATTAGATGTATAGGGGATAGAGAAAGAAAGGAAGCAAAGATAATCATTTAATGAATATTTAGGACAAGAGATTTAGTAAGGGGGAGGCAGAGATAGAGTATTACAAAGGATTCTACTTCGAAACAGGTATCAAAACAACCTCCAGATGAAAAAAGAAATTAAATGTTTAAAAAATTGGAACCACTGAATTCTTTTAAAGAATCAGACACCTCTGGAGTATGTCCCAATCTGCCTATATACCCACATATGCCACCATCAGTCAGTCAGTCAGCATTAGTTGCTCAGTCGTGTCCAACTCTTTGTGACCACATGGACTCTAGCCTGTCAGCCTCCTCTGTCCATGGAATTCTCCAGGCAAGGACACTGGAGTGGGTTTCCATTCCCTTCTCCAGGGGATCTTCCCAATCCAGGGATCAAACCTGGGTTTCCTGCATTGCCGGCAGATTCTTTACCATCTGAGCCACCAGTGAAGACCATACTCCACCAAAGCTAGTTTCCAAAGTAGCACTGTGTAGACCACCCATCTACCCAGTATTCAGAACCCTTACTTGTATCTGTACCTTAGCTTATATTCATCTTCTCATAAGGGCCACTCTTAACATCCCATCTCTATTCACTAAAACCTTACTGATCCTTCAAAATCTAGCTAAAAGCTTACTTCTTCCATATGACCTTTCCTTGCTCCCCAATAAAAATATTTTTTTGTCCTGTCTTCATATTTTACCTATATGCTTTGTACAATAATTCTTAAATTCTGTCATTCCACGATTGTGTGTATATATCCTGAAGACTCACAAACACCTTGGAAGTATCATATCTTTATAACTACAATTCTACCATGTTCAATATAGCCCCTACAACACCTGGTACACACTGCTCAACATTATGTAAAACTTACACATTTCATCACTGAATTTGATTATAAATAATGACATTAATTTAATTTTAAATAAGTGCTTCTAGGCAAAATCAGACATTTGACACTTATCTAACTCACAGAAAAATTCAAGTTTTATAAGCCTTATCTTTCTGCAAATTATGAGCTGCCTCAGGTCACATTCAGTTCACTTTATATTAACTTCAACTTAAAAGAAATTAACACTCTTCTTCAACTCTTGCCCCTGTGTGTCCTCAAGCTTCTAAAAGCCTGCTCTGTCTTTTCTCTTTTCAGAGTAAAGAGGTGGCTCCCAGTCATCACTAATTCTGTACTTCAGGGCTACTATTTTTGAATAAATGTTTTACTGCATACCTTTAACACAACCCAGACCTCTCTGCAAGCTTTAATTTTTTTATTTCTTGGTTCTCATTCTCCCTATCTCCCCCGCTTCCTCTCTATCTCTCATTTTTTATTTTGAAAGAATTTCAAATATATAGAATACACTAGTAAATTCTGTAGACCCCCTCAGATTCCCCCAAATGTTAATATTTCATCACAATTGCTTTACCATCTTCTTATTCCTACACCAACCATTTGTGAGTAGGTTACAGTCATGACGCTACTTTATTTCAAAGCGCTTTAGTAACTCAGTGTGTTTTTAATGATGCTTTGCCAAGATGGACATTGTTCAGCCTGGCCTTCAGTCATCTATCCTCATAGGAGGCTACTGCATCAGCCTTCACTACTACCAAAAGCAAGGCCCCTCAGGTGCGGCTCTCCTAGTCATCCCCAGCCATTCCTCCTGGATGCTTAGCAAACATTTAGTGCTCCCACTACACTGAAGATGGTGGGAAATTTTGGTGAGAATAGGTAAGGTAGTTCCGTGCTACTGATTAGCAGAGAGACAATAAAGTGCTCCTTATTCTCACTGGGGTAGTGAACTATGAAACTATCTTGCCCCTGTATGCCTGAACACCACACAGCTGTTTCTACTCTATTGCTTCCAAGCCACAGTTGTGTGTGTGTGTGGTCAGACTCTTTGCAACCTCATGGATTGTAGCCCATCAGGCTCTTCTGTCCATGGAACTTTCCAGGTAGAAATACTGGAGAAGGTTGGCCATTGCCAACCCAGGGATCAACCCCACATCTTTCATGTCTCCTGAACTGGCAGGCAGATTCTTTACCACTGGCTTCCAAGCCACAGTTGGAAACCCACGAAGACAGTCTTGCTGCCCGTATTCCCCTTCTCCCTTCCGCCTCCTGTGTCCCACCCCATTCTCTCAAACCCCACCAAGACTGGAATGCTCTGATTCCCCGAATACTATCTAAGGGCTGCAGATTTAGCCCAGGGGAGTATGGTAGGTTGCTAAGTCGCTTCAGTCATGTCCAGCTGTTTGCGACCCTGTGGACTATAGCCACCAGGCTCCTCTGTCTACAGGGTTCTCCAGGCAAGAATATTAGAGTGGGTTGCCATGCCTTTCTCCAAGGGTCTTTTTCAGGAACCTTCAACATCCAACTCTTATGTTGACCTTGTAGCTTTATCCCTTCTCTCATAAACTAGGACCTTTTCTAGTTTCAGGAATGAAGAACTGGCTCTCCCTGCATCATGTGCAATTCTATATTCTGTGTCTCCATTCCTGCCCCCAGGACCCGGGCTTTTGAAACACAAAAGGTAAGATTTAATGTATTTGCTTTTGTGTTTTTTATCTTTCCTTATTTGAAGCAGTGTAGCCAGAAGCTTGTATACTCAGAAGAGAGGAAAGTAATCTGTTAATGTTCAGTGTATTATCACCCTACCCACATGAAAGTATATACAAAATTTTTGTGAGCAAAACACATCAGATAGTAAACTGACTTGCCACATTGCCCTCAATATCAGCTCCTTGTACATGTTAACAAAATAAAATCATCATCTCCAGTGGAAGCTAAAACTCTGTCTCTGCAAAAGGTTCTTGAAGATGTTGTAGTTCTTTGAGGCACCAAATTCACATGTTTATTGACTTTATTGGTGACATTCAGCTAGTGTCATTGTTCCTTTACAATTACGCATTGTCACTGTGGCAAATCTCTAAAGAAGACTTATGAGAATCTCTCAAGCTTCATTTTCACTGAAGAGAATGAAAACAGAGTACAAAGTGAAATCCAGGTCTCTGTTTCACCACCTTGAGTCACCTCTTAATCTCTCCAAAGCTTTGAAGAGATTTGATGGATGTGTACCAACAGGCAATGAAAACAAAAATTCTAACTGATAGTTCCTTTAAACTCTTGACTTTAAAAAAACAACATCAGTCTGGTTTTCATTTCTGATGATCCATGAGCTATCAGTGTTATGTATCATGATGATCAAGGAGACATGGCTCTTACTGATCACTTAAAATGAAAAGACATGTTCGATGTCCTTGGCACTTAAGAGTCCTTGTATACAAAAGGACAAGAGGGTGTGGGCTTGGACAGTCCCCTTACCTGTGCCTTAGTTTCCTCCTATATAGCTAAAAAATGTATTATTTTTTGAGTGTTGGAACAAGATAATAAGTTTTGATAATGGGAGTGTTTGTTATAAAGGTTCAACGATTTAAAAACAAAGAGGAAAACTGTCATCCAACAATCTGTTCCAGTAAGGAAGACCAATTCTGAGGCTTTTCCTCAGAGGAGTTTGCCCTCTTTCTTCTTTCTCCCCTGACCTCTCTCACATTTTATTCACAGAGGGCCTTCCTCTCCCACCCACAACCTCCAAGTTGCACAAATCTCATATCCAAGACACTGAATGAGGTGTTGCTTTTAAAGTAAAAATCACCTTAGTTTGTGATATCCAACAAAAGAGCTCTGCAATAAGTGTTTCCATGTAATATCTATGATAATGGTTGTGGTACCACGTTCTTGGGCTTTCCAGGTGGCACAGTGGTAAAGAATCCGCCGGCCAATTCAGGAGACACAGGTTGGATCTCTGGGTCAGGAAGATCCCCTAGAGTAGGAAATGGCAACCTGCTCCAGTATTCTTGCCTAGAAAATCCCATGGACAGAGGAACCTGATGGGCTACAGTCACAAAGAGTTGGACACGACTGAGCAAATAAACACACATGTACCACGCTCTTAGAATCGTAAGAAAAGCTCTATGAAACAAGATATGAGACTGGGATTACTAAAGTGCTCCAACAATATTAATTTCTTGAGTTCTTGCTAAAATAGTTTTTAAATACTGCAAAACATAAATCATAATAAATAAGATAATTTGCCCCGCACTTCGTCAAGGGTATTAAATCTAGTGATAACATAAATCTTTATTTCTGCATCCACAATTCATACCAGTAGAATGGTGATAAATACATTCTATTAATTTCCTTTGATACTCTGTCCCAGCATTTTTGGACTATCAGTGACTCCCAGCAGACATCAGCTGAACTGACACTTGTCTAAATGCTGGTCGTGGTTAGCACTTGTGCTGAACAGCCAGATCTTTCATTTTTTAAACAATCTATTTCAACAGCTGCTATCTCAAGTGAGTTATTCATCTGGAGGTCTTTCAGACTGCCATCAGAAACAACGCATAAAGAAGCTGGTTCAGACATGGCACAGGAAAAGAATTTAGCAACAAAAATCCTCTGTTTCATCTTTCATCGCACTAGCAGATCTCAACCTGCATAATAATGAAGATGCTTCAGATGTGATTTTACACTAAACACTAGGAAACATTTCCAGCCTGTGTAAAATTTTTGCTGACAATGCCTACTCTTTTTGTAACAAAACCAAACCCCCCAAAAGGGCAATGTTTTTCCTAATAATGTTCATTTGTTATATTTTGTTGAATGTGTCAACTAAACTAGCATCTGCTTTGTTGAAGGAATTAAAGCGAAACTCGCTGTCTCATTTTAATATGGAGTACCTCTGTCTATCTGCAGTTTCTCCCCCATCCTTTGATCCTCAGCTTAGTATCTGCTCTTTTCCTGGACGTCTTCATCTGCTGCTGGTCTGGCTCCTCTGATCAGCACAGCAAACACTGAGTCACTCATTCTTGTCTTGACCTCTACTCAAGTTCTTCTGCCAAATGAAGTGGAGAATTAGCTTTGTGCCCTAACCAGTGCCTGGTACATGAAGGCATTCAGTAAATCCCTGTGGATATAAAAAATGAGCCAGTTAATCTAGAAACAAGTTTTGAAGGTGAAAGGAGTTCCTCTAAATTTCCAAGTAAGAATTTAGGTGAAGCTAGATTTTTGCCCCTTCATTATTTAGAGATGATATTCATTTTCTAATTTCTGTAAGCAGAGGATAATTGGCTATTATTTATAGTCCTTCTGAAATTCAGTAGATATCTATTGATATCTCTGATGCCCAATCCAGACAATGTTCATTCTACTACACCATTTTGCTTCGTGAAATCACGCTTGTGTTGTGGAAATTTTCTGTCTCCTCAGGGCTTAACTGGAGCCACAGCAATTGAAGAGATGGAAAAGAAAGGTGAGTGATGTTGAGCATCTTTTCATGTGTTTGTTAGCCATTTGTATGTCTTCTTTGGAGAAATGTCTATTTAGTTCTTTGGCCCAATTTTTGATTGGGTCGTTTAAAGCAATTGTCCTTCAATAAAAAATAAATAAAATACTTAAAAAAAAGAAAAGAAAAGAAAGGTGAGGAGGCCAGTGCAGAAAGAGGAATGGATAAGATTAGCCTCTGGTGCAGAGAAATAACAGACTAAAACCTACTTGGGTGGAAGTAGACTATCATGCTGTTCTATCTCCTTCCATCTCCTACACCCTCATAAAGGGCCACTATTCAAGTAAAATATGAAAGGAATAGATGTATTGTGTGCACCTGTCTGTGCATGCCTTAGCCATGGTGGTATGGATAATTCATAATTCTATTTAAATCACAATGCTCAGTATCTTCAACTCTAGCTATTGGAAAATTAGGTCTCACATATTTTTATTTTAAATATGTATCATTTACTCCATACTATGGCTTCAGTCACAAAAGCCATAGTAAACTTGATTGAAAATGAGAAAGGTATTATACATGTTTCAATGCCATTCTCCCCAATCATCCCACACTCTCCCTCTCCCACAGAGTCCAGAAGACTGTTCTATACATCTATGTCTAAAGTAATTAGCCTCCAATTAAAATAAATAAATTTAAATTAAAAAAAAAAGAAAATGAGAAAGGTAAATTAAGGATCATTTTAATCACAATGCCAAAAGAATAGCAACTGACAAGCATGACCAACTCAGGACAAGACTGATAATACACTCATAGCAAAGGTTGCTTTTTGAAATTTGCAGTAAGTCTAATAATTCTTGTGAGGACTTGCACAGAAAAGGCTTTGTAAGCATGCCAAGTGTTGAGCAGCTATCACACTTCTTATCAGAATACTGAATTAGAATTCTCAATAATCCTTGAAATGCTCTTGTTCAAAGTTTACTATCAAAATCTAATAATCTAACAGTTTGTAAATAAGCAGTAAGGATCCCTCATAAATTTTAAAATGAAAGTATACGGAACTGTGTGTATCATTGGCAGGTTAAAACAAACAAAATATTGCATATCAAACTAATCCCCAATCCATGGGGAGGGTCCTGGCTTCCCACCAAGAACCTCTCATCACCGAGCAAGGCTAGTAAAGAGACCCCTGCATCCCTAGGAAAAAATATCTTAGTAGTCTCTTTCTTTCCCTGCCTTTCCCACTTTCCACCTTGTCCAAGGTCATTCTCCCACTTTCCACCTTGTCCAAGGTCATTCTGTCTTATAGGTATGAAAAATCAGAACCTCGATCTCCTATGAAGACAAGAAGGATGAAACAGCCTGGTGGACATCATTCTCGAAGCAATATATACATCATTAACAATCCCTGACTCTCCCAGGCAGATGAGAAGGTGGAGGCTGAAATGCCTGGTCCAGAGCTCTGCTGTCCAGAAGAAGTGTTACATCCCAATTTATACAGAGACCATCTGCCAAGAAGCAACTCTCTGTCAGTCTCTCCCACGAGCTCCAAACTTTTATATACTACTCACTGCACTAACTCCACTCCAATGTTGAAAAGGCATTACATGACCTAAACTGAGCCTCTAATTCTGCCTCCAAACTTCATTCTTCCAATTTGTTGTTGTTCACTTGCTCAGTCATGTCCAACTCTTTGCAACCAGGTGGACTGAAGCACACTAGGCTTCCTTGTCCTTCCCCATCTCCCAGAGTTTACTGAAGCTCATGTCCACTGAGTCAGTGATGCTATCCAACCATCTCATCCCCTGTTGCCCCCTTCTTTTGCCCTCAATCTTTCCCAGCATCAGGGTGTTTTACAATGAGTCAGTAGCCAAAGGATTGGAATTTCAGCTTCAGCATCAGTCCTTCCAATGAATATTTGGGGTTGATTTCCTTTAGGATTGACTGGTTAGATCTTCTTGCTGTCCAAGGAACTCTTAGGAGTCTTCTCCAGCACCACAATTTGAAAGCATCAATTCTTCAGTACTCAACCTTCTTTATGATCCAACTCTGATCCAGATAGGACTACTGGAAAAACCATAGCTTTGACTATATGAGCCTCTGTCAGCAAAATGATGTATTTGCTTTTTAATATGCTGTCTAGGTTTGTCATACCTTTTCTTTCAAGGAGGATGCATCTTATAATTTTGTGGCTGGAATCACCATCCACAGTGATTTTGGAGCCCAAGAATACAAAATCTGTCACTGTTTCCACTTTTTGTCCATCTCTTTGCCATGAAGTGATGGGACCAGATGCCATCATCTTAGTTTTCTGAATGCTAGTTTTAAGCCAGCTTTTTCACTATGCTCTTTCACCCTCAGCAAGAGGCTCTTTAGTTCCTCTTTAGTTCCTTCTGCCATTAGAGTGGTATCATCTGTATATTTGAGGTTGTTGATATTTCTCCCAGCAATCTTGATTCTAGCTTGTGATTCATCAAGCCCGGCATTTCACATGATGCATTCTTCATAAAGTTAAATAAACAGTGTGACAATACAAAATAAAATAAGCAGGGTGACAAGCCTTGGTATATTCCTTTCCCAATTTTGAACCAGTCCATTGTTCCATATCCTATTTTGTTGCTTCTTGATGTGCATACAGATTTCTCAGGAGGCAGAAAAGGTGGTCTAGTATTCCCATTTCTTAGAATTTTCCAGTTTGTTGTGATCCACACAGTCAAAGGCTTTAGTGTAGTCAAAAGCAGAAGTAGATGGTTTTCTTGAATTCTCTTGTTTTTCAATGATCCAATCGATGTTGGCAATTTGCTCTCTGGTTCCCCCAATTTTTCTAAATCCAGCTTGTATCTCTAAATGTTTTTGGTTTATGCACTTTTGAAGCTTAGCTTGAAAGATTTTGAGTATTATCTTGCTAGCATATGAGGTACTTTCAATATTCTTTGGCGTTGCCTTCTTTGGGATTGGAATGAAAACTGACCTTTTCCAGTCCTGTGGCCACTGTTGAAAGAGTTTCCCAAATTTGCTGGCATATTGAGTGCAGCACTTTAAAAGAAACATCTTTTAGGATTTTAAAGAGCTTAACTAGAATTTCATCACCTCCACTATCTTTGTTTGTAGTAATGCTTCCTAAGGCCCACTGGATGTCATGCTCCAGAATGTCTGACTCCAGGCGAGTGATCACACCATCATGGCTATCTGGGTCATTAAGACCTTTTTTGTATGGCTCTTCTGTGTCTTCTTGCCACTTTGTCTTAACCCCTTCTGCTTCTGTTAGGTCTTTGCCATTGCTGTCCTTTATTGTGCCAGTCTTTGCATGAAATGTTCCCTCTATATCTCTAATTTTCTTGAAGAGATCTCTAGTCTTTCCCATTCTATTGTTTTCCTCTATTTCTTTGCATTGTTCACTTAAGAAAGCTTTCTTACCTCTCCTTATTATTCTCTGAAACTCTGAATTCAGTTGGGTATATCTTTCCCTTGCTCCTTTGCCTTTAGTCACTTCTTTTCTCATTTCTCAGCTATTCATACCCACGCCCAACTACTTGGAGTCATCCCTGAGTCTTCTTTCTCACACTCATATCCAAACTACCTGGAAGTCCTTGGGTTGTACCTTTCAAAAGTAAGAAGAATCCAGCAACTTTTTGCCACTTCCTCTGCTGCCACCCTGATCCAAGTCAGCATTCTGTTTCACCTGGAATATTGCAATAGGCTTCTATTCTGATTCCCAGCATCTCCCTCTGCCTCTGAAATTTATTCTTGATATAGTTGCCAGAGTGGACTTTTTAAAATAAAAATAAAATCCCCAAGTTCTCAATTTCTGCATCAAAAAGCCAGGTCCCATCTGTATGTCTTCTTTGGAGAAATGTCTGTTTAGGTTTTCTGCCCATTTTTTGATTGGGTTGTTTGCTTTCCTGGTATTGATTTGCACAAGCTGCTAAAATAGATGTCCAGTGAGAATTTTCTGTGTGACACAGAAAGCTCCACCTAGCATTCTGTGACAACCTAGAGAGGTGGCATGTGGTGGGATATGGAAGGGAGGTTCCAGAGGGAGGGGACATATGGCTGATTCATGTTGATGTATGGCAGAAACCAGAACAATGTTGTAAAGCAATTATCCTTCAGGAATTTTCTTTCTTAAAAAAGGCAAAAAAAAAAAAAAAACCTTAAAAAAATCAAAATACAAGCCCCACTAATGTCTCACAAAGCCTCTCATGGGCTGTCCCCTGGTTCTTCTCTGATCTCACTCCCTTCTACTCTCCCTCTTGCTCACTCTGTACCGAAAAAAAAAAAAAAAAAGAGGCCTCCTCTTGTTTCTCAAATACACCAGTTATGTTCCCTCTTCAGGCCTTTGTACTGGACCCAAAACTCAAGACAAATATCTGCATGGCTGATTAGCTCATTGCTATGGATTGAATTGTGTCCTTCAAAAGGATATATTGAAGTCCTAATCCCTGGTACCTGTGAATGTGGTTTTATTTGGAAATCAGGTCTTTGCAGATATAATCCAGTTAAAATGAAATCATTAAAGTGGGACATAATTCAACATGACAGATGTCTGTAACCTAGTTTCAGAGGGAGTGTGGCCCTATCAACACGAGGATTTAGAACTTCTTCTAGCCTCCAGAGCAGTGAGACAATAAACTTCTGTGGTTTTAAGCCTTAAATGTGTGATATTTTGTTATAGCAGCCACAGAGGACTAATACACTCACCTCCAATTCTTTCTGCAGATATTATCTTCTCAGTGTAGCCTACCTTGACCACTGTATTTAAGACCTAGCCCACTCTGGTTCTCCACATCACTGTAACCTCGTTGTATAGTTTCAAAGCACTTGGCTTTGAAAATATTATATAAGTTAGCTATTTACCACTTTCCTTGTCTTTTCCAATAGGGAATCAGCTCTCCCAGGCCAGAGAATTTTGTTCACTGATATATTCCCAGGACCTAGCATAGTGCCTGACACAGAGAAGGTAATCAAAGAATCTTTGTTAAATAAATTAGGAGAAATATTTGTGCCTCTTTCATTTTAGAGTGTGACATTGGGCTTTCTCATAATGGAATGTGCTATGGGATTGCTTTGTTAACCAGGGCAACAATGTAAAATGCTTAACATCTAATATTTCTTCCATACAGAACACTATCAGGAACCAATCAAAGCACTGCGATATATGGAATCCAATTTGAGGAAATATGATCATATAGTTTTATAACACAAAAACTCTGGAAAACATTCTTGTTTGAATGATAAAAGGATAAATTACATAGAAGAGACATAGGATGAAAAGCAAATTATAGTTTCTATAAATTAAAATGCTGGTTACTTGGCACATAATTTTTTTCCCTAAGCTGCCATAGTCCCTGATTATTTATAATTTGGGCAGGTATTTTAGAGCTCTCTACTTGTCATAGAACCTAGGTTTTATGTCATTAAACTGTTATGTGAAAGTAAATCGGCATTTTCTGTGGAATATTTGTTAGATTTATTACTCTGAACTATTCAATAAAACATTGTTGCTACTTATTAAAGAGAGAAACCCAAGTAATTACAGCCAAAAGCAAAAGGAGCCAATATGAATTAAGAATAAGGCTTGTTACATAAAAAGGAACGAAACTGTAGCATTTGCAGAGATGTGGATGGACCTAGTGACTGTCATACAGGCTGAAGTTAGAAAGAGAAAAACAAATATTGCATATTACTGAATATATATGGAATGAGAAAAATAGTATATATAACCTTATTTGCTAAGCAGAAATAGAGACACAGCTGTAGAGAGCAAAGCTACAGACATCAAGGGGGAGGAAGAGGGGGTTGAATGAATTGGGAGATTGGATCAGCATATAATATACCATTGATACTATGTATAAAGCAGATAACTAATGAGAACCTTCTATATAGCACAGGTAACTCTACTCAGTGCTCTGTGACCTAAACGGGAAGGAAATCCAAAAGAGAAGGGATGAATGTAAGCATACACCATATTCACTTTTCTGTGCAGAAGAAGCTAACATAATATTGTAAACCAACTATATTCCGAGAAATTTTTTAAAAAGAATAAGGCTCATTGGGCAATATTACTTTAAACCCAACATCTAAAAACAATTTTATTAATGAAGAAACCTGCCAGGAAGTGGCTAACCGTACTTAAGTAAAAGGTGAGCATAGCCATGGGCACAGGGGAAATGATCACAAAATGTCCCAGGACTGACTGGTTCATTCATTAAAAGATGTCCTTGTCTCTGGGTATCTCAGACCAGCAGCCCTGAATTCAAGGGGTTCCTGATACCCTGCCCCTTCTGAGGGTTGAGAGATAAGTGAGCATAAGAGCCACGTGTTGGGGACCCCATTACTCACCTCTTAATCTCCACCTAGGACAAATCAGGTAACTAGAAAGGTACCGAACAAACACAGAAACGGGGAAACCCTCGCCTTTAGAAAATCAAGTTGCAGAATCTTGTCACTCCCATTCTAACCCCACACTAGAGAAGATAAGAAAGCATGTGAGATGATCTGCCCACGACACCTCTCACCCCACCCATCTTCAGCATATATGCCCTTTCAAGATAATGACCTCTTGGGCAAAGTAGAACTTTCATCTTTTTATCTCAGCACAAACTTCAAAGGGTAGCTGCTTCCCAAAACCAATATTCCTATAATGCTGAAATACCCATGCAATCCTTAATCGTTGTGATTTTTACAGATTTTCATTTGTAGATTGTATTAACCATCCAGTTTTCAAGGATAAATAATAGCAGTGTTTCTACCCACTCTGTATATAGATGCCTCTATGTACACTTGATTGTCTTCATGGCTGGTTATATTTGTGCTCTACATAATTTGTTTTTTCCTAAAAATTCAATGCTAGAGTTTTATCTTTGCAGGTACATATACACAAGGTTTTGCTCAGTTGTTATTTTTTTCCAGCGCCTTTCTAGATATCCTTATGGCCATTTAAAATTATTATTGGTAATACTCATAAGGCTTTTTAGTTGCCTTTTCCCTTATCATTTCCAGTTTTGTAGGGAACAATCTACAGTGACTTCTAAATTTCTTAGGTCATATTTTATAGTTTATAGCCTATGAAATTATAGTTTATAATAATTTGCTACATTTTTTATTATGCTTTATAGTGTATTTATATCGGTTGTGTCCTTTGATTCTATTATATAAATAGGTCAAGTATTAGCCCCAAACACAAATGAAAAGTAAAGTTTAACAACATGGTCGTTCACATAACTAATAAGTGGTGTAGTGTTTTGACCCTTATCCTCATTCAATATTTTTTACACCACATTGTACTCAAAAGTGCAAGTCTCCCCTTTATAAGAAAGAATATTTTAAAATGTTATCATCTAAGCCACTTTAACAGTGGTCCACAGTCTTTTCAGCACCAGGAACTGGTTTCGTGGAAGACAATTTTTCCGGGGCAGTACAGGAAGATTAAGACTGTGCAGACAGGTGACAGTCCACAGCCCAGAGGTTGGGGACTCCTGCTCTATAATGTTCTAACCCACATTAAAAATATTTTGACTTTTTTGTGTGTGTGCTTTTTTTTTTAATTTTATTTTACTTTACAATACTGTATTGGTTTTGCCATACATTGACATGAATCTGCCAAGGGTGTATACAAGCTCCCAATCCTGAATTCCCCTCCCACCACCCACCCCATATCATCTCTCTGGATCATTCCCGTGCACCAGCCCCAAGCATCCTGTATCCTGTATCAAANCAGGAAGTGGCTAACCGTACTTAAGTAAAAGGTGAGCATAGCCATGGGCACAGGGGAAGTGATCACAAAATGTCCCAGGACTGACTGGTTCATTCATTAAAAGATGTCCTTGTCTCTGGGTATCTCAGACCAGCAGCCCTGAATTCAAGGGGTTCCTGATACCCTGCCCCTTCTGAGGGTTGAGAGATAAGTGAGCATAAGAGCCACGTGTTGGGGACCCCATTACTCACCTCTTAATCTCCACCTAGGACAAATCAGGTAACTAGAAAGGTACCGAACAAACACAGAAACGGGGAAACCCTCGCCTTTAGAAAATCAAGTTGCAGAATCTTGTCACTCCCATTCTAACCCCACACTAGAGAAGATAAGAAAGCATGTGAGATGATCTGCCCACGACACCTCTCACCCCACCCATCTTCAGCATATATGCCCTTTCAAGATAATGACCTCTTGGGCAAAGTAGAACTTTCATCTTTTTATCTCAGCACAAACTTCAAAGGGTAGCTGCTTCCCAAAACCAATATTCCTATAATGCTGAAATACCCATGCAATCCTTAATCGTTGTGATTTTTACAGATTTTCATTTGTAGATTGTATTAACCATCCAGTTTTCAAGGATAAATAATAGCAGTGTTTCTACCCACTCTGTATATAGATGCCTCTATGTACACTTGATTGTCTTCATGGCTGGTTATATTTGTGCTCTACATAATTTGTTTTTTCCTAAAAATTCAATGCTAGAGTTTTATCTTTGCAGGTACATATACACAAGGTTTTGCTCAGTTGTTATTTTTTTCCAGCGCCTTTCTAGATATCCTTATGGCCATTTAAAATTATTATTGGTAATACTCATAAGGCTTTTTAGTTGCCTTTTCCCTTATCATTTCCAGTTTTGTAGGGAACAACCTACAGTGACTTCTAAATTTCTTAGGTCATATTTTATAGTTTATAGCCTATGAAATTATAGTTTATAATAATTTGCTACATTTTTTATTATGCTTTATAGTGTATTTATATCGGTTGTGTCCTTTGATTCTATTATATAAATAGGTCAAGTATTAGCCCCAAACACAAATGAAAAGTAAAGTTTAACAACATGGTCGTTCACATAACTAATAAGTGGTGTAGTGTTTTGACCCTTATCCTCATTCAATATTTTTTACACCACATTGTACTCAAAAGTGCAAGTCTCCCCTTTATAAGAAAGAATATTTTAAAATGTTATCATCTAAGCCACTTTAACAGTGGTCCACAGTCTTTTCAGCACCAGGAACTGGTTTCGTGGAAGACAATTTTTCCGGGGCAGTACAGGAAGATTAAGACTGTGCAGACAGGTGACAGTCCACAGCCCAGAGGTTGGGGACTCCTGCTCTATAATGTTCTAACCCACATTAAAAATATTTTGACTTTTTTGTGTGTGTGCTTTTTTTTTTAATTTTATTTTACTTTACAATACTGTATTGGTTTTGCCATACATTGACATGAATCTGCCAAGGGTGTATACAAGCTCCCAATCCTGAATTCCCCTCCCACCACCCACCCCATATCATCTCTCTGGATCATTCCCGTGCACCAGCCCCAAGCATCCTGTATCCTGTATCAAACATAGACTGGCGCTTCGTTTCTTACATGATAGTATACATGTTTCAACGCCATTCTCCCAAATCATCCCACCCTCTCCCTCTCCCTCAGAGTCCAATAGTCTGTCCTATACATCTGTGTCTCTTTTTGCTGTCTCGCATACAGGGTCATCATTACCATCTTTGCCAGATACCCACTTTTAGCCTCCAAGGTCGACAAATTAACATAGTTTGACACATAGGCAGTTGATCTTCTCCCTTACAGATCCATCAATTTCTCTTAAGTCCCCCCAACCACAGTAATAAATATCCCCAGGCCTAATAAACACACCTGAGATATGTAAGCATAATTATTAATAATATAGTATTGCATTTACTCTATAGGTATATTATTAACCTATAATATTAATCTCAAAGAGGGACAGAGTGTTAGGTTGGAGAGTTAGAGGAGCATTACCTAAGGGAGCAAATATTTGGACCTACATATACTGGGGGCCACTGAGACTCTTAAGCACATCTTCTCAGTACGTCATGACCAGTCTGCAAGTTGCTTGACAGTAGGAAGCATTCCTTATTCATCTTTGTATCCCAGGCACCTAGCATATGACCCAGCATATCATAAAAGCTTAATGCATGCTCATTGGTGAATATATCAAGGATGTTCCAAAATTTGTAAAGAGTTTCAGCTTTTGTCCTCAATTCCTCCTTTGATCCCTTAACATTGTCTTTTGCTTGATAATTAATTTTCTTTCACCCACATGAACTTTTCCTTTCTCTATCTAGTACAAATTAAAAACCCCATATTTCAACGTAAATTCTTGTGTGGTATGTATCTGAGAGCTATATATGCTGTCTGACCTCAGAATTAATGCCAATTCAATTTTTCAGGATTAAAAAAAAAACCAATTTGGGTTGTTCTGTTTATTCATTTTCTTTGTTTGTGATTTAGACCCTTGCTTAAACTTTTGAAAGTAAAAACAAATATGATCTATTGGTTCTTCCTTTTCACATCAATCACGAGATGTTTTAGGAGCACCGGGTATGGTCCTGGCACTGTGCAGAATATTATAGAATAACACAAAAGGAGAAAGGCATATGACAACATAACTGTGCAGATTTTATCCTGATATTTCCCAGAAAATATCAGGATATGTCACTGTTCAGACTCCTACACAGGGAAGGCTGGGAAGGAAATTTATGAGAGAAGGAAAGCAAAAGAAAAGAAGGACCTCCTAATGAATACCAGGGCTCAGAATATACTTGTATCCAGTGGGAATATACAAGGTGTGCAGATAATCAACTGAGGGCTACACTACATCTCTTTCAGATATATCAGTGTCAGGTTCTATATTGAACAAGAAGTAGAATGATTTTGAAAAGGCTGAGAAAGATTGGTTTAACATCTGTCATCATTTCCTCTTCATTAAATACTAGCGTCATGGATGCTACACTGTGCTGCCAAGATCTCATCTTTAGCAATGACGAATTTATTCCTCAGCTACCGAGACAGCACTCAGCTGTCAACCTTTTTCCAGAACTGCCTTCACTGAAAGATTGCCCTTACTCAAGATCAGTGTCAAGGGCAGCTTGCAACTAATGACAATGCAGAGGTATGAAGGCCGAGGCTCTGAGCCTAACTGAATATGCCTTTGATGGGTACAGCATCAAACCTGCAGAGTTCCCTGTCCTGTTGACTGAAGCTTTGATGTTACTGCATCGCACCCTCCACTCAATCCTGTTTCCTTTCTTCACCTTCCCTCATAGATGTGGATTCAAAAGCATTCCTAATAAGCTTCCTGCAGACTAATCTCCATCTGAGGGTTTGCTTCCTGGGGACCTGACATGAGAGGACTGGGAGGAAAAAACAGATCTTAATAATGCTTCATTTCTCTTAAAGAAATCATGCTACCTTTTCCAAAAGGTCTTGCTTGAAGTCCAAATGATTTTAGGAAAAAAATATAATAAAGGAGCAAAGCTCCAGAATGCCTAAGAGAATGAAGATCTGCAGCAATATTAAACATGAAGTTATGTGGCATTCATAGTTATGCATGAACATGAGGTCCATTTTTAGGTAGACTTCTATTTGAAATTTCTTCTTCCAGAAAATAACCAGAGTATAAAATCCCTTCTTTCTGCCACAGGGAAGAACACGGGGGTGATGGGTAACCATCCAGGGCAGTGGTAAAGCACTACAGTGAAGAGAAGGACTAAGATGGAAGCCATCTAACGGAAGTATATTAAAAGTAATTCTCTTTAAAAATAATAAAGACTGTACTTAAAATGACCTTTGAATAATAATCACATGGACAGAGCCCAAGAATTCCCCATCAATGTAATAATAACCTGGATGCAAAGAAGCAGATCAGGGTGAGCATGAACAGCATAAACAAAGAGAATGACTCGCAGATTTGGACGAAAAACCCAGAAACACCAAAAGCAAGGTGATTCCTCCAGCCACATAAAGTTAAATGGTTCAATAGTTCCTTAATGAATTAAATTAGATATTTATATCAAACTTTTCCTTATAGTACTTATAATTGCTGCATATAATTAGACCTCAGTTAAGTGTTTATATAGTTTTCATTATATGGCGTAAGTTCAGCCATTTTCAACTAATATTTATGTTTTAAGCTTTCAGGCTAATAAATCCTTCCTGATAATCACTTAGAGAAGCATTTGAACCAAGTGCATTTGCGAAAGAGGAATAAGGTCTGGATTCTACTGCCAAGCATTGACAAATAGGTTTTAGCAGCATTTCTTATGGGATGGATTTCCAAACAAAGTTTAAGTCTGATTTGAGACTTCTTACTTTTACATCTTAAAAGTACTTTCACATAGATTCTACTAATTTACCTGGTATAATAGCAAAGCTCGCTGCAGCTCTATAAATCTTATATCCCGTGGGGAACTCTCCCTTTTCCGTAATTGCCAGACTAGAATCAGGCTCCTAAACCACATGGGAGATGGAGAGGGCATGGTTCCAAAGGAAATGCAGAAATGCTTTGGCTGCCAGACAAGATTAAAATCTTGGCACTTCCACTTATAAGTTAGTGACCTTCACCATATCTCTTAACCTCTATGAGTCTCACTTTTTCCCTGTAAATATTATATAAAACACACACCATGAGATTGCTATTGCTAAATCAAACCATGTGTATTACGTGGTTCCAAATGTGCCCGTTCTCTTCCTAACGTAGTCTCTCACTTACATTCTTTATGCTAAAACTTTATGAGAGCTTTCTAGGATATTTTTAACCGATCTTAAAAATTGGCCCAGGTGACAATTAAGGAATAAACTCATTAGAGAAAAGAAATAAGAGCACTAGAGCAAAGATGGAGAAGTATTTTGCGGGTCTTCTCTGAGACTATATGCTACGCAAGGGTGGTCAGATCCTATTTATCTTGGTTTCCCTGGGGCCAAACACAGAGACTGGAAGGTAGCAAACAGACACTTTTACTAGGTTTCTGGGGGTGGGGGGAGGTGTTTATTATGGCAGAAAAGCACAGTAGATAAACATGAGCTTTGGCGGTGATGGTCGTACTTTATAGCTGCGTGTATGTAAATTCCCTAGTCCTCAGTTTCCTCCTCCCTCTTAAAGCTGTTATAAAGAATAAATGAGCTTATATATTTAAAGCACCTTACATAGCATTCAGCATATAGTAAACAATGGTGGGAGGGGAAGCAATGGTGAGTGTGTGTGTGTGTGTGTGTGTGTGTTTGCATATGCACTCAATTGTGTCTGACTTTTTTAAAACCTCAGATTAAAGTAATACAACATAAGCACTGTTGTTTAGAAACTTACAATCTGGTAAAAGAGATTTAATTAATGTCCAAAAATAACCACTAAGTTAAAGATACAAGTGTCCTAAGAATAGTATAAGATCGAGGGTTCCCAAACATTAAAAGTGATAATATTTACCAGGAAAGATTAAAAAAAAAATACAATTTAGGACTCTGTTTCTGGATATTCTCCTTCAGTAGATCTATAAAGAAGTCTAGTAATCTCTGTATTTCAGAACTCTACAGGTCATTTTGATGTTTGGGACCCCACTGATATTGAAAGACCATGAGTTCAGTGGGTTTCCCTGCTGGCTCAGATGGTAAAGAATAAGTTTAGTAGTTCAAAAATTGTTAGGAATTTAGAAGCCTCCTAAAAAACACAAAGATCAAGAAACAGACAAATTCTACACAACCCACTTGAACCAAAAATTTCATACCAAAATTTTAAAAGATAGCATAGCCTAGATTTTCAAAATGCACTTTAACCTCAAGATCTTCAAACCAATTATCCGCCTTTACTACATCACAATATATTCTGATTCATGATCCAGATATTTCTCTTTTGAGATATACTCTCAACTGGGTAGTCTAAACCATGGGTTCACAGCAATTATGTTTTTCAAGACAGATAATTTATGATTATCGGATTATCCACTTTTCAAATTAGCTCTGGCCTAAATTTCACCTCCAAATAGACATTCCTCACAGCTTGCCATATTTCGGGGTCTTCTCTCCCTATCTTGCAAATTGATTTTAATTTTAACCTCATGAGGAAGATGAAATAAAAATTGAATGCAGTGGCATCATTTATCACATCATGAAGTCTACAAAGACTTAGTTGAAGATTCTGAAGTATTCCATGAGTTTTCATGAATCAGGCCAATTATTGCCAAAAATCAAGAGTTGTTTTGCAGAGACGCTATAGGTGGGAGCAGGGTTCAGGATTGGGAACAAGTGTACACCCGTGGCAGATTCAGGCTGATGTATGGCAAAACCAATACAGTATTGTAAAGTGAAATAAGAAAAAAATACAAAAAGTTCACTTTTTCCCTTCAAACCTTGGGATAACATGATTAAAACTGAGAAAAATCAAAGCAGTGAAAGACATAAATCATTTTTCCTATTATTAAAATTTAAAATGTCATGTTTCACTGTCATTTTATCATGTTATAATATAAACAGTAAGGTCTGAGGAACAGACTTTTAATAACCCTTTAAGAATTATTTGCAGAGTCATTTATGGGATTCCCTTTCCAAGTCCTTCATATTTGGAATCCTGTTTTGTTTTGTTTTTTGTTTTTTTCCCTCCTAATTGTTTTTAAAGAACTTAACAGGCCTTTTTCTATATAAGAAAAATCTAAATCTAGTTTAATTTTTTAAAAAGAACTTGTAGTAGATAGGCTAATTATAACCTATTTTGAAGCCATCTTAATAGTTTAAGATAATTTAAAATAACTTTACTGAGAGCCATGTTTGATTACTTACTAATATAACTCTCTCTTACTTGGATAATCATAATGGTCATTTTATTAATTTGTTCTATTCTATTCAACTAAATTTTTAGTATTCCAAAAGGACACATATGCTTGGTAACTGACTCTTTAAATTATAGTCAAGGTACTTCAAAGGTAAAAATAAAATATGTCTACAAGGTCTTTTGAATAATAGTGCCTTAAATAGGCCTAAAATTAAACATAAATTTAATTTATGCACTTCCTACTCCCACAGAAGATTTATTTTTTTTTAAATTTATTTATTTTTAAATTTAACTTTACAATACTCTATTGGGTTTGCCATACATCGACACGAATCCACCACAGGTGCACACAAGCTCCCAATCCCGAGTCCCCCTCCCTCCTCCCACCCCACAACGTCTCTCCCACAGAAGATTTAAGGCATGCATCATATTGAATATGCATTTGAGTAATAGACAAATAGCCAAATTTCCAATTCATGTGAAGAATTCACTGTCATTGTTGATGGTCAAATTTAATTATTTAATTAACATGAAATCAAATTAATGCATCAAATTTTTGTCTCAGTGAGATGTATTAATGCTAGAGTCAGAGGTATCATGCCAGAAATTCACTAGTTCATTAGTTTCCAGTTGCCATTATTAGGTAGAATGGACTTTGAGAATTAGCTATGTTTCTGGACTCTTCCTGTCTCCAGTAAACATGGATTAGCAAGGATTAGACTGTATGTAAATAAATATGAAAGACAAAAACAAGATGACATCCAAACTATAGCTCAAAGAAATCAAATGTTGAATTAAAATGTCAGCATTTTCATTGGAAATTTGGAAGACTGAATATCCTACATTGTTAACAGAACAATATCTCAAAGACTTCAGATTGTTCCTTAAATGTCCCACATTTGTAGAAGTCATAGAATTAAAGAGATTTATTTACTGCTATCTCTCTATTCCTATATACTATTACATATAATATTTTCTTTAGCAAAAGATTTTAAACATCTCTTTAAAAATCTTTACCAGCAACGTGTCTTACAATATAGTTAATTCCTTTTGAGAATTCTAGTTTGGACCTTCACCCTTAAATTAGAGGAATAGAATGTCTTGTGATTAATATCCATAGGTCCTGTTCTTGACCCCCAAAGCCCATAGAACAAGACTAATTGCTCTTTCATGAAACAATACTTCTGATAATAAGGACGACTAGCGTTGCTTCTTTTCCTTTGTGATTCCTATAACCTTTCATGTAGAATGGACCTTTGTTGCCTCTACCTGCTCAACATTTCTTTTCCTTGCTGGACTACTCCTTCCTTGACTTTGGAAAACTCATTCCATGTGGATCAGGGGTGGTTGACTCTGACTCTCCTCTTGCTCACAAGACTGAAGGGGCCAGGCCCATCATCATGAGTCAGTAAATGCCTTTTTCTACTATATAATTTATATAGGGCATCTCACTTTTGCTAAATAGATAATGATGATGGGAACAGACTCGACAACAATGCACTGTATGCCGGGCACCATCTCATTGCTATTATTGTCGTTAGTCACTCAGTCCTCAGTCGTGTCTGCCTCTTTGTGACCCCATGGCCTGTGGCCCACCAGGCTCCTCTGTCCATGGGACTTTTCAGGCAAGAATACTGGAGTGGGTTCCCATTTCCTCCATTGAACTGTCAGCTAATTACCTTAAAACGTAAGAGATTAAAAACCTCATTCAGTACAGGGCAGAGTCGGGATTCAGACCAAAGGCAGCCTGGATCCAGAAGCCGTGCTTTACCATTGTGCAGGGCTGCCCCATCACCTGGATTTGAGACACCAAATTCAGCTAGATCTGAATGTGGTTCACACACAGCCTGAGCCCATACAGCAGAGAATCATTACATTTTCCTTCAAATTAACTTTAAAAATTAATAAAGGAACTGATAATTTAAAAATTTTTTGAACACATTTTTTACAGGACTCACATTAAGAAGGCCCTCTCCTGCATTTAAAGTAGGTATTGGGAGATTAAGGAAGAGTTTAGAACTGATAGTTGCTTTTCCTAGACAACACAAGCTTAAAGGGCAACTTAGTCTATATTTTTATATTAAAACAGTTCGGACTCTGTGGGAGAGGGAGAGGGTGAGATGATTTGGGAGAATGACATTGAAACATGTGTAATATCATATATGAAATGAATCACTGGTCTAGGTTCGATGCAGGATACAGGATGCTTGGGGCTGGTGCACTGAGATGACCCAGAGGGATGGTACGGGGAGGGAGGTAAGAGGGGGTTCAAGATGGGGAACATGCGTACAGCCATGGCGGATTCATGTTGATGTATGGAAAAACCAATACAATATTGTAAAGTGATTAGTCTCCAATTAAAATAAATTTAAATTTAAAAAACAGTTTTAAAGTAAACAGTTTAAAGTATTAATGACAAAAATATCAGATCTTAAAAACAATCTAGTAACTTTGGCAACCCTCTTTAATAAGGTAAAACAGTGCACTGACTGTCATCTAGTACTTAGATAGTGATCACTTGTTAAGTGTAAGATCAATATTAAGAAAATATCCTTAAATATAATTGTTGAATAGTTATAATTAAAAAGGAAAAATTTTAAAGATAAATTTGACCCCCTCTCTTTTTGCTTTTGTTAGAAATTTTAAATTACTAGATCAAGGAAGTCAGATATTATACAGTAAGACTCAGGAAAAGCATCACATTTTAGCAAAAAGAAAAGATTCAAAGGTTATCATAGGTTTGAACATTTTCTGAAAATAGATAAAGCGTAATAGAACATTGGTACTGCCTTGCAGAGTTTAGTGCTGAACCTTACATTGTTTAAACTATTAATTAATCAAAGCATTTAAATTTTGTTGCTGTTGTTCAGTCTCTCAGTCATGTCTGACTCTTTGAGACCCCATGAACTGCAGCATGCCAGGCTTTCCTGTCCTTTACCATTATATTATTTTAAATTAATCTATAAAAACAGACTTAATGAATTTAGGTGAAAACCATGTAACAACTCTATTGTTAATTTGACAATACAAAAAATATAGAGTACTAATAGAATTAATATAATCATTTCTAATATTAATTGTATTTCCAATGCAGAAAAACAGATACACACACAGTTGTGCATCATTCCAGGAACACTTACATATTCCTGGGGCAGACTTGCCAATTCTGAACTATTTGCAAGTTATCCATTTTGAGAATCATCCACTTTGAATTTTATATTCTCAGTTGTTTTTTTCTCTTTGGTTAAAAACCAGCATGCTAATCTAGGCAATTGCAATTGGTATGTTCTCAGAGAATCCAAGTGAATTTGCATATAAGTTTAGGTGAAATGGTAATTATGCAAATATGAAGCAGGGAAAAGTCATAATGCATATGAATTCAAAATAATGCATAAATGATTTCTGGATTGCTTTTTGTTTCTGTGACATTGCACCTCTTAATTGGCATAGATAATAAGTTGACTGTACTTAAGTATGAAATTTATTCAATATCTGTAACTCTTATCCTATTAATACAAGCTTTGCAGTGATTCCAGTGTAGCCTATATGACTGTCCTTGACCTAAATGTGCAACATAAGAAGTACATAAGGATCCACATGGTTGATACAGAGTATGCTGTATTGTGTAGCCTAGAAGTGGTTGCTGTGCTAAAATGAAAGCCTAAAACATAGCTCTGAAAACTCATCTGGCTTCATCACGTATCAGTTCAGTTCAGTCCAGTCGCTCAGTCGTGTCCGACTCTGTGACCCCATGAACCACAGCATGCCAGGCCTCCCTGTCCATCACCAACTCCCGGAGTTTACCCAAACTCAAGTCCATTAAGTAAGTCAGTGATGCCATCTAACCATCTCATTCTCTGTTGTCCCCTTCTCCTCCTGACTTCAATCTTTTCCAACATCAGGATCTTTTCAAATGAGTCAGCTGTTTGCATCAGGTGGCCAAAATATTGGAGTTTCAGCTTCAACATCAGTCCTTCCAATGAACACCCAGAACTGATTTCCTTTAGGATGGACTGGAGATCCTTTAGGATCTCCTTGCAGTCCAAGATACTCTCAAGAGTCTTCTCCAACACCACAGTTCAAAAGCATCAATTCTTTGGCGCTCAGCTTTCTTTATAGTCCAACTCTCACATCCATACATGACTACTGGAAAAACCATAGCCTTGACTAGATGGATCTTTATGGAACTGTATAAGCAAAGTATGAGGTAAAAAGTAAATTCAATGCTTTTTTTCCTAAGTAGAAACTGAGAACAGAGGTTATATAGATCCAGAAATTAAAATAACAGAAAGCTCCCTTCTCAAATTCCCATGAAAAGTAAAAGAAAATGTCCAAACTGAGAAGAGAAAAAATGTTCTTAATAAGTTTGGAAACCAGTTAATACAAATAAAATGACCTTCTAGAATCCAGTCAAAAGTTCTACAAACTCTCAAGATGATTGGACTGAATTAGGAAACAGCATAAGTAGTGATCCAAGCTCTGCTTATCCATTTTTAAGGAATTTCCCCTTCCATTTGAATTCTGACCAGCCCTTTCATAGCCAGGAGGAGAAACTAGCATTCTTTGAATGCCTGCTCTGTGGCAGGATTGTGTCCACTGCTCTGAAATCAGCCTGACCTCCAGTCTCAGGTCTGCCCACAGAGGTTGCCAGCAGAGGAGCAGACAACAGCGGCTCTAAGAATTAAAGTCCTGCCTATTGGTTGCCTTGACTTACCAGATCTGGTCAGACAGCTTCACTCAAAGATGAGCAACGGGGAAAATAGTCAGCATGGGTCCATGAAACAAAATTTCTAGTGCAGGGAAAAAGGGAACAATTTTCTAAAGGCATGGTAGGGGGTAGGGAGCCTCAAAAATAGAAATGTAAAGCAGTTTTAGAAAATCTACTTGATGTTTAAAATGAGATTTTTTTAAAGGATACCATTCCTAATAACCCGTGGAGGAGGACGTGGCAACCCACTCCAGTATCCTTGCCTGGAGAATCCCATGGATAGAGGAGCCTGGTGGGTAACAGTCCATAGAGTTGCAAAGAGTCAGACACGACTGAAGCAACTGAGCAAGAATGCATGCATTCCGATTAGACAAGAATGAACTAAGGCAAGCAAAAAGGATATGAAGAGATTACAGGCAAATAAAACATAGAGAAACTGATGGGGGAAAGATGGCAAAACAGGCATGGTATAAAACTAAATACAGGGAACAAAACTAAATATAGAACAAAAATCGATTTTAAATGATAAAAAAGTAAAAGACATTTTCAAAGCAAGACATAGAATGGCGACCCCTGCCAGCAAAGAAGACAGCAGGACAGAAGAAATTATCACAAAGAGAACAAAAACCAGAACTAAGTGGGAGACTTGTAAACTGAGAGGATTTATAAAACGGGATGAAAACTTCGGCAATTTAAATACACACTGGTAAGTTTTATTGTTGTCTCAAAGATCAAGAATGCTAAAAATCCTGGCTGGAGAAAAGAAAAAAAATGCTCACCTTCAAAATAAATCAAATTGAAAGTTCCATAGATTTTTCTCCTGCAACAGTGTCTACCAAAGAACAATGAAGCAACATTCAGAGGTTTGGGGGACTCCCTAATATATAACATCTGAGAAACTCTGACACCAAAATATCTTTTTTTGCAAAATTATCTCAATGATTTACACTGTGAGATGAAGTAAGAACCACATCATGAGCAAATAGATGATAGAATATGACCACGGTAAGCTTTGAAATATTTTAAAGATATAATGAATGTTAGATTAGAAAAAGATTGAGATTGGTGAGTATAAATAATTTCTCTAACTAAAGAAAAATCAGGTGAAGCTAATCTTGAAATCTAATGATCTATTTATTTTATTTTTATTAAAATATAGAATTATTATATGAATAGACACATAATGAATATATTTAGTATTCACTGCCTAAAACACCATACAAACAGTAAGTACGGTTTATGGACAATAAGTTAGTGATAAGACACTACTTAGAACTTTCTGTTCCAAGTTTATTATCACTGCATCACTGCATGCGTGCTCAGCCGGATCCAACTCTTTGCAACCCCATGGACTACAGTCTGCCAGGTTCCTCTGGCCATGCAATTTCCCAGGCAAGAATATTAGAGTGGTTTGCCATTTCCTTCTCCAGGGTGTCTTCCAGACTAAGGGATCAAACCTGTGTCTCCTGCATCAGCAGGAGGATTCTTCACCACTGAGCCACCTGGGAAGCCCAAGTTTATTCATATGTTCCTCATCACACTATGTAGGTATGGACTGGAGCTGCTCATACTGCCTCATGAGATCCTGTTGGGCATCTCTTCCCAACTCCAAGTTGAGTGATATAAAATCATTGGCTTGATGACAGATACAGTGGGAGAACACACACAACAGCAATCAGCAAATGCAGCAAATCAAGGCTTTTCAAAAAGTCTTCTAAAGAGCAGTACACTACTGTATACATTTGAGGAAAAACAAAATAGATCAGAAATATCCTGAATGCTTAAAATGAAGGAAACTTTAGTACACCCAGTTCTCAAATATCATGCCACCATTTTAAATTGCAGATATTGAGGCTAGAAATTGAGGTAGAAATTCAGAACACGGTTTATTATGTGAGATTAAGAGAAAAGAAGATAATAATGTTTTCTCTAAATAACAGTGTAGTGACATTACAGTCACCCAAGGTACTCAATTCTAAAATTAATGTAGAAAAACTGAAAGAAGTCCAGAGAGAAGGGGAAAAAATGGTGATAGGACACAACTATTTTTAAAAAATAAATCCAACGGAATATTTTAAGGTCCTTCAAGGGACAGACAATTTTTTTCCCTCTAAGATGCCAAGTTTGACTCCATGTAACCAATGACTAATTAAACAGTTGAGACATGAGAGAAGGCTTTAAATGAAGGGAAGCGGGAATGACAGAAGAGAATTTGGAAGTTAATTTCAAATCTCCAAGACTTACATCTGTAGCATACAATATACAACAACCTGCTTTATTCAATTTGTACTTCTACTCCTCATGTTGCAATGAGGTAAGTGATTGATTAGCATGTTATCTCACTGACATATAGTGCTTTATGTTTTGTAAAACACTTTCACATCTAATTGCTTCTTATGTGATCTTCACAATTCTACAAGATGGGGATTTTCTAAACAACATTCTTTACAGATGAAAAATGGAAACTCAGAAAGGTATGTAACTTTCAAGGTCACTCAGCTGGTTATCAGCAAAGACAGAGATGCTTAAGTGTTGTGCCTAAGTTGTTCCACTACATTGGGGATGATGCCCAATTCACCACGTAAGATATTGTGTGGGTACATTTATTACATTTAAACCATTTGAAGTTTCACACTGAACAGTGACTACAAAGGCAATGTACTATTCTTATTTTTGGCTCCAGGGAATTATGTGATAGAATAAAAGAAATTATTTGAAAATGAAACGAGGGGGGAACCCTGTCATTTTTTGTTATTATGTACTTGCCCTTGGGGCTTGGATCTATGTGTATCAAAGATGTTTCTACTGAATTCCTGAACTGTGATCTGGTTATGACAAAAAGGAGCATATTTACTAGGGCAGCGCAAGCAAGATTTGCCTCACTAGGGGAGACAGACGGCTAAATGTGACAAGGACACTGTTTTCAAGAACTGCATCTGTTCGTAGTTCTTCTGGTAAAAGCTTATTAATATGTTTACTACCGCAGGAGATGGCCAAGTTCTACAACTCTGCTAACACTGTGCTTAGACTCAGAGACAAGTTGACAGTATTTTCTCTGGTCAGTTTCAACAAACGTTCATAAACAACTCTCAGACAGGCCAACAGTAGGCAGATTTCAAGTATTTGGGGAAATCACACAAGTCACAGTAAAAATAAAAATGGTAACGAATGTGAAGATCAGTTATTGCTCCTTAAACAATCATAGATGTTGTGAAACTTGAAAAGACACTAAATTGCATATCATTTGGCCCATATCCACTAATTTTAAAAACGAGAGTGACTTGCCCTACATTCAGTTCCTACTTTGTTAGAACCCAGATCACCCAGCACTATGGGTGGTGCTGGTCCAACAAAACCTGCTCATCTAGGGCAGTGTCACAAACAGCCAGTCAAGGCATACTTAGGCTTTATTTCGTCTATATGAGGTTTTAAAAAATTAATTTGCTAAAATCTAAAGATAGAGACATTTCAGACAGAAATGCCAGTTTACAGCTTTCCTTGAAATAAGAGATCTGGCAACAACCAGCCCACATTCTCCTTCAGCTTCAGTTGGCTGGAGATGACGTGGTTCTCACATGCTGAACCTCACTCTTTATCTTCACCCACTTGTCCTCTGTAGACATTACAGTTTGTGATCCCTGCTATCATGCAGTTGGCTTTTAAAAATCAGATTAAAAAGTAACTAATTGGGACTTCCCTGCTGGTCCAGTGGTTAAGAATCGGTCTTGCAATGCAGGGGACTCAGGTTCAACCCCTGGTCCAGGAACTAAGATCCCACATGCCAGAGAGGAACTAAGCCCATGTGCCACAACTAGAGAATCCACGCACTGCAATAAGAGAGCCCATGATGCAACAAAAATCTGATTCAGCCAAACAAATACATAAATAAATTTTTAGTAATTGTATAGAAAGATGTGCTGTGCTTAGTCTCTCAGTAGTGTCTGACTCTTTACAACCCTATGGACCAAAGCCCATGAACTCCTCTGTCCATGGGGATTCTCCAGGCCAAAATACTGGAGAAGGTTGCCATGCCCGCCTTCAGGGGATCTTGTACAACATTCCAAACATATCAAAAGAAAGAAAGAAACTGAAGTCACTCAATCATGTCCGACTCTTTGTAAGCCCATGGACTGTAGCCGGTCCAGGCTGCTCCTTCCATGGGATTTTCTAGGCAAGAGTACTAGGGTGGTTGTCATTTCCTTCTCCAGGGGATAGTCCCAACCCAGGGATGGAAGCTGGGTCTCCCGCATTGCAGACAGACGCTTTACCCTCGGACCCACCAGGGAAGCCCAAATGTATCAACTTTTCCATTATGAAACAGAGGCAAGAAATAGGATTTTTAATCTGACAATGATTATACACACACAAGCAAGTTGGGGAGAAAAGTGGGGAAACTGCAACAGCATATTATTTGAAAACATTCTTTGTATGGTTTTGAGTGAGATTGAATTTATATAAATAGTAGATGTGTTAATAACTAATGAATCAGTTGGAAGGTTTTTCTCATTGATTAGTCCCTGGCTGCTTTCCTTGAAATTAATTCAGCAATTGACTAAATTCAATTCTTCTGCCTTTTTATTTAATGAGCTTGTGTATATAAATAAAAAATCATTAAAACTCACTAAATAGATGAAACAGGCGTTTCTTTTACCATTGGCAATCCTGTGTGCATTTCTCCAAGTTATTTCATACAGTTGTGTTTCCATTTTTATTGGCCATCATTTTTGTTTCATTTTGTTTAACGAATGAAAAACCAAAGATTATCCATCTTTACTGCTGCTGAGGGAAATCATTTATTACTCTACGTGTTGCCTATATGCTGTCAGGAATGAAGCACACCTACCCACGAACACAAACACACACCACTCCATCATAGTCGTATTAGATTTCTACTTAGAGTTTCAATCCAAAAGTTGGTGTTTACAAAAGAAGAAATAAGCAATCTAATATGTTAGGAATTGGGGATCATAATTTTGAAGTATCTTTAATTTTGAATGGAATGAGTTTTCTTTCTCAGGAAAAAATATTTTAAAAACTCAAAAATGAAAACAAAAACATGCTTTCCTAAACATTAAAAATTTCAGTGTTCTTGGGAGTGGGGAGGGAGGCTCAAGAAGGAGAGAATATACATATAAATACATATATATGTATATATAAAATTATGTATGATTCACGTCGTTGCGTGGCAGAAAATCAGTACGGTATTGTAAAGTACTCTCCAATTAAGTTTAAAAAAAAATTTTACTGAAAAAAGTCAGTGTTCTCAGTCCTTTCTAATCTATTTAAAGTATTAAGATCTATAATTCTTATATCAATATCAATGCTAGAGCCTTAACATAAACTTCCTCATGTGCCAGCTATATGCAAGGTCTTATACTGGAACCAAGAAATGAATCTAAACATCGCCAATCCTATTTATTAAATTTCGATTACTTCAAAAGAGTTGGAATAATTATACATACAATTATTCATATAGACACATTCATGTCTCTACATGAAATATAGTTGATGTGTGCCAGGCATTATACTTGTTTCTAAAAATACAGCATAAATAAGATAGGCAGCTCTCTACTTGTACTGGAAGTTTAACTCAGGTCCAAGAAAAGTCTGTTCCTCCCCATTCTTATCTCTTCACTTAGCCAAAGCTCAACTCTCCCCATTCACCCACCCAGCACAATCACCCCTGCCTATCACTTGCCTTCCACACCCACCCACACATTTTCTTGCCACAGAAGATAAGGGAAGGAGCCGTGGGTGACACTAAGAGGGACCCAGACATCCCTTTCCTACAACTGCCTAGTCTCAGTAAGCCTCTAAGGAAAGAATATTATCCACTCTTCTGGAAGTTGAATCTTTATCTTACTCTTGCTATGAAACTTTCCTGGTGGACAATTAAAAAAACAAATATAAAAACATATATCATAGCCCAGTGTACATCAAATTTCCCAGTGCTTCTTTGAATCTAATGACTATCTCTAAAGTCTTTTTCTTCTTCTTTTCCATAAATGTGAGAAATGAATTTCTATGTCTCCTGAAATAAAACATGCCAGGCCCAACATTCTGTGGAGATCATATAGGCAACTGCTATGGATAGGATATTTTACAGCTGACAGATACCTTAGAATAAAAGATAAGGCACTGAAAGTGAGAACTGGTTAGAAAAAGCAATGTGTGCCATGAATGTTTTACCTCCACAGAAAAATAACTTCTGTTATATAATTGCTATACCAATTATATAATTAAATCTATTACATTACTGTTTAATCTAAAAATATGGAAGGAACAAAATATGGTGCTTCCTTCTCATCCCTCCTCTAGCCAGCCATAGGGTACAAATAATAAAAGAATACTTTGAGTAGTTAAGACTGGTAGATAATTCTACAATAGTTTGAGTAAGTAAAAAGCTGATACTTGCATCTAACAGTAAATCAGAACAAATGAGCCATCAAAACATGGTGCTAGAAAGCAGACTTATCATGACTATCTAAAATTCAAGACATTACCAGGAATCTCTGACTTCTGCCCCTCTGTTTAAGCAGGATTTAAAGACTCTATATTAAAGAAGCATGTTTTACTCATTTTTCTATCCCTCACACTCAATAGCTGTCGAATTTAATTAAATGTCAGAAGCAAATCTTGGGTTTATTGAGCTTCAGCTCAGACTGATCGTGTGCAGCTTAGCAAAAATTGGAAGATTTTTTTTAAGTTCTGTAAATGTTCTATAAAAGCTCTCCATGCATTAAGTGTAACCTCTTCATCTCTGCAGGTATAGGTGAGGAAAATTCATGTATTAATAATATGATTTATATAGCAGTCCCCAAATCTGGCTATACAAAAGAATTACCTGCAGAGAGGGATGATAAAAATTCAAGTCCTAGGACATCATCCCCAGCAAGTTTAGAAACTCAGATGGTTCTAAGAACTCATATTTGGGGTTCACTGGTGGGGATGAAAGGTCCCTGGACTGACAAGTGAGTTCTGATATCTGATGCACCACAAAGGTAACACTTGACCTTGAGCAGCACTCAGTCTGCCAGTCTTTTATTCATCCTACAAGTACTCATAAAATATACTATTATCATTTCTGGGTTTCAACTTCCTCATCTTCAAAATCAGGCCATTGGAAGGGATGATCTGAAATCCCTTCAGATCATCTCTTAAGATCCCTTAATTCCATTCTATATTGCCAACAAATGTCCATCTAGTCAAAGCTATGGTTTTCCCAGTAGCCATGTATGGATGTGAGAGTTAGACTATAAAGAAAGCTGAGCGTCGAAGAATTGATGCTTTTAAACTGTGGTGTTGGAGAAGACTCTAGAGATTTCCTTGGACTGTGAGGAGATCCAACTAGTTCATCCTAAAGGAAATCAGTCCTGAATATACATTGGGAGGACTGATGCTGAAGCTGAAACTCCAATACTTTGGCCACCTGATGCAAAGAACTGACTCCTTGGAAAAGATCCTGATGCTGGGAAAGATTGAAGGCAGCAGGAGATGGGGACAACAGAGGATGAGATGGTTGGATAGTATCACCGACTCAATGGACATGAGTTTGGGTAAGCTCCAGGAGTTGGTGATGGACAGGGAAGCCTGGTGTGTTGCAGACCATGGCATCGCAGAGTCAGACACAACTGAGTGACTGAACTGAACTGATAACCTATACTATGATCATTCCAGTTGCATTTGCCATATGTCATATAAAGTAATTGTTTGTCATTCTAAAGCCCCTATTGAATTAAATTCAGAAAATATACATTGAAAAACATATTATAACTAAGCATAGTACAAGATCCAAGCACTAGACATATGCTGGGGAAATTTTGAATCTTGCTTCTTGTATTCTAAATTCTTAAAAAATATTTTTGAATGAATGAATGAAAGACTGAATGGGCAAGTAGACATTGCTTCCTAGACAAGCCTCAATTTCCTCATCTGAAAAACTCCATATACAAAAATTACTTTTTAAACTAGGGATATAAAATAAGATTTTATTTTGAAGCTAAGTGTGAATGATTGAGTAGTATGTTGGGAGAACTATGTTACTGAACCTAGGAGAAGATACTACAGTGAATTAGCAATGTCTAGACATATTTGTCAGTAACTATGTTACTGAACCTAGGAGAAAAGACACTACAGTGAATTAGCAATGTCTAGACATATTTCTTGGAGAAAGAAATGGCAACCCACTCCAGTGTTCTTGCCGGGAGAATCCCAGGGATGGCGGAGCCCAATGGGCTGCCGTCTGTGGGGTCGCACAGAGTCGGACACGACTGAAGCGACTTGCAGCAGCAGCAGACATATTTCTAAACATTAACCTTTTCACTTATTCATTTAAAAATATATGTTCCAAGACTTTTGGATGCCAAGCACTGCTCTGGGCTCTGGAAATAAAATAGTGTCCTGTTGGTATGTAAGAAAAAATGTGTAAACAATTGCATAAATGAGATTGTTAGTAGCATCAAGTAAATAAAGCAGTAAGAGAGAGAGTAACAGGAGAATGGTGGTATATTGGATGGAGAAGGCCTTCCTGAGGAAATTACACTGGATCTAAGGCCTAAGTGAAAAGAAGTGGCCAGTTACTAGAAGATCTTACATGGATTCCAGCCAGAGGAAACAGCTAACACCGAGGCTTCTGTCAGGGGACACCCTTTATGTATCCAAAGATGACAGCAGGCCCGTGGCCAGAGTGTGAGGAAGAATGGAACAGATGATATTAGATGATACCAGAGCAAGTTTATTCTTTCCATTTGCAGGGCCAGACCCATTCTTTGTCCCCTTTGCTTTCTAACCCCAGACCCTTTGTCCCATGGGAGGCCTTATATACACATGTGTGTGTACATCTCTACTTGCTTTCCAGGCCCCATCAGAACCTGTGCTAGTGAAGTCAGGCATCTCTAAGTTTTAAGACTCCCCAGAAGATTCCAACACAAAGCCAGAAGTGAGAACTATTGCCCTAAGCAAAAAACTAAAGATTTAATATATGAACAGAAGAAGGGCTGAGTTTATGGCCCAGAAAAATAGTAAGGAAGGGGAATGCAATAGTCAATAAAATGTTTAGAAATATCTGGGTACAGAAAATGCTCCCAAATCACTAACTACTTTCCTAAGATTTAAATAAAGAATATCTCTTCCTCACAACTCTGAGAAACAAGTCCTACTTAACAAAGGTCAATTTATTTCTACTAACATTTGTAACTTAGCGTAAGGAGTCATAATAGGTACTATAAGAATTACAAAAACAATACAATAGATACTACCCTTAAGAAAGTTACAATCAGAACTACAAATACCTACATTCAGCCTCATGATCTTATTGACATGATTTGAACCCCACCACTTCCTTCCTAGTATCATCCACTTCAGATTCCAACTTTGTAGAGAATAGAATACTTTACTTTCTATAAGCCAAGATTATGTAAGTGTGCTTAGGAAGTGATCATGATAATGATTTAAAATGATCATAAGGGGTTTTCAGGAAGCGCATGTTATACATGTGTTCATAGCTAGAACCAAATAAAAATTTTAAAATAGAAATAATCTGTGATGTCCTTCAACTGGCCTATGCAGTACTGGCTCTCCCCTCTCTCTGCCCACCCTAGATGCATATCTGATAATTTGATATAATAACTGAAAAGAGCTTTTAATGCTACATCTTCCAAAGGTACTATGCTTTACCATGAGCTTATTAAACACTCAAAATTCCCCAGATGAAAAGTTGTTAAGGGAGGTGAATTATATGGCACCTCCTTTTTTCTCTCTACCAATATATTCTGTGCTAACTCTGGAAGGTATCATGTTTCCAAAGAGAGAAAAGGTATTTCCCAACAGAAACTAACCAAAGTAGAATATGCCATATCACACAGTCACCTTATTAGCCTGTGTGTATATACATATGTATTTTATCGAATTCTTTTTTTCAAATGCAAATGGATGTTTTTATTTTTTTTCTTTACCTTATTTTACTTTTCAATACTCTATTGGCTTTGCCATACATCCACATGAATCCACCACAGGTGTACACAAGCTCCCAATCCTGAATCCCCCTCCCACCTCCCACCCCACAACGTCTCTCAAATATATGTCAGTCATTGTCTTATTTAATCCCATGAGAAGTAAATACAATTGTAATCTCAAGTTTTACAGATTGGAGGAGTGAGAGAGTTCAAGTGACTTGCCTAAAATCACAAAGCTCAAATATGACAGAGATGAGAAAAGAAACATTCTGTATTAACTCTAGAAACTGCCTCTTAATCACAAATCTTCCTGCTTTATATGCACACTTTGTATTGTGCATCTGCTTGAACACTAGTTTCAAACACAGGACCCAAAAATGTAAAAGGCCAATAGTCCCATTGATAAGCCCAAATCATCAGTATACTTCTCCCAGGAATGGAGGGTCACATTGTTCTGTTGCAATCATAGATTTTATGAACCCCTACTCAGAATCCTAGCTTCTCACATTTTGGGGCTCATTCAGTCCAACCCCACCAAATGCCTGAATCCTCCTACAACAGTTCAAGAATCTCACAAACATGTGCCCATAATCACACTAGGGACCAAACAAAAGAAGATGGATTCCACATGAACTAACAATGCACTGGAAAATCAATTGGCAGCATATACATTCTGCTTTCGAGAATGAATCTGTTCAGAGCATTATTAAATTTAAAAATGTAATAAATTCCCAGGACTAAAGCCTTAGAAATTTCCAGAGAAAATAAAAAATATCCTTCCCCTTTGCCTACTGAAAAATATCCCTTGATTTTAGAAATATAGGTATGTTTGTTTTCTTTTTTTTTTTTTTTACTGAGGGATTTTTCTGGACACACACACAAAAGACATGTGTTTTTATCATTTCCAGGAGTTAACAAATTTGAAGGTTTTTCAGAAAGTATCAGGTATGCTTTAAAGCAAATCTATACGTAGCCACCTGGTAATATCTTCCTCTGCCTGTCCTACAAGCCAAACTGGAGCAAGCTTTAGTGTGGAATAATCCTTTCTACAGACACACATTTCAGAAGATGAAGAAGACTGGAAAGGAAGACTGAGAATGCATTTATTTAATCTTTTCTGAAGTGGTAATGGCTGGGCTTTATGGTCCTCCCGGTTGACTAGTGCAAGGATGTTGGATACAATATGATACAATTTGATTTTTTTTAAGATATCATCTGACTCATGCAAACACAGTCTAGGCCCTGGTGTTTACATGTTCCTTACTCATTTAAATAGGACTTCAAATGCTGACACTCTCCAGCCCCAAGTTCCTAAGCCTATTAAGTACCGTCTCACCTTATTATACAGATCATATCATGGTCAGACACTTGGAATGACTCTGACACTCATTCTGACCCTGTATCTGTCATGTTTTCACCTGTGTGACTCAGAACAACATTTTTAATTTTTCCAGAATAATAACAGTACCTAACTTATAGGATTATTGGGAGGATCAAGTGAAGTAATATACATAAAACTCACAGCACAGTGCCTGGCACACAATAAATGCTCAATTGATGGTACTGGTGTCATTATTATTTTTCAATGAAAATAGACATTTAAGTCATTTAGTGTTTATGAGTAGAAATCAGCAGTCAGATGGTGGGAGGTTAAAGGTTAAGCAACCAAGCCTATAAATCAGATAAACATCAATTGTACCATAAAGACTAATCCTTCTTGGCACATTCAGGATGTCCTAAGCCAGGTTTATGATAATTTGAGAACTGTATTAGTTACTTAGGGCTGAGTTAACAAAGCATGAACTAAGTGGCTTATGTAACAGAAGTCTGTTATTCTAAGTCCAAAATCAAGATGCCAACAGGATTTGTTCCTTCTGAAGGAGAACCTACTCCATGCCTCTTTCCTAGCTAGAACTCTTTGACATTCCTCAATTTGTGGATGCATCATCCCAACCTTATCTTCATCTTTACATGGCATTATCCTTGTTTGTATGTCTCTCTGCTGATCCAAATTTCCTCTTTTTGTGAGGACATGTATCATATTGGATGAGGGCCCACCCTAACGATCCCTTAACTTAATTATCTCTGTAAAGACCTTATCTCCAATTAAGGTCACATTCTGAGGTCCTGGGCATTAAGATTCAAGATTTTTGAGAGGGATACAATTCAACCCAGGGGGGTAAAAAAGAGATACCACAAAATGGGAATTATATTCAAAAAAAGCTTGGAAGATATGCATTTTAATACAGTTTTTTTTTTTCTTAAGCCACTCAAAAATGCAAGAGAAAACATGTAAACTGGGTTTGTTGCTTGTGTCAGGATGGCATTATTATGGCAGAATGAATCTTTATCTCTTCATAAAGGTAAGGCATTGTTGGTTTTCCTTTAATATATTCTTAGAGAAATAGGAAGTCAAAAGTTCCCAATATCATGTGCTGCGCTAAGTCACCATGTCCAGCTCTTTGCAACCCTGTGAATTGTAGCTTGCCGGGCTCCTCTGTCCATGGGATTCTGCAGGCAAGAATAATGGAGTGGGTTGCTGTGTTCTCCTCCAGGAGACCTTCCTAATCCAGGGGTTAATTCTGCATCTCTTCTGTCTCCTGCATTGGCAGGTGGGTTCCTTACCACTATGGCACCTGGGAAGCCCTGCCAGCCCAAAATGCCAATTCGATTACCTTGTAACAGACCACCATTTGGTTATTCATTCAACATGTATTAATCTAGTACTTACTTGGTCTTTGACACCCTGTCAGAACTTACAAAGATTTGGAGGAAATCTGAAATAAGGTACTTTCTGTAAAAAGTGTTTTACCTGCTTGTGAGAATATGAATGTATGTTTCTTGCTTTGTTTGCCTTTAAAATTATGGGACAAAGCCTCTAGTGAATCCAAAATATTCCCTAAAGTCAATTTCCAAGAATTCTTGTATGCTATTAAGGAGTGACATAAGGTGGGATCTTGTCATGTCACCAAGTGTGGCTTCAAGGCTAGGTGTCGAGTGGAAATATGCCTGTCACATGACATCTTTCACATGTAAAATAATTTNTCAATTTCCAAGAATTCTTGTATGCTATTAAGGAGTGACATAAGGTGGGATCTTGTCGTGTCACCAAGTGTGGCTTCAAGGCTAGGTGTCGAGTGGAAATATGCCTGTCACATGACATCTTTCACATGTAAAATAATTTACATTTTTAATTAAGTGCTATTGCCAAAGATTACAGCTATTCTTCTAGATTAAGACTTGGCCCCTGTATCCTGAGCAATAATCCCCAATCCACTGAGTACCAGAGTAAATCTTACTTAAATAAATACCATGGAGAAATACACTGCAAAAGGCAGAGAACACAACCTTCGCATATGCAGAAGTGAATCAAAGTTATCAGTGCATGATGCCAGAGGGGACGGCAGCTTTGGGTGACAGGTGGCACGCCTCTCTGCCAAGAAGAAGGCGTTGCTCCTGGCAGTTTTTTTAACTGAGGCATGTGACCTAAGTAGTGGCATTTCACAGCTGAGAAACCAGCTTGTAACATGCCTTTTGCTTCACTGAGAGGCGGGCCACATGTCCACAGAGGCCGCAACTCTAGCTGCAAAGCGTTGTAATGAATTCTTTCCACAGTAAAAATCTTTACACTGCTAAGAAAATGTAAATAGAGTGTGTGATTAATAACGTTTTGCCAGACAAACAAGAAGGTGGCTTCCTTGCAAAGATGTCACAGTCCAGCACAAATTCTTCAAGGAGGGGAAAAGGACAAGAAAAATTAGTGGGCAGGAAAAGTTAAAAATAATTCCCTATTTATCATCCTTTGGTAGAAATTTGCAAAAAGGGGCCACATTATTTTGGCTAAATTAGCAGATGGAGGACAAGTTTAAAAATTCTGACACTCTCGGCACTCTGACATCTGAATCTACTTTTCAGGTCAACTATTCCACATCTCCACATCCTTTCCTCATCCTCTTCTCATCCATGCTCCATCAATGTGGCAATAATTATTTTTCTCTCTCTCCTTCTGGACCATAAGCAATTACAGGAAGTACAGAATATTCATAAAGCCTGGAAACATAGACATTATTGTTTTTCTGTAGAATAATAAGAATATATATATATATTCATAAATACCTTTTTACTATAAATAAAATAGCTGACAATTTCTTATGGGTATTTGCTGATGTTACCAAACTTGATTAATCTCTGCAATCTAGATTCATTTTTGAATCCTGATGCCTAGAAAACTACTAGATGATTAGCAGGATCAGTATTTGTTGAATAAGTGAATTACCTGGTTGGCTCATTGATATAAAGCTGGCATTTGCCCTTCACAGTAATAGAAGAAAAAGACTGGAGAGTAGGAAGTGTATATGAAGGTAAATGATGTGGAGATGCTTCAGGGGTTATAGAGAGCAAAAGCTGGGCTTCAGTGAAAGTCTTTTCTCTGTGTGCAACCTCAGCTAAGTCACCTAATTTTTCAAATCGGGGACCTAGACAAATGTTTCCTTCAACACAAACTCTTATCATTCTAAATAAATGATAAATAGAAGTGACTGCTTATAACTTTGGGGGAAAAGCAGAGGCCAGAAGACAGTTATTAATAATTAAGGGGGGCTTCCCTGGTGGGTCAGTGGTGAAGAGTCTACCTGCCATGCAGGAGACACAGGTCCGATCCCTGTTCTGGGAAGATCACGCCTGCCGTGGAGTAACTTAGCCACGCACCGCAACTATTGAGCCTGTGCTCTAGAGTCTGGAAGCCGCAACTACTGAGTCCACGTGCTGCAACTACTGAAGCCCGTGATCCCAAGAGCCTGTATTCCACAACAAGAGGCGCCACCACAACAAGAGACCCAGCACCACAGCCAGAGCAGGCCCCACTCTTCCCAACTAGAGAAAAGCCCACGTTAAGCAACGAAGACCCAGTACAGCCAAACGTGAAATAAAGAAATCTTTTTCAAAAATAATTAAACATTTTTTTAAGTTAATTTTCTAATATTGGCTTCCCTGGTGGCTGAGATGGTAAAGAACCTGCCTGCAATGTAGGAGACCCGAGTTTAATTCCTAGGTTGGGAAGATTTCCTGAAGAAGGGAATGGCTGCCCACTCCAGTATTCTTGCCTGGGGAATTTCATGGACAGAGGAGCCTGGTGGGCTACAGTCCACGGGGTTGCAAAGAGTCGGACATGAGTGAGAAACTAACCCTTTCATGTTTTCATTGTATAACACAACTAGCTACATTTATATGAAATTTTACAGGTTCAAAAGCACTCCATATCAGTTCATATGAACCTCATAGGAGGCCTGGAAGAAAGGCATTCCTGATCCTTTATAGATGAAACCACAGACTTAAAGTGGTGCATTGATTTATCCAGAGTCACGGGGGTAGCCAGTGGAAGTGAGTGAAACCCTGGTCCTCCCACTCAGTACACTACCGCATGTGGGCACTACAGGGAATATTGGTACTGAACACTATTATTCATAAAAGAGAAGAAAATGAGAAAAATANTCTTTTAGGATTTGAAATAGTTCAACTGGAATTCCATCACCTCCACTAGCTTTGTTCATAGTGATACTTCGTAAGACCCACTTGACTTTACATTCCAGGATGTCTGGGTCTAGGTGAGTGTTCACACCATCATGATTAACTGGGTCGTGAAGATCTTTTTTGTACACTTCTTCTGTGTATTCTTGCCATGTCTTCTTAATATCTTCTGCTTATGTCAGGTCCATACCATTTCTGCCCTTTATCAAGCCCATCTTTGCATGAAATGTTCCCTTGCTATCTCTAATTTCCTTGAAGAGATCTCTATTTTTTCCCATTCTATTGTTTTTCTCTATTTCCTTGCACTGATCAATGAGTAAGTCTTTCTTATCCCTCCTTNCCATACCATTTCTGCCCTTTATCAAGCCCATCTTTGCATGAAATGTTCCCTTGCTATCTCTAATTTCCTTGAAGAGATCTCTATTTTTTCCCATTCTATTGTTTTTCTCTATTTCCTTGCACTGATCAATGAGTAAGTCTTTCTTATCCCTCCTTACTATTTTTTGGAACTCTGCATTCAAATGGGTATATCTTTGCTTTTCTCCTTTGCTTTTCACTTCTCTTATTTTACAGTTATTTGTAAGGCCTCCTCAGACAGCCATTTTCCTTTTTTTCATTTCTTTTCCTTGGGGATGGTCTTGATTCCTGTCTCCTGTACAATGTCACGAACCTCTTTCCATAGCTCATCAGGCACTCTGTCTATCAGATATAGTCCCTTATTTCTATTTGTCACTTCCACTGTGTAATCATAAGGGATTTGATTTAGGTCACACCTAAATGGTATAGTGGTTTTCCACACTTACTTCAATTTAAGTCTGAATTTGGCAATAAGGGGTTCATGATCTGAGCCACAGTCAGCTCCTGTTCTGGTTTTTACTGACTGTATAGAGCTTCTCCATCTTTGGCTGCAAAGAATATAATCAATTTGATATTGGTGTTGGCCATCTGGTGATGTCCATGTGTAGAGTCTTCTCTTGTGGGGTTGAAAGAGGGTGTTTACTATGACCAGTGCATTCTCTTGGCCAAACTCTGTTAGTCTTTGCCCTGTTTCATTCTGTACTCCAAGGCCAAATTTGCCTGTTACTCCAGGTTTTTCTTGACTTCCTACTTTTGCATTCCAGTTCCCTATAATGAAAAGGACATCTTTTTGGGGTGTTAGTTCTAAAAGGTCTTGTAGGTCTTCACAGAACCGTTCAACTTCAGCTTCTTCAGTGTTACTCGTCAGGGCATAGACTTGGATTACTGTGATATTGAATGGTTTGCCTTGGAGATGAACAGAGATCATTCTGTTGTTTTGAGATGGCAACCAAGTACTGCACTTCAGACTCTTTTGTTGACCATGATGGCCACTCCATTTCTTCTAAGGGATTCCTGCCCACAGTAGTAGATATAATGATCATCTGAGTTAAATTCACCCATTCTAGTCCATTTTAGTTTTCTGATTCCTAGAATGTCAACGTTCACTCTTGCCATCTCCTGTTTGACCACTTCCAGTTTACCTTGATTCATGCACCTAACATTCCAGGTTCCTATGCAATATTGTTCTTTACAGCATTGGACCTTGCTTCTATCACTAGTCACATCTACAACTGGGTGTTATTTTTGCTTTGGCTCCACTCCTTCATTCTTTCTGAAGTTATTTCTCCTCTGATCTCCAGTAGCATATTGGGCACTTACCGACCTGGGGAGTTCCTCTTTCAGTGTCCTATCTTTTTACCTCTTCATACTGTTCGTGGGGTTCTCAAAGCAAGAATACTGAAGTGGTTTCCCATTGCCTTCTCCAGTGGACCACATTCTGTCAGACCTCTCCACCATGACCTATCCATCTTGGGTGGCCCCACACTGCATGGCCTAGTTTCATTGAGTTAGACAAGGCTGTGGTCCGTGTGATCAGATTGGCTAGTTTTCTATGATTGTGATTTCAATCTGGCTGCCCTCTGGTGTCCTCTCTCAGCCCCTACCATCTTACTTAGGTTTCTCTTACCTTGGACATGGGGTATCTCTTCATGGCTCCTCCAACAAAGCACAGCTGCTGATCTTTACCTTGGACGTAGGGTATGTCCTCATGGCCACCGCTCCTGACCTTGGTCGTGGGGTATCTCCTCTCTGCCACTCATCACTCTTGCACCACCCAACCACCGCTAGCCACTCCTGTGCCACAGCTGCCACTCACCAGAATAGGGCTGGAATAGGCGAATTTAATTCAGGTGACCATTATACCTACTACTGTGAGAAAGAATACCTCAGAATAAATGGAGTAGCTCTCATAGTCAATAAAAGAGTCCTAAATGCAGTATTTCAGTGTAACCTCAAAAGCAACCAAATGATCTCTGTTCATTTCCAAGGCAAACCATTCAATATCACAATAATCCTAGTCTATGCCTCCAACTACTAATGCTGAAGAAGCTGAAGTTGAANTGGGTGTGCTGTTTTGTTACTTCTTTGTTGTACTATCCATCCATTTGTAAGTTCGTCTCAGGAAAAAAACCAACAAGGACACCCTACCATTGGGTCTGCTTCCTTGCTAGAGTGTTGCATAGCTAACCCATAATTTATAGACTAGCCTGATAACCAATCAATCATGAATTACATTCCCTCTTTGAGTAAATGAGTTCCAAGTGCCAAGCAATCAACTTACAAACAGACTTTATAACACCTTTGCAGTTTAAGAACTTTCAATAATAAATATTAGAGATCCATAGCTTTCATGGATGTCTTAATACTTCAGTTATTAGCAAGTCACTCTCAAAAGCCCCTGAGATACTAAAGAATCTGTGAAGTGCTAATTTGACTTACCATCCCTATTATGCTGGTAGCTAGCTATTGAATGAGCCCAGCATGGGCTTCTTCATACATCTTTGCATTCTCTGTTCTTGGTTGCATACTTACAAATTCCTATGATAGGAAAAATAAAATCTTTTGTTTCTTTGTTCAAAGAAGAAAATACAGTCATGTGCTAATTCAAGTGATGGAAGAGAAAAAAAATCTATGAAAGTAGTGATCTTTAGCCAGAAAGAGATGAATTTAAAAGAACATCAAAAACTAAGAACATATAATAATAATAATAATAATAATAATAATAAAGTTAAAACAAAAAATAGTAAGAGGACATCCCTGGCTGTCCAGTGGTTAAGACTCCACACTTTCAGTGCAGGGAGCGGGTTTGATCCCTGGTTGGAGAACTAGAATTCCCACATTTGTGCAGTGTGGCCAAAAAAAAAGTAAGGACAGTGTTAAAATCAGTGGTGACTCGGATTCATAACAGGAACACATTTTCCATTTGCTATACAAAAAAGCATAAATTTTTAAACTATTTAAAATGCTCCAGTAAGAATTTATTAATTTGAAAAAAAATACATAATTCCTATATTCATGGAGTCACTAAGAGCTTTGATNGAATATTCATAAAGCCTGGAAACATAGACATTATTGTTTTTCTGTAGAATAATAAGAATATATATATATATTCATAAATACCTTTTTACTATAAATAAAATAGCTGACAATTTCTTATGGGTATTTGCTGATGTTACCAAACTTGATTAATCTCTGCAATCTAGATTCATTTTTGAATCCTGATGCCTAGAAAACTACTAGATGATTAGCAGGATCAGTATTTGTTGAATAAGTGAATTACCTGGTTGGCTCATTGATATAAAGCTGGCATTTGCCCTTCACAGTAATAGAAGAAAAAGACTGGAGAGTAGGAAGTGTATATGAAGGTAAATGATGTGGAGATGCTTCAGGGGTTATAGAGAGCAAAAGCTGGGCTTCAGTGAAAGTCTTTTCTCTGTGTGCAACCTCAGCTAAGTCACCTAATTTTTCAAATCGGGGACCTAGACAAATGTTTCCTTCAACACAAACTCTTATCATTCTAAATAAATGATAAATAGAAGTGACTGCTTATAACTTTGGGGGAAAAGCAGAGGCCAGAAGACAGTTATTAATAATTAAGGGGGGCTTCCCTGGTGGGTCAGTGGTGAAGAGTCTACCTGCCATGCAGGAGACACAGGTCCGATCCCTGTTCTGGGAAGATCACGCCTGCCGTGGAGTAACTTAGCCACGCACCGCAACTATTGAGCCTGTGCTCTAGAGTCTGGAAGCCGCAACTACTGAGTCCACGTGCTGCAACTACTGAAGCCCGTGATCCCAAGAGCCTGTATTCCACAACAAGAGGCGCCACCACAACAAGAGACCCAGCACCACAGCCAGAGCAGGCCCCACTCTTCCCAACTAGAGAAAAGCCCACGTTAAGCAACGAAGACCCAGCACAGCCAAACGTGAAATAAAGAAATCTTTTTCAAAAATAATTAAACATTTTTTTAAGTTAATTTTCTAATATTGGCTTCCCTGGTGGCTGAGATGGTAAAGAACCTGCCTGCAATGTAGGAGACCCGAGTTTAATTCCTAGGTTGGGAAGATTTCCTGAAGAAGGGAATGGCTGCCCACTCCAGTATTCTTGCCTGGGGAATTTCATGGACAGAGGAGCCTGGTGGGCTACAGTCCACGGGGTTGCAAAGAGTCGGACATGAGTGAGAAACTAACACTTTCATGTTTTCATTGTATAACACAACTAGCTACATTTATATGAAATTTTACAGGTTCAAAAGCACTCCATATCAGTTCATATGAACCTCATAGGAGGCCTGGAAGAAAGGCATTCCTGATCCTTTATAGATGAAACCACAGACTTAAAGTGGTGCATTGATTTATCCAGAGTCACGGGGGTAGCCAGTGGAAGTGAGTGAAACCCTGGTCCTCCCACTCAGTACACTACCGCATGTGGGCACTACAGGGAATATTGGTACTGAACACTATTATTCATAAAAGAGAAGAAAATGAGAAAAATATAACAACTTGAGGGTTTTAACTGACAGTAAATGTAGTGATTTTTCCTTAATAATTAGAAAAGTGAAAAGCAGTGAAGATGGACCCAAGAAACATACAATTAATTGGATATGTTCTTTGCTTAATTCCACTATTATAAGAAAGAAACAAACAAAAATAAAACTTATTTATGAAGAACTTGGTAGCAATCAAATGCTTTCAAGGTTGTTGGTCCTTAGAAACGGAATAATTAGTCTACTGTCTTATTCCATTTACACTGATGGGGGGTGATGAAAACTGAAGTGAAACTGCAAGCTCTTAAATCATCAAACCTCTTTCAGGCAGAAAAGGGGACCCCACTTAATTTAATTAAACAAATATTTATAGAATGTCTTCTGTGTGTAAGGCACTGTTTTATTGCTGTAGATTCGTCAGTGAAATCAACAAAACAAAGAACCCACACTCTAAAAATGTACCTTTCATCAAGGGATATAATCTATTGGGGCAGGGTATTCTAATAAGAAGTTACTTACATTTAACCAGAAATTTGATTAACTTCAATGCCACATCCAGCAATTCTTCAGGCTAGTTAATGGATATTTAAAAAGCATTGATTGTAAGAAATGAATGAATATCTTTAGCATAATTTTCTATATATGTACCACATTTCAAAAGTAATTTTCATGTTCATTTCAGGAAGATAGAATATTGCCTTGAGACATGTACAAATGATTCCGAAGGAAAATAATTCATAAACCATCACAGTACATTGCCATATGATACATATTATCAGAAGGGGTTTCCAGAGGTTCTACCCCAATTGTGGTAAATGGACCAGCAGTATCAACATTACCTGAGAGCCTAGTAGAAATGCAGACTCTCAGGTATTGAATCAGAATCTGCAATTTATCAAGTTTCCAGATGATTCATATACATGCTAATGTTTGAGAAGCACTGCTCTAATGCATTCCTCTGCATCTAGAATAGCCTAAAAATAATCTACTAAAAAGGAGAATATAAGAGCACTTCAAAAATTAATCATTCACTCCATTTTTTTTTCAATTTTTAAGAAGTTGCTTCTGCCCAAGTAAAATTTTACTTTTAAAATGACAGATCATACAGGGTTATCATTACCATTATGGAGATGATCCAGAGAGATGATATGGAGTAGGAGGTGAGAGGGGGGTTCAGGATTGGGAACTCATGTACAGCCATGGCTGATTCATGTCAATGTATGGCAAAACCAATGCAGTATTGTAAAGCAAAATAAAGTAAAAATAAAAATTTAAAAATAAAATAAAATGACAGATCAAGAATACTGCATACTAAGCACTTCTTTGGCTTGTACAAACATAGAAGAAAAAATGAAATTTGCCTTTTCATGGTTTCAAACCTAGCATATATAAATCAAAAACAAAAGGCAAGTCATGCCTCCCATATATTAATGCATAGGCCCTCCCTCTACACTGTGATTAAATGATGTTCTTTCCTAACAGGCCTAAGAGCCATAGGGTCTTTTTGATGTCTCATCCTACATCAAGCTTAGTTCCCCAGGCAACTACAGTCTGGTAGGCACATGATAAGAACACCAGGAAAAGTTAGGAAAGGAGTAAAAAGCAACCTATCTATCCATATGTCACTGAACAGTCACTTTATAAACATATTTACCTTTTCCTAAGAATAACAGGAGGAAAGGCTGTTGCAAATTCACAGAGGCACAGCATCCCTACTCAGTGTTCATCATGGAAAAGAGAATGTTTTACCCACACATACACCCTGCCAAAACCAGGCATAATACCCCAGCACAGTCACATAGCAGACCCCAGAACAAACTGGAAAAAAAGGAAAAGACAGCAGCAGGCAGAGAATCCATGAGCCAGAGGAAGGCATTTTTCACTAATCTAAAGGAGTATCATTCTCCTCTGGTACATGATCTGCTCAAAAATTCTTCTGTCACACTGAACACACAAGAAACTTTTCTTCCATCTTTAATATACTCAACTGTGAGTGTAACATAACCACCCAACCTTCTACAGTGAAGAAAACCTCTCGGCCTCTATTACTATCTCCTAACATACGGTAACTTCAATAGGGATTTATATCTACATTAGAGTTCCTTTCATGTACATGTGTGTGGACGCTCAGTTGCTTCAGTCATGTCCAACTCTTTGTGACCCTTTGAGCCACCAGGGAAGATTTTCATGTACATGTGTATGTATTAACACCCTCATTCCTCTTAAAATAGACTTGATGGCAAAACCAATATAATATTGCAAAGTAAAATAGTAATAATAATAAATAAATAATAAATGGTTAAAAATAGACTTGAGGGGTTTTGAAATTATAAAAATTATAAAGTAGTGCTGCTGAAGTAAGGTGGAAAATGCTAATATCTACACATATAAACTAAACATTTTCTGTGCTTGAACATCAAATTTAGGTTTGAGCTTCCTGGTAGGCAACAAGAAATAGGGAAAATGCAATACCCTCATTACCATTTAAGATGAAACATGTAAATTCTTGAAGGGAAAGAGGTTATTTCATCATATTAACATCTAAAATGAATTGTTAACAGTGGGTTTTATATAAGGGGCATTGAACAACATAATAATATCTTCAACAGCAAAAAATGTGAAAATTAAAAAAACATTATTTACATTTCCAATTCTTGTTCTGACCATTAAGAAACAAATAGGGATAATATTGAAATGCAATTTATTATGAAGAGTAAATAGAGTTAGGTATTTGATATTCTGGAAACCTAATATATGCAAAGTGGTTGATAATCATCTCAGATGATATTTTTAATTTACAGTTCCTTCATCTGGCCTGTGACAGGAGCTGGGTAAAGTGTAATTCTAGGCTATGATCTCTGGTAAGCACTAGTATCCTATGTAATTAACTAGAGAAATATTCTGGTGTTTGGCTATTGGGCCAGCATGTGGCCAAGATAATGAACTACTATGAAAACCGAGACTCCTTCCTTGTATCTAAGGTCTATAAAAGTGAAGTGAAGTCGCTCAGTCGTGTCTGACTCTTTGTGACCCCATGGACTGTAGCCTACCAGGCTCCTCTGTCCATGGGATTTTCCAGGCAAGAGTCCTGGAATGGATTGCCATCTAAGGTCTATACACTGCTGGAAAGAATATTGGAACAGCATGAACTGACACTACTAGAAGTTCATAGTTCCCAGTAACAGGTGGGTTCTCTAAAAATTTACTCTATTTGTGTTTGATCTATTCCCTATCCCTTTCTATCTGTCTCCCTGAATAATTGAGAAAACAAAGGTTACCCCTTCTTTGCTCTCCTTCCCCAAATTTAACAGTACCACCACCCAGAGGAAAGTCTTCTCCCATTCAAGTGTGGCCCAACCACAATTTCATCTTGCTTCCTCAGCAACTTTGTTTCATCAATTATCTTCAAATTTTCCTTTTCTATCACTCTTTCCCATCATCCTTTAAAACTGCTTAAAACTTTCTCATCCTAGAAACTGTTTCACTCGGAAGTGCATTTCTGTCTAGGTACCATCCTGCTCTCACTTTCCCTTCTCAGTCTCTGGGAATAATGCTGTACACCTGCCATCTCCATTTCCTCCTGGCCTCTGCTCTTCCACTGGGTCTAGAAATTAAGAGATTCTTGACAGGCAGATACAAGGAAATGGAGGCTACTGGTATGGAGAATCATTTCTATAACCCTTCCTTCCTTGTCAGTTCGGTGATATTTGTCACTGTTCTCATGAAACTTTCTCCTACCTTGCCTTCTGGGGTGTCTGACTCTTTCCTGGTTCTTCCTTTCTCCTTTTAGTTTTCTGACTGTCCCTTCTCTATTCCCTTTCTGGATCCTCTTCTTAATTTTAACCTTTCTTAAAGTTCTGCCCTTAGCTCTCTTCTCTTTTCACTCTATATCCTCTCTGTTGGCAATTTCATCTACTTCTGTGGTATTAGCCACAGCAATTTGATGACAAATCTCAAATCTACTTCCCTTTTCAGATATTTGGCCTATGAGATCTCTCAACTTTATTGTCTCATAGTTGCTTCATTGGAGAAGGAAATGGCAACCCACTCCAGTATTCTTGCCTGGAGAATCCCAGGGACGGGGGAGCCTGGTGGGCTGCCGTCTATGGGGTCACACAGAGTCAGACACAACTGAAGTGACTTAGCAGCAGCAGTTACCTCATACTGAACCCGTCCATAACTTGTGTTTTCCTCATCTATGCTTCCTCTTTTCTTTCCTATTTAGTTGTATAAAATGGAAACCTGAGAGTCATTCTAGACATCCTCCTAAACACTCATAGCCAATCAGTCACTAAATCCTAATCTCCCTAAAGCTAAAAAGCTCGTCACACTTCTGCCTGTTACCTCTCTAATTCATGTCTACTCCTATTGTTATACTAAATGGTAATCATTATATGGTGAACTTCCTGACAGAGGGATTATCTATAGTTCATCTATCTCAGGGCATCAGTGACTATAGCAGAGGGCCTGGTCCAGAGAAGACGCTCACTAACATTTACTTAATTAAGAGAGAGACTTGAAAATGTCTTCTTTTTTAACCTACAGAATAATATCTATTGACCAAAAAGTAAAATAGTATTATATACATATTTATCCAGTAAAAAATGATATTATTTATCATAATTTGTTTTCACTGTCTTGATATCCTCAAATCACTTGTTAAATGTTATTGTAAACAGTTTCTTCTCTTGAACATACTGTTAGCAATTTGTCTACTGATCTTTCTGTTCTTCCCTTCATAATGTACAGATTATATAATGTGTTAGAGCACCAAAGAGAACAGAGGAAACTGCTTCTTTGTATCCAGCAACAATTATAGAATGACTATAGAATAATCAAATAGCCAAAGGGCTTTCACTTAGAACCGCATGCTATGGATGCAACTGTTATGAAGGAAAGAATGGAAAACTGAATGTGCTGCTCAAAGTTAGCAAATTACCAAGATATACCCCCTTCTCTCTTTATTTGCACATGCTTACCCCAATACATTCCTGTATTTACTTCATGCAGGATCTCCTGGACTAAGGATGTCTTATATAAGGTTTGAATGGCCTTATGAGAACAGCAAGATCTGACATATACAGCATATCTGATCTATACACAGCCCTGTCTCGTTTCATCTGCACAGTAAACCTAAGGGATTGTTTGTAGACATTTTTACCCTGATGGCTCTCTAAATGTGGCTGATTCCAAGAAATCTTTGTGTCAGTTCTACCCCTGACCCCTGAAATCCACCCGTACTCATCCTTTTTTAAATCTCATCCTTCTTCATTCTTCAGCATCCCTGGTTACTTGCTATAGAGATGGCACTGCAGAGCGGTCTGAGCAAATGTGACCTCCCCCTCTTGACCACAGCCCTCAGAAGGGTTGAATATTTCCTTCTTTCTTAAAAAAAAAAAAAGTCCTCCTTCCTGGTCTTTATTTTTTGCATTGAAAGGGCTGAGAGGAAAATGGCACATTTATAATCCCCTCAGTCAGAGTTTCTTGTGGAGTAGACACTTTAAGCTGGAAGTTCATTTTCTTTGAAAAAGGAGCTCTTTTACAAGCTGGTAACAAGCACAAATATAGAAATAGAGTTTCTCAGATCTAGAGAAGAAATCAGATCAAATAAAATAGTTTGATGCAGATTTTCCAGGGAAATGTGGAGAGCAGGTGAGCTGGAAACAAGAGGAGTTAAGGAGGCTTGTATTGTTCAAAGGCTTTTTGGTGTTTAAGAGTTAAGAGCTAGAAGAGTCCTTGGTGAGCTAGAAGAGTCCAAGGTGCCAGCCTGGAGAGAGGAAGTGGGCTGCTGAAGTGAGGGTGAAGGACACAGAGTTGAGATCAACGATCTATGAGGATAAGTATCAATGGGTCACACATGTGAATGCTGGGATCACCCAGGAGTATAGAAAGGAAGACTCATCAGTGAGAATGAGTTTCCAGTGACAGAAGAGTCTCTTGGAAGCTGCTAATTGACTGCAGTAAAGTTGGAAAGAACATAGCTGGATTGGCTGATATAAACCTCAGCCAAAGAGAGGAATGCATGAGGGTGGCTCATGTGACTTAAAAATTAAAAATCAATCAATCTTTGGCTTACAAAAGTATCTCACGTGAAGCTGAATTAATCCTAGCTTTGTTACTAATGAATCCTATGGTCTTAGGAAGGTCATTTTGGGCTTTTGTTTTCTCATTTGCAGCATAAACTATAGCACAAACTGAATATTTATCTTAACCATAAACTGCATTTTTATCTTTTGCTACTAAGTTTTAGGATCAAAAATCTTCACCTTATTAACTGATTTCATGTACTCATGCAATTTTCTTCAGCTAAGAAGGGCTAACTGATGGCAGTTTAAGAAAAACAGATGAAGCCTCATTATACACACCAGCTCCTTGTTCTCTGAAACACTGCTGTGAGGCAAATGACATGGTAGCGATTATCATTCCCATTTTATACATAAAACTGAGATGAATGTATACTATTTTCATAGTCTTTCATCCATTTATTTTCTAAGTGTTTAAATGTACTTTCTGGAACTCACAAGCCTTTAACCACCTATATATTTCTGCTTCTTTCACAGACTATGGGACCCTTAGGGACAGTAGTAACAATAATGAAACAATCATAAAAATAACTATTATTTTAATTTATATGTTCCAAGCACCAAGACCAATGTCTGACAAGTAATAGATAAATGAATTTATCAATGAATAAAAGGTCATATGTGCATTAGAAAGCAAATAGAGTTGCTTGGCAAGCAAAACAATGCTCCCCCAAATTGTCTTGCATTTCAACTGCCAATTAAGACTTTTATCTGAATCATTTAGATAACTGCCTTGAATCTTCAATTTGTTGGCCATGAAGTAATTAAAATAGATGATCCTAAATTGATAAATGATATCTGATCACCAAGTTTCTGCTTGCACCAGTATCCTTCATAAAAACATTACTGCCATATTTGAACCCCAACGTCTTAAGTTTAAGAAAGTAAATCTTCCCATGAGACTGAAGAAAATTAAAATTATAACTTTTCATGAAAACTGTCTTTTAAAATGTAGACGTTTATAGAAGGCAATTAAGCACGAAAAATAAGTAGAACTTGCACACATAAAATACATAAATATTTCCAATAAGTTTAAAATCTAATGATAGCTCTTTAATGGATAAGACAGCTACATCATTTTGACAGGACTTTATGTCTCAGCCTGACTCTAATTTTCAACTACAGCTTCTCTGAAAACAGACAACCCTTTCCTACTGAGATGTTGCTTCCAATCATCTAATATCAAAACGGCATGCACTATGAGTTGGTTTTTTCAAAGGTTGTAGGTACTTACAAAACTACTGTCTCCTTGGTTATGCTTTCCCTAGCCCACTGTGGTCTTACATGGCATGATGAAAATATGGCTTCTGACAAATCTCTTTATGATGACGCCACTCTAGCCACTGCCCAGAAAGTTATTAAAAGTCCGTAAAAATTGCCATTGTATATTAGCTCCATAATCACTAGGAGAAAAAATTTCACTGCTTGAAGAGGACTGGCAACTGCCAAGCCACATGATAGAAACACAAAATAGAAGTCTCTATCACCATCTACCCTACGCCTGCCAGCTACTTATAAAATTTGTTCCAAAGCAAACAGACTCACAGGGTGATAGATGGTTTGGCAGAAAAATCAAGAAGAGTTCAAGCTTTCTCAAAATAATAAAAATGCCTCCTTTTTTCACCTTTGGATTTCACCTTAAACCTTTGTACATAGTACCTGTTAACTAAACACTGATGAAATAATTTAGAAAAATGGCTAATAAGTCTATTCAATATAGAGAAAATCACAAAGACAAGAACTCAAAATATGGCAAGCTAGGGCCCTTTTCGGGAGCAACCCCATGTCCAAGGTAAAAGAAACCCAAGTAAGACGGTAAGTGTTGTGAGAGGGCATCAGACGACAGACACACTGAAACCATAATCACAGAAAAATAGTCAGTCTAATCACACGGACCAAGGCTGGTCTAACTCAATGAAACTAAGCCATGCCTGGTGGGGCCACCCAAGACGGATGAGGTGGAGAGGTCTGACAGAATGTGGTCCACTGTAGAAAGGAATGGCAAACTACTTCAGTATTCTTGCCTTGAGAACCCCATGAACAGTATGAAAAGGC
>SJYV01010363.1:1454783-1476919 GCA_006410875.1 Neotragus pygmaeus | reverse complement strand
GAAGAGCTGACTCATTGGAAAAGATTCTGATGCTGGGAGGGATTGGGGGCAGGAGGAAAAGGGGACACCAGAGGATGAGATGGCTAGATGGCTGGTGTGCTGCGATTCATGAGGTCGCAAAGAGTCAGACACGACTGAGCGACTGAACTGAACTGAGGGCCATTTTCTATAAAAATGTGGCTTTTATGTTTTTCAAAAGGCTTTAAGATTATCACTGTACCCCAACACATGTAACAGTTGGGATTCAGAATGATTACTTCAGATACTCAAGAATAGTTGCTATTAAACGCTGCATGCTCTTCAAAAGACGTCAGTGAGCTATATAATACAATTTTCAAAGACCACCTTGTAACAGGTTTAAAACGTAAAAGGTTGGAGTTTTAAGAAATCAGCTCTCAAGTGCTCAAGTTAGGTAATCAGGTAACCAAGGCTCTGGGTACACAAGGTTTACTTGGACGTGAACACTTTATGAAAATCACAAATAGGGTAACTTAGGTGTGTCCCTGACTTCTTTTGTCCAGATACCCACTCTGACTAGTAATGTATGTTTTCTTAGCCAAAGTTCACATCAAGCTGAACTCTTAAAATCTAAATCCATGTCTTTAAACAGAAAGAATCATGGTTTTGAAACCTACTTGTTACAGGTCTGTTGTTGTTGTTTAGCCGCTCAGTCGCGTCCAACTCTTTTGCAATTCTACAGACTATCGTCTGTCAGGCTCCTCTGTCCAGGGGATCTCCCAGCAAGAATACTATAGTGGGTTGCCATTTCCTTCCTCAGGGGATCTTTCCAACCCAGGGGTTGAAGCCGTGTCTCCTGAATTGGCAGGTGGATTCTTTACCACTGAGCCATCCGGAAAGCCTGTTAATTACACCAAAATTCTCCTGATCCTTCAGAATTGCAAAACTGAAGGTATCTTTGACTCTTTGTCTCTAACTCTTTGGTACATCAAATCCTCCTAAAAAGTGTTCCTTTGAAGTATTTTTATTCTTCCCAATTATTTTTAACAGCCTAGTGTCTAGAATTTTACAAACGTAACCTTTCATGACCAGTTTTCTTCCACGTCCAATGCATCATCCCTACAGATTTCAGAAAGAATTCACTTTCTTTAAACTACCTTTGAATCATACCAAACTGTTTTGGTATGCTTTGATATTTATTTCTTTAAATGAAAACTCTTTGTCTCAGGCTTTAAGATTCTCCATTATTTGTCCTTCATATTGATAAAGGACACATTGATTCCATATCATGGAATCACAGACTAAAAGGACCAACATTTGAGTTGCTACCTTTATTATTAATTACTTCCTGGCCCACAATCTCCACTCCAGCCAAGCAGACCTGCTTATTTCATCCCCAATGGGGACATTCTTCCACTGCTTTTATCTTTTACAAATGCCATGTTAAAAAACTAACCAAAATTCCCTTTTCTCCAGCTTTTTTTTCCAGCTAGTCCCACTTACCAGTATCTTCTCTCAGTGTTCCCTAAACACATATAAACTCATGTTTCTAAATGTCTATACTCTGCTTTCACTCATTTTACATGTGCTCAGCCCATAATCCCTTTCTAGAGTATAAAGAATTCAGTAACTGAAACCAAGTATTCAAATTTCTTATAAACAGTTTTTGGTATAGTAAATTTTTATTCAAATTGTAAATGTGCTGTGATGATTTTCCTACTGTTAAGCCATTTATTTATCTTATAAAGTGGTATAGCATGTAATGAAAAAACAAAGGAATTCATAACAGACTGAGTGAGCACCAGAGCAGTACTTTGCTCGTGAAGCGCTATGGGGATTTACATTTAACTCTCTCTTACTCAGTTTTAGCATATATGGTCAAATCATGAAGACACAAAGCTGGGATGCTAAGATGAATTAAATTTAAAAAAAAAATTCCAGGACTTATTGATAAGGCAGGTTTAAGCTAAAATTTTTACATTTAAAGGAAACAAAAACAAAGTCTTACTCTTAGAATAATAANTAGCATATATGGTCAAATCATGAAGACACAAAGCTGGGATGCTAAGATGAATTAAATTTAAAAAAAAAATTCCAGGACTTATTGATAAGGCAGGTTTAAGCTAAAATTTTTACATTTAAAGGAAACAAAAACAAAGTCTTACTCTTAGAATAATAATAATATTATTAAAAATTATTCAAACAGAAAAGAACGGAGATGTGGCCTAGAAGTAGCACATATTTTTTTTAAATGACTTTTGGATTATAACTTATCTAAGAACTACTTGAGTTATCTATGTTAGTAATGGAACAAAAATTTAAATATATAGGTAAAGGAACTGGTGAGCTATGGCATAAAAGAGAGCGGGAGTTCATTAACACCAAATATGTCGTGGAAGAGAAATTTGAATTGTTTGGATAATTCCCAGTAGTTGACAGAAATTTCAGGGAATAACATCACTAAATAGAAAAACTGACTAATGGGTGAAACTCTGCCTATGAATTTAAGTCGTATATTCTTTAACTCTCATTAGAAATCCCAATCACAACTAGGAAACTTAGAACATATGGGAACCACTTTTTGGCAAAGATGTAATAATGGTGTTTTAAGACTCTTTATTTGGTCAGCCTAAATAACTTTTTAAGACATCGTATTCCTTATTTTGTGATAAAACAGAACATTTATTAAAGTGACTTAACAGTGAAATAGGTTGGAATCAAGATAAGAAAGGTGTAAAGAAAGTTGCTGGTGTATAGATAGGAAATATGATATTTAGTAAAAATAAAATTCTTGTAGGTCATTGCATTAGCTAAAGTATCAGTTAACTGATGTTCTTATGATTTATGAGGATATTTTTTTCTCTGATGCCATTAGAATTTTAGAGTGTTTTATATCAAATAGAGAAAAGCTTCTAAAAAGATCAGATTTTGAAAAGAAGCCAAAAAAGGCACATCTTATATTAAGTGTAAGCAAAAGTCCAAAAAAAGTGTACCACAGTAAAAACATAACTGTAAACAAAAGGGCACAGCAGCATCACTAAATCACTTGCCGTATCAATACTCCCCTGACACTATGAGACAAAATATTAGGAGAAATGAAATGTATTCAATCCAAAACAATAACTTTCTGAAGCTAATATTCTTTATTAGAATACTCTTTATTGGACTCAAAGAATATTCTTTACTGGACTCATACAAAGCTGTGAATTTAATCCACTAGGATAATTTTAAAGTATTGTTTTCTAAAATTTTCTGAAGTGATAAATTTGGGTTTGGGTGGGGAATCTGTATTTTATCAGAAGGACAGGATACAATGTCCTTGGCCGAGATAGTCTTCACAGAAGTAGGCTATTTTTGTACTCTATGATTAGCATATTTAAAGACACACATTCCAGGTGAGCAGCTTGCTCCAAAGTACACTCCATTTTTCTTTGTGGACAAGATTCGATTGCTTCAGTGCCCTCCTTTGATTCTATTTTAATATGCCTCTCAGGAACTAATCCTGAAAAGATTTCTGGAGAGCCCATTGCAGGTAACTTCACGTGAACTTATCCTCTTTTTATGTCAGCTAAACTGACAGTTGTCATGAATAGAGGACAAGTGTGGCACAAACGACATGGTAGAAGATTGAAAGTATGTAAAAGAATGTAACGGCTGAATTCCACCTAAATAAAACAAAAGCAGGAAACACCTCCAAGCTTAACTTGTATATAAAGTAAAATAACGGAGGGATATAAAACTTTGGAAAGAATAGGATGCTTCATCTATGGTTTTAAAGTCAATCAATAGTAACCGTACAAATGAAAGTACGCTCATCTAGTCATCTAATACTTTTGATGTTGACTATGCTAGGCTAACTTCTAATAAAAAAAACCTGTGATGATAAATTGACTAGAGAATGGCTCATTTAGAAAGGAGAGGTGAAGGTCACTGGAGGTCCCAGAATTTCTAAACTCCAAATTGCTAATATCCAGACAAACTAGCTTTCCTCCTGAATAGTGCCCAGATGGCAAAGGCAGCACAGATATATGGTCTTAGCTGCTTTTTGACAGGGAGCTGTCACCAGCAGGTGACCCCATCAGTCTGAAGACAGGAAAATTACTAAATGATCCAAGAAAGTGCCTTCAGGCCAGTACACTATGGGTCCCTGAGAAGCAGGAGGGCAGAGCCTCAGAAAAAAATAAATTTTCAGTAGGAGCTTATACAAAGGACGCTGTTATATTTCTTCACAGATAGAAGAAAATAAAGGCAATTTAGCTTCCACAGATATTATATCTAATAAGAGAGGAAATAAATTCTCTTTGAGAAGAAATAAAATATCATATACTAAAGGCCAGGTGAATGCCATCATTTCTTGGTAATAAAATATACACCAAAGTTAGCTCTGATGCTGTTCTTTGAACACAAACCAGTCTGGAATCAATTATTCTAACGCTATGGGGACATTAGCCCTACCCCACAACACAAGTCAGAGGGCAGAGAGGAAACAAAGTGATCCAAACTAACACGAGGGTGGAATTTTAATCTCAGCCTTTCCTCAACAAAATTGGCAAACACAAGTCCAATTAATTTTCCAAAAAGATAACTCTAGTTGTCAGAAAACAACCCACTGTAAACAATTATTTTAGCAAAATGATGCAACTGGAAAACATATTGAAGAGTGGAAGGGGGGTCTTTTCTCCACTCCTGTCTACCCCCCAAACAAAATGACATAATAAAATACAGAAAATAAAACTACCTAGTAAAAATGATAAAGTATTACATCTTCTTGAAGAAGGAATTTACACTTCTAATATCTATAATCAATTATCTAGCTCACTTGAGGAAGAGCTATTAAATAATTAAATAAATCACATTCAATCTACATTTTGCCATTCCCTGTTAGATCTCTCTAATGCTGATAATTAACACATTTTGAACTCGTGCTTTAAAGATGTTCCATCTAAGCACTGGAAGAAACAATATTAAACAACAAAATGCAGTAAACTAACATTAAGCAAAAAATGTAATGAGTTCACATCTGAATTTAAATCTGTGTCTTAAAAGAGTAATAATAAGATTTTGCTGAAAAAGAGATACACAAGTTCACTAAGAAAAATCCAGAGTCAGAGACAGGACTCAGTTATGAGAAGTCATAATATTGCAACAGGAACACTTTTCCCCCAAAATTAAAGTCTTAAATTATAATGCATAATTCTATATAATTTTTATTTTTCCAAAAACTCTGCTCCCTTTAAAGTATCAGTTTTCATTAACATAACCACATCACCACTTCAGTAAGAATGCTTCTAAATTTCTATATCCGACTTAATACCAGTGACTGAATATTGTGTACCTTGTTAAAAGAACATGAACTCATACCTATGGCCTTTATATTAATAATCTGATATTAAGAAATATGAATGTAGCAATAACCTCAAGATTCTCTTCCATATGCCAGCATATACACGTGAGTTGTCCTGGACATTGATTTGTAACCTGGGTCTCAATTTCTCTATAAACCTGGGGAGTTAAAAGTAAATGACTCAACTATCTCATTTTATCCAACAATCAGTATAGGATAAGATGAGAAGAGTAAAGAAAAGTTATATATAAGAAATTATTTAAGAATTCATGTCTGTAAGATTGCACACATCAAAGCTTTTAGCCTTAGGTAAAATATATTTCACTTTTAAAAGCTATTTTTAAGCCTGATATCTACTATCATTTTGATAGCAATTTATAATTTGTCTAACTTTACATTCTAACAAGCAAAGTCATTGTGTTGGGAGAAAAAAAAAAAAAAAACTAGAAGCCAAAATTCAAATCCAAGAGGTCATCAGTGCTATTGCTCATAAAACAAGATAATCCTTGGGGGGCAGTGAAGACATATGGACCATTTTAAGTAGGAAAAAATTTCCTATTAAGTAGGAAAAAATAATATATTCATTTTTCCTTTGTACCTATAAGGCATCTTAGAATTTAAAATATGTATCCAGTATATTGCGGAAGATGACTTCATTAATCTAACATTCACAAGTAAGTTTTAAATGTGTAGTAAGGTGGGGCACACCAGGACCAAGAAGCACCTTCAGCTGCTTAAGACAAGATAAAGTTTTCAAGTCCAATTTAAGGCAACAGCAGTTTGTTTTCTGTTTCTCTAATCTGTCACATTGGATTAGTCTATTAAGCATGGAAAACCACAGCAGTCGTTTAAGGGTAGTATAAAGGGGCAAATAAACTCTGAATACAAGGAAAAGCAAATATGTAAATCCAGAAACTACAATTTGGCACTCTTCATGGAGAGTTTGGTGTCTTTTTGCTTCCTACTACCCCCAGAAACACCAGAGGACAGTTTTCCTGCACTATTATTATAGGAGAATGAGAACTAGGCAATGCTTGGGTAGACATGTACTGAAAAGGGTGGAGTCTGTCCTAGGGCGCTAGAAATAAATAGGAATAACACTATGAACTCAAGCTCACATCTGTGCAATTCCCTGGTTTTCTTGGTGCTTTTCTTCCCCAAATGCAATGCCTACCTTCCGTGTGGACTGCGGAGACATAGGTCCAATTGTACCGCTTGACTATGTCAAGCATCGCCCTTGCCTGCAAAGTGTCAGAAGGGACCACCCTCAGGAAGTATTTGTACAGAGTTTTGTCACTCAGATCGATGCTGGTGGCAGAGTACGCGATCTGGGGGATATCAAAGAGCTGCAGCAGGTTCTGTACTTGAATGGCGACAGAGCTGGAGCCGGGGCCGATCACGCCCGCAATGGGCTTCTTAGTCCTGCCTGGGGGGAGGGTCTGACCGTCCGGCAGGCAGCGGTTGAGCCCGTCCCTGTCATCTCGAATGGAAATCAGAGAGTCCCTGATGAACTCAATGCTCTGCTCCAGAGCCACGGAGGAGTGCCAGCAGGAATCCCGGATCTCACTGCCCAGAGTGATGTTGGGCAGGAGGACCGGGTCCGCGTTGATCTTATCCAAAGTGTGGAACATGGCCTCCACCCTTTGGATGCCGTACTGCTCCCTTATCTCCCCACACTTCCTCTCGGGCACCTTCTCGGCCGGAGGCTGGTGGTGGACTGAGAAGAGGGCCCCGATGATGACATCTCCGTCCATTCTGGCCACGGAGCGCTGAGATGAGGCTCCCGCCAGCAACACTTTCCTGCAGGGACCTCTGGGGAGCAGGGTCATCTCCAAAAAGATAGTTGGGAAGAAGACCAAGAGGAACCGGACCATTGTGCTGAAGGCGCCGTCCAGCCCTCCAGCCGCGTGCCCACGCCGGTCCAGCCAGCCGGCTCTGCGCGCTCACAGCGTGGACCCGACGCCTGCCTCTCGCTGCTCGGTCCAGTCTGCCGATACCAATCGTCCGAAGACTTTGGCGTCTGCACCCCTTCCTCCTTCCCCTCCGCCTCCTCCTCCTGGTCCTCCACGACCACCTTTACGCCTTGGCGGCGTCTCTAGAGGAATTCGAGTCCCCTTTCTTCACTGGTGCATCAAACTGACCGAGGGTGCAATGGGAGTCGTGGTGGCTGTGGTGAGCTGGACGCTGCAGACAAAAGACGAAGAAAATCAAAGCTCCCTTATCACAGGACCTGTGTCAAAGCTCTACGGTCAATGCTGGTTTATCAATTGCCCGGCCCATTCCATGATAGGGGCTGCAAGGACATCATAATATCGGCTGGAAGGGCAGCTTGAGAGACAGCTCTGGTCAACGAGAAAGGTGGTCGTTCTGCCCCCAATGTTCTCCTCCGTCGCGCGTCCTGGGAGGCTCAGAGCCCCGCCGACCCGCCCTCTCCCGCACCTTCAGGTCTCTTCCAGGTCCCCAAATACCCTCGCGCTTACAGACTCCTGGGGGAGGAAGAAAGCGGAAGGAGGAGCTAGGGCTTCCGACCTTAGAGAACTTCCCAGGTTGGAAAAGATCAACTTTTTTTGCCCAGAAGAAATTTGGAAACTCTTTCATTATGAAGGTGGAAGCGCTGCTTCCAAATAAACTCGAACCAGGAGTCCACCTTTTACTCTTAACTTTGAGGGGCTGAAGAGATCCTAACATACTACCCAAATAGTAAATATAAATTTGCCAGTTTGAGGAAATCCATATTAGTTACTAAGGCAACGCATGGTAAAGTCTCCACGTGTCGGATTTTGGTACATCGCCCCCATCCCCCAGAAGTCATCTTACTGTAGACTTTGGGGGAGGGGTGAAGGGTACAGTNTTAAAGCTCAGCATTCTGAAAACTAAGATAATGGCATCTGGTCCCATCACTTCATGGCAAATAGATGGGGAAACAGTGGAAACAGTGACAGACTTTATTTGGGGGGGGCTCCAAAATCACTGCAGATGGTGACTGCAGCCATGAAATTAAAAGACACTTACTCCTTGATAGGAATGTTGTGAGCAACCTAGAGAGCATATTACAAACAGAGACATTACTTTAACAACAAAGTTCTGTCTCATCGAGGCTATGGTTTTCCATTAGTCATGTATGGATGTGAGAGTTGGACTATAAAGAAAGCCGAATGCCGAAGAACTGATGCTTTGAACTGTGGTGTTGGAGAAGACTCTTGAGAGTCCCTTGGGTTGCAAGGAGATTCAACCAGTCCATCCTAAAGGAATTCAGTCCTGAATATTCATTGGATGGACTGATGTTGAAGCTGAAACTACAATACCTTGGCCACCTGATGCAAAGAGCTGGCTCATTGGAAAAGCCCCTGATGGTGGGAAAGATTGAAGGCAGGAGAAGGGGACGACAGAGGATGAGATGGTTGGATGGAATCACCAACTCAATGGACATGAGTTTCGGTAATCTCCAGGAGTTGGTGATATACACGGATGCCTGGCATGATGCAGTCCATGGGGTCAACTGAGTGACTGAATCAGGATGAAAAAATGAAAAAGCAGAAAGTTATGTCTCAGATGAAGGGAAAGATAACCCCCAAGAAAAACAACAAAATGAAGTGGAGACACGCAACCTTCCAAAAAAGAATTTAGAATAATGATAGTGAAGATGATACAATATCTCAGGAAAACAATGGAGAAGATGCAGGAAATGCTTACCCAAGAACTAGAAGAACTAAAAATACAAATAGAGATACACTAGAAGGAATCATTTGCAGGTAACTGCTCTTCTGGACAAACTGATAGAAATTACTGCCACAAAACAGAATATAGAAAAAAATAAGAAAGAAAAAAAAAGTGAAGACAGCCTAAGAGATCTCTGGACAACATTAAATTCACCAACACTTGTATTATAGGGGTCGCAGAATGAGACGAGAGAGAGAAAAGTTTTGAGAAAGTATTTGAAGAGATAATGGCTGAAAACTTCCCTTACATGTGAAAGGAAATATTCAAGTCCAAGAAGCACACAAAGTTCCAGGCAGAATAAACCCAAGGATGAACACACAGAGACACATAATAATTAAATTGACAAAAATTAAAGACAAATATAAAATATTAAAAGCAACAAGGGAAAAATGATAACTTACAAAGGAACTCAGAGGTTATCAGCTGACTTTTCAACAGAAACTCTACAGACCAGAAGAAAATGGCATGATATATTTAAAGTGGTGAAAGAAAAGAACCAAATCAAAAGTATTCTACCCAGCAAGATCTTCCTTCACATTTGATGGAGAAGTTAAAAGCTTTCCAAACAAGCAAAATTTAAGAGAATTCAGCACCACCAAACAGCTTTACAACAAATGCTAATGGAACTCCTCTAAGCAGGAAACACATAGAAGGAAAAGATCAACACAAAATAAACTCAAAATAATTAAGAAAATGGTAATAGGATTATACATATTGACAATTACCTTAAATGTAAATGGATTAAGTGCAAAAACCAAAAGACATAGACTGGCTGAGCAGATTAAAATATGTGCATATATGTGCTTTCACTTACCACATCATTCTACTTAACCACCCAAACTGTATTTAACTATTTTAATTCATAGATTAGTCAGGTTTCCATCATTGTTTGCAATTGTAATGATTTTTTTATTTTTGTCTGGCTATTGATTGTGACAACTGATAAACATCTTCTACTATTGTGATTTTTGCTTAATAAAATAATTGTATCATGACTAGTCAACAAGAAATAACAGAATTTTACATCACTAAAACTACCATTTAATAGGAAAACTTGTAATCACTTTTCAAAATTCAGATGCATATAAGAATGATCTTGGAATTTTTTGAAAAATACAATTGACCAGGTATTGCTTTTTTTTCCTCCAAAACTCCAAATGTGTTTCCAGTAGGCAGTCATGTTTAAAAATTAACTGGACTATATGATGATCTCTTAATTTTATCTAGTTTCTTTCACTTTTTCTATTTCATATTCAATTCTCCCATTTCATTTTGTTTATGTTTTCCAATTTTTCCATTTCTTTTTTTTTTGAAGTTCTTTCTCAAGTCATTACCAATAGTAGAGAAGTTTTTCGTTATATATATAATATATATTAAGTCGCTTCAGTCATGTCCGACTCTGTTCGACCCCATAGACGGCAGCCCACCAGGCTCTGCCATCCCTGGGATTCTCCAGGCAAAAACACTGGAGTGGGTTGCCGTTTCCTTCTCCAATGCATGAAAGTGAAAAGTGACAGTGAAGTCGCTCAGTCATGCCCGACTCTTAGCGACCCCATAGACTGCAGCCTACCAGGCTCTTTCATCCATAGGATTTTCCAGGCAAGAGTACTGGAGTGGGTTGCCATTGCCTTCTCCGTATATATAATATATATACACACATATATATTATATATAATATATACAATAATATATAATATATATATTTTAGAAAACATGAATTTTTGCCTAGCTAAAAAATATATGACATTTTAATCCCACTTGTTTGACTTAATATGAATAGAATGCTACATTACTAATTTATATTCACTCAAAATTGTAATATAGTTCCCTGGTGGCTCAGAGGTTAAAGCGCCTGGCTCCAATGAGGGAGACCCGGGTTCAATCCCTGGGTTGGAAAGATTTCCTGGAGAAGGAAATGGCAATCCACTCCAGTATTCTTGCCTGGAAAATCCCATGGATGGAAAAGCCTTGTAGGCTACAGTCCATGGGGTCGCAAAGAGTCGGACACGACTGAGCGACTTCACTCCATGTATTTTGGCATCTAATATTACTGCTAAAAGTCTATTATCATAGTGATCAAAAAATTTTTTTGAATAAGACTTGAAACTTCTAATGCAATTTTGAGAATAAAAAGAAATACTGTGATGTAAACAAAACAGGAAATTAACATGGTATACACATGTTCATGGTAATACATGTTGTTAATAAAAGTACAGATTTTTTCAAATCTCAAAAACATGAAGATAAATGAGTAGTAGTAATATAATGTACAATAACATAATTATAATTAATGTTGCTATATGCTATATACAAAAGTTATTAAGAATAAAAACAACAATTCTCATTACAAAGAAAGTATTTTTTCTATTTCTTTAATTTTGTATCTATGAGATGATGGATGTTCACTAAATTTGTGATATCATTTTATGATGTATAATAATCATAATGGCATACTTCTTAAGCTTATACAGTGTTCTATGCTGATTATATCTCAATAAAACTGGAAGAAAAAAAACAAAAACATGAGTCTATTTTTAAGATCCTCATTATTTTTATCATATTTGTATATACATTTATTTCAGTGGCTATTTAAGAAATAGCTATCAAAGTTACATGCAGCTTATAATAGTATATAGTAGTATATAACCTGCATATACTCTTTGATGTATTTTATTTTTAAATAGCATGCAAATCACATATAAGGAAGGAAATTTTATGAAATATTAAGTTATTAGCTATAGAAGCTAGCAGAATAAGTAACTTTATTTTTTCTATATTCGTTCTTAAAATTTCTGTAATAATATATGTTAATGTATTAAAACATTATAGTAAGATGGAAAACAAATCAAATGTTTAATATCTAATATAATGACAGATTTAAGGAATCAAAGTTTACTGGGTTGAATACCACTTCACACACAAAAAAGATATATAAGTGATCAGTAGGTACATGAAACAGAGAAGGCAATGGCACCCCACTCCAGTACTCTTGCCCAGAAAATCCCATGGACGGAGGAGCTTGGTGGGCTGCAATCCATGGGGTCACTAAGAGTTGGACACGATTAAGCAACTTCACTTGCACTTTTCACTTTCATGCATTGGAGAAGGAAATGGCAACCCACTCCAGTGTTCTTGCCTAGAGAATCCCAGGGATGGGGGAGCCTGGTGGGCTGCTGTCTATGGGGTTGCACAGAGTTGGACACAACTGAAGCGACTTAGCAGCAGTAGCAGCAGCAGCAGGTACATGAAAAGGAGCTTCCTTGGTGGCTCAGATGGCAAAGAATCTGCTTGCAATGCAGGAGACCCTGGTTTGATTCCTAGATCGAGAAGATCTCCAGGAGGGCATGGCATCCCACTCCAGTATTCTTGCCTGGAGAACTCCATGGATGGATGAGCCTAGCAGGTTACAGTCCATGGGGCTGCAAAGAGTCAGACATGACTGAGCAACTAACACACACACACACACATACTAACACACACACATACATGAAAAGTTGCTAAACATGACTAAATTAGTCATTTGAGAAATACAAATTTTAACTTCATAAGATACCACCTTACACTCAGGAGACAGTAAAAATGATAAAGGTTATGAGAACCAAAACCCCAAACAGTGATAAGAATATCCAGAGAGACGTTGTGGGATGGGAGGTGGGAGGGGGATTCAGGATTGGGAACTCGTGTACACCTGTGNAGATACCACCTTACACTCAGGAGACAGTAAAAATGATAAAGGTTATGAGAACCAAAACCCCAAACAGTGATAAGAATATCCAGAGAGACGTTGTGGGATGGGAGGTGGGAGGGGGATTCAGGATTGGGAACTCGTGTACACCTGTGGTGGATTCATGTCGGTGGATGGCAAAGCCAATAGAGTATTGTAAAGTAAAATAAAGTAAAAAAAATAGAATATGACTCAAACAGAAATGTCATGAACAGCTGAAGACAGTGTTAAATGATGCAGAAAATATGGCTAAATGTTGATAATTTCTCATACATTTAGGCATACACCTGTTCTATGGATGAGAAATTTCACTTCTAGCTATTTACCCAAAAGAAATAAAAATATATATTTACAAAAAGACTTTTATAGGAATGGTCTTAGTAGTTTCATTTATAGTAGACAACTGGAAACAATTCAAATGCATATCAACAAGGTGAGCTTAAAAATTGTAATATTTCCATACAATAAAACACTACTCCACAATTTTAAAAATATACATTACATGAAGCAACATGAATGAAATCAAAAACATTATTTTAAGAAAAAGATACCAGAGTACATATTGTTTAATTCTATTTGTATAAAGTTCAAGTATAGTCACACTTGTCTACAAATAGAAATCAAAATGGTAATCACTTTTGCATGAGGGATGTGGGATTAACTAGAAAGGAAGAAAAAAGAATTTCCTGAAGTGATAGAAATGTTCTATATTTTGATGAAAAAGTTATAATACACAACAGAACTTGATAAAGTGACCCACAGAATACTTAAGAGTAAGAAAGATAACACTAGTTATAGTGGAAGTAGAGAAACTGGAGTCTACAAACTTGATAACAAAGGAGCAGAAGAAACAGACAAAATACAAGAAACTTTAAGGCCAGAGAACCAGTGAGAAAGAAGAAAGTAGCCAAGAGTCCTAAGAACTGGAGAAAGCAAAGGACCAAATATCGTTTACTGCATTTACCAAAAAGTAGCTTAGTAGTGATATTTATAAAAGTTTTATGAGAAAGAATGACATCAGACTGTGTAAAAATGTGAGTGAGGAAACAGAAAATAAGTCTTATAACTTTTTTCAAGTGTCTGAAAGCCTTTACATTTATTTACCAGTAACTTTGGTATAGCAAAAATATCTGCATACACACACAGATTTCTTCACACCAATGATAATTACTGTTTGAGATTTAAAATTACAGAACATTTACTAAACACAAAATTAAGGTCACATTACAGGTATAAATTCAGAAGGAAAAAAATAAGCAAATGATCCCCTAGTGTAAAATTTAACTATAAAAGGAGATTGCCTGGAGGAAATTATATTTCTATATATATATACATATATAGTCATATCCTACTTCTATATGTAAAGGAAGGAAAGCGACATAGCTGATAAATTAGAAGGGTATGGAGCAAAATCAGACCTATATTTGAATCCCATCTCCATACTTTATTAATTGTAGGACCATGAGAAAGTGGCAGCATCTTCAAATTTCAATTTCCTCTTTAAGAAAACAGGATAATCATACTTACACTGGTGGAGTTATTTTGAAAATTAAATGAAAATGCTGAGTATCCTGACTAATAATTTTCAATATAAATGGTTGTTGTTCAATTATTCAGTTGTTTCTGGCTCTTTTCAGCCCCATGGACTACAGTACACAAGGCTTCCCTGTCCTTCACCATCTCCTGGAGCTTGCTCAAATTCATATCCATTGAGTCGGTGATGCCATCCAACCATCTCGTCCTCTGTCATCCCCTTCTCCTCCTGCCTTCAATCTTTCCCAGCATCAGAGTAAGAAGTGGGTATTTATTATTGTCATTATAATTATTATTATAAGGTTCTAGAGAAGGAAATAGCAACCCACTCCAGTGTTCTTGCCTGGAGAACCCCAGGGACGGGGGAGCCTGGTGGGCTGCCATCTATGGGGTCGCAGAGTCGGACACGACTGAAGCGACTTAGCAGCAGCAGCAGCAGCAGAGAAGATAACATTTAAGGGTCTATTCCTTGGGTTTGTATAGTCACTATAGTTCAACATTTTCATGGAAAGAACTGTTTTGTAGGCTTATTAATAAAGCTATTTCCATACTTGAATAAGATTCATTAAGCTTTTCAGATATATTGAATCTATAACAATATACCATAGCTCAGTTAGTAAGGAATCTGCTTGCAATGTGGGAGACCCTGGTTCAATTCCTGGGTCGGGAAGATCTGCTGGAGAAGGGATAGTCTACCCACTCCAGTATTCTTGGGCTTCCCTTGTGGCTCAGCTGGTAAGAATCCGCCTACAATGTGGGAGACCTGGGTTGGATCCCTGCATTGGGAAGATCCCCTGGAGAAGGGAAAGGCTACCCATTCCAGTATTCTGGCCCAGAGAATTCATGGACTGTATTAGTCCATGGGGTCGCAAAGAGTCAGACGTGACTGAGCGACTTTTACTTCATTTCACTTCACTTCATGGTCAAACCAGTCAATCTAATTCACCTCGGAAGTACTTAACAATCATTACATTATGCTGTATAAATAACATGGTTGGAAACAATTTTATTGATTCTAGTATCTGATCCTAGCAAACCGTATCTACTTTGGTTGGCCATCTATCAGGCCAGATTGGAACTTTGAAATAAGCTTATTATTGCCAAGTTCTTAAAGATTAAAATATAAGAATTTCTTAGAAGTTTTCTGCATGTGTTTCAATTAATACTTTTTCCTATTTAAACTTCATTTTTCCTACGCTACAAGAAATATGTCTGTAGATTTGTCAGTTCCTTGAACACTTAGGAAATTATAGTCTTGATTTTTCAAGTTTTTTTTGTATAGACACATAGTGTTCTAAAAAAATAAGTTGTAAGAGTTACAAAAGCTAATTATATGGTAATATTAATGACAGTTATCAATGGTGATAGTGATGATAACAATCGTAGCAGTAAAGAACCCAGGTACAGGTTTCCCTGGTGGCTTAGATGGTAAAGAATCTGTCTGCAATGAGGGAGACCTGGGTTCAATCCCTGGGTTGGGAAGATCCCTGGAGAAGGGAATGGCTTACCCACTCCAGTATTCTGGCCTGGAGAATTCCATGGACAAAGGAGCCTGGCAGGTTACAGTCCACAGGGTTGCAAAGAATCAGACGTGACTGAGCGACTTTCACTGTCACTGTCAGAAATTCTAAGAAACGCTAAGTGGGTTGAAGGACGAGAGCCTGTTTAAGGGAAAGAGCATACAGAAAAGTGTAAGACATCCTGAAAGGATATATGTTGAAGAAGCTAAGAAAAAAAAAAAAAAGAGTACCTCAAGAAGGAGAAATGGATAAATTGTGTGGAATATCACCGAAACATATAAATTAAGGTTAGACATAGCAGTATCCCTGGGTTTTAGTGGTATGGAGGAAATGGATGGCTCCAGTAAGAGCAATTTTTGTCAAGTTTTGAGAGCTTAAGGCAGACTGAAGTGGTTGAGTAGTTAATTTTTAATAGGATTTCCCAAGTGGTGCTAGTGGTTAAGAACCTGCCTGCCAATGCAGATGCTGGTTCAATCCCTAGGTCAGGAAGATCCCCTGGAGGAGGAAATGGTAACCCACTCCAATATTCTTGCCTGGAGAACCCAAAGGACAGAGGAGCCTGGCAGGCTAAACTCCACAGGGCCACACAGAACTGGACACAACGGAAGCAACTTTAGCACATGTGCATATCGCAACTTCAAAAAATGGAATTGCTAGTCACAACTCAATATGCACTATCTCATGTCCTGTGTAGGGAGACTCATGAGGTATGTATCACACTTGAAAATCTTATGTTAGCCTAATAATCTGTTCCCAAGATTTTACAAAACTGGGGACTGGATTTAACAGAGGTATTTTCTACTTCAAAGAACCATAAGGTTCTTTCAATTAGTAGAATTCAATCTTCCATGAGAATTTAAAGGACATAACACTGTATTTCTCAGATGACTTAAATGCAGATATCTCCAAAGTGACTCACATCTCACAATTATTATTCACTTATCATTGCATTTATCCACTGTCCTCATAAATGGTACTCTTATTTAACCATCTTTTTATCTCAGTCTTGTCTTCTTCCTGCCATGCTAATCTCATCTATCCTTGAGGGCCCAGCTCCAGTCTCATTTCCTGTTTTGAGGCCTTCAGAAAACACTGATCTACATTAATTGCTGCCATTTATGATTTCTAATGAACTGTGTTACATATATTTACACCAAGAAAATATCCTATTTTTCACTTATACCTGATCAAGAGGAAAGAGTACATGATTCTTGAGTTTAAGAACCAGATCAAATTGTATTCTTGTAACCCATGGTACAGTTCCATGCACATCATAGACTTTCAATAAAAATGTGTTGTATTAAAAAATAATGAAAGGGATAATTTTTTAATTTATTTTATTTTTTTAATTTTTAGTTCTGGTCATGCTTTGTGAAGCCTTCAAGATCTTAGTTCCCCGACCAGGGACTGAACCCATGCCTTCAGCAGTGAAAGCTCAGTCTGAACAATTTTACCACCAAGGAATTTCCAAGAGATAATCCTGAAAACATAGGATAAAAAATAAAAACACATCTAAATCTGAAATGCAAAGGACGTCTAGGTTTCCTTCCAGCTTGAGTAGATAAAGTGCTTTCAAGTGCCTCCCAAGTTAAGGAGTTTTTAAAGAGATTCCTAAATCTTTTTACAGAACCACTTGGTTTCATTGTGAAGCTCGGTTCTCAATTTCTGACTCAAGTTCAGAGAGTAACGTCACTTTTAGCCTTGATTAGGTAACTATGCTGACAATTCTATTTTCTTATCTCTCTGTGGAGATAATTACCTTGCAAGTGATTTGATGAGTCAAAGTTTTAATAGCAGTTTGAAGAAGGGCCTATATATATTTGGATCTTCATTGGTGCAAATAATGTACAAATAACATGTTTTGTTGGCTTCTAAGTTGCTTTCCTAACATGTGGATACACAGTGCATATATCATCAAGTGATTGATATATGAGCATTTTACCACGACAGAAATATTGAAAACAGACAATAGGGGGGAAGTACATAATCTGAGATATATATAAAAAGAAAACTAATTTCAGATCTTATTATAAACAATAAACCAATCATGCATATTAGAGTTGTTTATCTGTTATATAATAAATTTCATGTATTTTATATGCATCTATTTTTTAAGTGCCTATGATACCTCAAATGATCAGTAACTATTACTGTAAAATATTTTCTGGAAAAACTTAAGTTCCTAATTTAGATTCATTATTTAAACATAAAAATTTCATCTCCTAAAGCTAAAAATTTGCATACCATGGAAGTATCAACAGAAATTCTTTCATATATCCCTAATAGATTATTTACAGTTCTGCTTCACAGATAAAAGGAGCTAAGTCTTTAAAGTCCTTTTAAAGTATTAGCAGTGTAGCAAATTTTTGAAAATGTAAAAGATATTATTCTCCAAATTTAATCACAAAACAGAATTACATGAAAGAAATCACCTCAAAGAAACAATACACCTTAAAATTAGAGCTGGGCAGTTCTATTTCCAGTTTTGACCTAGCAATCCCACTACTGGGCATACACACCGAGGAAACCAGAATTGAAAGAGACACATGTACCCCNTTCATGTTGATGTATGGCAAAACCAATACAATATTGTAAAGCAATTAGCCTCCAATTAAAATAAATAAATCTATACTTAAAAAAAAATTAGAGCTGGGAAAGCCTTAGTCCTACTCTCAAAGTACATCAATGAGCAAGCTAAGGACCAAAGTGGCATCTGACTGAGTTTTTAAGTGGCAGAACCAAATGTAGAATATTAACAACCTGACTCCAAGCAATGCTTAATATGTCACTTGATATTCTACTATGATTCATTCACTCCACATTGAGTATTACTGTACGCCAAATAACATGCTAAGTGTGAAGGACAAATGTACAAGTTCTTACAGTGGCCAAGGTCATGGCTGTTAGGAAAGACAAATATTTAAATACATAAATTGAAGTATAGTGTTGTGAATGCCAAAATGCAAAAGAAGAGTGAGTAAATAATTTTTTCTAGTCTAGGAGAATCAGGTAAGCCTTCACAAAGTAACATTTGATCTGGGTCTTCAGAAGGTGAGGGCTGCTGTAACAAATTACCTCAAATATGCTGACTAAAAACAACAGAAATTTATTTTCTCATAGTCCTGGAGGCCAGAAGTCTGAAATCAAATTGTTGACAGGTTTAATTCCTTCTTGAGTTTGAATCCATCCCCTGCCTCACTTCCAGTTTCCAATGGCTAGTGGCTTGTAGATGCATCACTACAATCTCTGTCTCTGTCTTCACATCATCTTCTCCTCTGTATTCCTTTCCAGTCTCTTTCTTATAAGAAAACTTGTCATTGGATTTACCATTTACTGTAATTCAAGATGATCTTATACCAGGATTCTTACCTTAATTACATCTACAATGACCTCTTTTCAAATAAGACCACCTTCAAGGGTTGCAGATAAACATGTCTTTTAGGGGGCTAGCCAACCCATTTCAGAGTCTGTTGAGATATCACAAATGAGAAAAGTTTGAAAAATCTGAGAATGATGGCATATGCCAATGCACAGGCATTAAGAAAGAATGCCGCTTAAGGGAAAGAAGTAAAAAGTGTAAAACAACTCGGATGAACCCGGAAAAGGGACAGTAGGTAAGGCTGAAGCAGTAAACTCAGGTCAGTTGAGAAGCACCATGTAAACCAAAGTAAGAAAATCTCAAAAAAAACAGTTCTGGATGAGATTTTATAACAACAATTTGGAGGTTGAAAGAGAAAACTGGAGGCTGAGAGATTTTAAAACAGGGGTTGAAAAAAAGTTTCCCTGTAAAGGACCAGATTATAAATAATTTAGGCTGAATAACAAACCCTTTCTCCACAACTACTCAACTGCCAGGCGTAAGAAGACAGACAGTAGGTGAAAGAATGAGTGTGGAGGTATTCTAATAGGTTGGTGCAAAATTAATTGCAGTTTTGCGTTGCTGAACTTTGCTGTGTGATATTGAAATAATTTTTAATAAATGTGGTTATGTTATACATAATTTTAACGTGCACTTCTCACTTTATGATTTTTTGCTAATGATTCATTACTTGCTGTGTATTTTATATGTATTTTAAACTATGAAAATGATGTTAGACAAAAAGCAAATTTATTTGAGCAATTTTTTATTCAAGTTCTAAATGGGTCATAAAGCAGCAGAGACAACTTGCAACATCAACAAACATTTGGTCCAGGAACTGCTAACAAATGTAGAGTGTAATAGTGATTCAAGAAGTTTTGTAAAGGAGACATGAGTCTTGAAGATGAGGAGCACAATGGCTGGCCACTGAAGGTTGACAACAACCACTTGAGAGGATCACTGAAGCTGATCCTCTTACAACTACAGGAGAACCTGCCTAAGAACTCAACATCAACCATTTTATAGTTGTTCGGCTTTTGAAGTAAACTGGAAAGGTGAAAAATCTCAATAAGTGTATGCCTCATGAACTGACCACAAATTTAAAAAAAAAATCCATTTTGAAGTGTTGTCTTCTGTTATCCTATGCAACAGCAACAGACCATTCTTGATTGCATTGTGATGTATGATGAAAAGTGGCAATGACCAGCTAAGTGGTTAGACCGAGAAGAAGCTCCAAAACACTTGCCAAAACCAAATTTGCACCAAAAAAGGTCATGATCACTGTTTGATGGTCTGCTGCCAATCTGATCCATTACAGCTTTCTGAGTCCCAGTGAAGCCATTATATCTGAGAAGTATGCTCAGCAAATCAATGAGATGCACTGAAAACTACAACTTGTAACAGGCATTGGTCAACAGAAAGGAACCAATTCTCTATGGCAATGCCCAACCACATGTTGCACAACCAATGCTTCAAAATTGGAGCAAATTGGCCTATAAAGTTTTGTCCCATCTACCATATTTAAATGCCCAACCTCTCACCAGCTGATTATCACTTCTTTAAGCAACATTTTGCAGGGACAATTCTTCCACAACCAGTAAGAGGCAGAAAATGCTTTCTGAAAGTTCATCAAATCTACAGAGATAAACAAATTTATTTCTCATTGGCAAAAATGTGTTGATTGTACTGGTTCTTATTTTGATTAATAAAGATATGTTTGAGCTTAGTTATAATGATTCAAAATTCATGGTCTAAAACCACAATTACTTTTAAACCAATCTAAAATACATATCTGTGCACACTGAAATTTAATTTTATGTAAATTTCACAAACCATGAAATAGTGTTCTNAGCTGACATAATACTCAATGGTGAATGGTTGTAGCAAAAATTAAGGGTTCTCAGGTTAACTTTGTAACTCAACAATGACAGTGAGGATTGAGATCTTTCCTCTCTGCAATCCATGTTTGTAATACTCTTTATTATGGCCCCAAGATGGCTGCAGCAGACATTGCCATGCCCAGAGTAGAGGAAGAAGGCTTTTCCTCTTACGCAACTCTTTCTACTAGGCAGGAGACTCTTCCCCAGAGTCCCTTTGCAAACTTGCCCTCAGATCCCATTGGCCAGGACTCAGTAACCTGCCTGTATCTTCAAGAGAGGCTGCAAAAGTGACTCTGAGCATGCTCCACTCTCTACATTGGGAAGTGATCTCTTTCAGTGGTGAAGAAAGGACACGTTGGAGTTGGAAATGGTTTTTCAGTAGGCAATATTTCCAAAGATTTCTAGGGGTGTACACCAGGAGAAAAAAAAGTTTATTGCCAACTCAGTCTACCATATTGATTGAAATTCAGTGTTACTTTTATAATTAGAATAAAATAGGGCTTAAAACTCTGAAACAAGAATTCCAACCATTTCACACAGATGAATTCCTGCAAACTACCTCTGCTGCAGACCATGGTGTGTACCTTGACCTGTGAGTGAAATCAGTCTTTAACTCAAGGGAGCTGAAACTTCCAGATCATTAACTTCTTTTCAAAAAAATCAAACCTTCTATAAGCTTCCTTATAGCTGATACATCCGCTCGATCATGGGAACAGCAAGAGAGTTCCAGAAAAACATCTATTTCTGCTTTATTGACTATGCCAAAGCCTTTGACTATGTGGATCACAATAAACTATGGAAAATTCTGAAAGAGATGGGAATACCAGACCACCTGACCTGCCTCTTGAGAAATCTGTATGCAGGTCAGGAAGCAACAGTTAGAACTGGACATGGGACAACAGACTGGTTCCAAACAGGAAAAGGAGTACGTCAAGGCTGTATATTGTCACCCTGCTTATTTAACTTATATGCAGCGTACATCATGAGAAACGCTGGGCTGGAAGAAACACAGGCTGGAATCAAGATTGCCGGGAGAAATATCAAAAACCTCAGATATGCAGATGACACCAACCACCCTTATGACAGAAAGTGAAGAGGA
>SJYV01010363.1:1404216-1452614 GCA_006410875.1 Neotragus pygmaeus | reverse complement strand
GCCATTCTGACTGGTGTGAAATGGTACCTCATTGTGGTTTTGATTTGCATTTCTCTGATGATGAGTGATGTTGAGCATCTTTTCATGTGTTTGTTAGCCATCCGTATGTCTTCTTTGGAGAAATGTCTATTGAGTTCTTTGGCCCATTTTTTGATCGGGTCATTTATTTTTCTGGAGTTGAGCTGTATAAGTTGCTTGTATATTTTTGAGATTAGTTGTTTGTCAGTTGCTTCATTTGCTATAACAATCAAGTGAATACTGAATTAAGGAAGGGAAAAGGCAACTTTAGAATTCTAGGAAAGTTTTTCAGCATTTATACTTGCTCTTGTCCTATCCCCTCCCAGCCTGGAGTGATATTGAAGATAGCAGCCTACATTCCCACCATAGGACACGGGCCCCTAGTTTGTGAAAGAGCAAAGGGGACTTCGTTCTCAAAGAATTGGGCTTGTCCATTTTGACATATCTGAGTGCTACCTGAGGCAGTGATTCAGGATACTTGTCTTTGCATCACCTAATTCAGAGCTATTATACAGAGAGAATTCCTTGAAAACGTTGTAAGGCAAATGAACAACCCATTACCATCTCAAGCTGGAGATTACAGTTGAGGGTAACAATAGACATGTAAAAAGCCTGAAAAGAAAAGCAGGGGAGTTTCTTTGGAAAACTGGAGTATTAGAAAGCATCATGTAAACAGAGGAATATAGAAAGCCACGTCCAAGTGTCAGTTCAGTTCATTTCAGTCGCTCAGTCATGTCTGACTCTTTGCGACCCCATGGACTGCAGCACATCAGGCTTCCCTGTCCTTCACTATCTCCCAGAGGTTGCTCAAACTCATGTCCATTGAGTAGATGATATCACTAACATATCATCCTCTGTCACCAACTTCTCCTCCTCCTTCAGTCTTTCCCAGCATCAGGGTCTTTTCTGGTGATTTGACTCATTCCATCAGGTGGCCAAAGTTTTTGAGCTTCAGCTTCAGTATCAGTCCTTCTGATAAATATTCACAATTGACTTCCTTTAGGATTGACTGGTTTGATCTCCTAGGTATCCAAGGGACTCTCAAGAGTCTTTTCAGCACCACAGTTTGAAAGCATCTGTTCTTTGACACTCAGCCTTCTTTATAGTCCAACTCTCACAATCACACATGACTACTGGAAAAACCATAGCTTTGATTATACAGACCTTTGTCGGCAAAATGATGTCTCTGCTTTTTAATACATTGTCTAGTTTTCTCATAGTTTTTCTTCCAAGGAGCATGCGTCTTTCGGTTTCATGGCTACAGTCCCCATACACAGTGATATTGGAGCCCAAGAAAATAGTTTGTATCTCCATTTTTCATTGAAAGGCATTGTAGACCATGTGAATAAGTATGCATTCTGGATTTGGGCAAATCTGTTTCTGAATCCTAGATTTTCTGCCTACTTACTTGATATCTAGATGACCTTTAGTAAGTTACTAATGCCTCATCAGCCTCTATTTCTTTGATATTAAAATACAAATAATAACAGCATGGAATCATTTTGAAGACTGAGATTGTGAATGAACAGTGCCCAAGACTGCCTCTCACCAAGACATTCAATATCTGATTACTGTTATTAGATAAAAGTTTAACATTATATTGTTATTCCTATGGTTAAATTTATAGAAAGTAATAACTGGGGCAAAGTATGCTTTTTAAGATAAATTATCATACATAAACTATCTAAGCTTTACAGTATATGGTGACTTTAATAAAGACCTGCAGAGAGTCTATCCAAATGGTAACCGATCCTTCTGTATTCCCATCATGGATACAAAAAATTCCAATGTTTTATTTACAACAATGCAAAACGTTGCTGTTGAACTGATATAATCGAGGCAAAACCAAGAAAATCCAATTTTGTTTATCTAAGGTAAGACAACTTAGTCTAACTAAACATCCATTAGACTTTAAAAAAATATATTATACTTTCTGTAAATCAAAACTACAATGAGATATCACCTCACACCATCAGCATGACCGTCATTAAAATGTCTACAAATAATAAATGCTGGAAAGGGTGTGTAGAAAAGGAAACTCTCCTACACTGTTGGTGGGAATGTAAATTAATGCAGCCACTATGGAAAACACTATGGAGTTTCCTTAAAAAAACTAAAACTAGAGTTGCCATATGATCCAGAAATTCCACTCCTAGGCATATATCTACAGAAAATTCTAATTGGAAAAGATATATGCATCCAATGTTCATAGAAGCACTATTTACAATAGCTATATAATAGTATTTATAATACTATTTCCAAGACATGGAAGCAACCTAAATGTCCATTGATAGACGAAAGGATAAAGAAGATGTTTTATATATACATATATATATATATGTATATACACACACTCACACAAAGCACACAATGAAATACTGCTGCTGCTGCTGCTAAGTCACTTCAGTTGTGTCCTATTCTGTGCGACCCCATAGATGGCAGCCCACCAGTCTCCCCCATCCCTGGGATTCTCCAGGCAAGAACACTGGAGTACTACTCAGTCATAAAAAAAGAAGGAAATAATGTCATTTGCAACAAATATAGATGGCCCTAGAGACTATCACACTAAGTGAAATCAGACAGCAAGAGACAAATATCACATGATATCACGTATATGTAGAATCTAAAATATGATACAAATGAACTTATTTGCAAAACACAAACAGACACATAGAGAATAAACTTATGGTTACCCAAGGGGAAAGGGATGGGGGAAGGATAAATTACGAGTTTGTGATTAAAAAACAACAAGCTACTGCATAAAAATAGATAAACAACAATGTACTACTGTATAGCACACAGACCTATAGTTAGTATCCTCTAATAACCCATAAGGGTAAAGATCATGAAAAATAATATATACATAAACTGAAACACTTTGTTGTACAACAGAAAGTAAAACAACATTGTAAATCAAATATAATTCAATTTTAAAAACGTTATGTTTTCAAGTTTCCCACACAGTGACCTTCAAGGAACCTCTAGAGCTCCCAGTTTTGCTGGTCAGGATCCACTGCTCTAACAAACCCTCAGGAGCATACTTTGCAAAATCAAATCATTTTAGTGTTAACCAACTGATAGAACAATTCTAAAAATCCAAATGTCCTAAGTGATACATCACTTTTTAAAACTATTTTTGGTGTTTTCTACTCAAAAACAGGTAAAGAGCCCTAATTTTGGAATGTAAGAAACGTATAAGAACAATGTGATGTAACGTTACCATGAATGACAATGTTTCATTAAACCCATAAGAGCTGAGATGACACTCAACAGTGGATCATGGTCAAGAATCAGAGACCACTTGATAGAGGCAGCAAATATTGACCTTAGTTTTAAAGGAGAAAAGGAACATGAATGACTGAGTAAAAAGTAACAAGGTAAAAGGTATAAGATATAAGTTTAAAGGTACAAGATTGGTTCTGTTTGTTTATTCTGTTTTTTTAGGATTTCCAAATCAGAAATTTTACTAAGTCCTGGTAGCCTGTTCGAGGATATATAACAAAAAAGGGAGTGAAAGTGTCTAAGGTACAAAAGACTTTCAGTTGGCTTACTATTTTCCCTGCACCTGTAATTTTGTTCTGCTTTGTTTTTGCCAATTACAGATTTCAACATAGAAACAGCCGGCTAAAGAAAACAGCTTCTAGATGTATGTTGTTCTTAATGACTGGTTACTAAGTATTTTCAGATCTTAATTTTGGGTCAGGTCCTTATTGTAATTATTGATTTCACTTTGAAGTTTAAAAATAAAAGAGTTACTGTGCACTCACATATCCATTCCCTTATTCAAGTTATTAAAACTTCTGTCATTTTACAAGCCATGTTATAGACCACTCTAATAATATTGCCCAGTGTCTTTATTTTAACAGAAAGTGCTCAAATTCTAAGATATAATAAGGCATAACACCAGAAAGTTCAGGAGTTAGCCCATTGAATAACTAAAAGCAGTATACTCATTCATCCTCTCATTTACTCAACAAATATTTATTAAAAATCAAAGCACACATGCACACACAGAGACTCACTGCAAACTCTTTTGCAGTGATCAATGACTATCAAAACACATATTTTCAGTTCTAATGTGTTGAGCTTTAAAAACTAGAAATAACAAGTATTTAACTCAATAAAAGCCAGTTGAGCTTCATTTCCTCCCAGTTTAGATTATACATGATATAAACAGCACACATTGCTCCTCTTCAAGAGAGGAAACTACATGAAAATGTCAAATTTACTTGTGGTTTCAGTAATCTCAGATAACCCTGACATTCAAACATAAAATTTAAAGCCACAAGAAAAATCCTTCTGAAAAACAGTATATATATATTTTAGGTGATACACTTATTTTTGTAATCAAAATTGTTATTGCTACTTTATCTCAACCATGTTTTCATTTTTTATAGCACCTTAGGAAACTCATCATTGGCTCTTCAGTGAAGATGATATTGAGGATATTGTTTTTGGAGTACATAGTGTTCTTTTGAGACATTCAGGTGACATCTCTTTCTGGTCTTAGTATAAGTGATGACTATATTTTGAGCAACTAATTAACTTCTACATTATGTTGCCTTAAATTACATATTAAAATATGCTTCTACTTTGCACTGACTTCTAGAAAACTCAAAGTAATATATTTAATTGATTCCCAGCAAGTGTTAATAAGGGCTTCCCAGGCATTGCTAGTAGTAAAGAACCTACCTCCCAATGCAGATGTAAGAGACCCAGGTTCGATCCTTGGGTTGGGAAGATCTCTTGGAGAAAGGCGTGGCAACTCACTCTAGCAATTCTTGCCTGGAGAATCCCATGGACAGGGGAGCCTGGCGAGCTACAGTCCATAGGGTCGCAAAGAGTCAGACACAACCAAAATGACTTAGCATGCACAAGTATTAAATAAACAGAAGAATATAAGTTCCATAAGAATAATTCTTACTCCATGAGTAAAATTCCTTACTTGTATCAGTGTAATACTGATATCCCATTACCTAGGCTTCCCTGATAGGTCAGTTGGTAACAAATCTGCTGTAATGCAGGAGACCCCGGTTGGATTCCTGAGTCAGGAAGATTCGCCTGAGAAGGGATAGGCTACCCACTTCAATATTCTTGGGATTCCTTTATGGCTCAGCCTGTAAAGAATCTGCCTACAATGCGGGAGACCTGGTTTGATTCCTGGGCTGGGAAGATCCCCTGGACAAGAGAAAGGCTACCCACTTCAGTATTCTAGCCTGGAGAGTTCCACGGACTGTATCACAAAGAGTCAGACATGACTGAGTGATTTTCATTTTCATTAACTGCACTAATTTTCCACATAGTTATATTCCTTGATGCTGAGCTTTTAATACTAACCTTCACTTGTTTAAAATATTTTTTCTCCTTTAATATACATTTTCTATCTTCTGTCTTGAGTTTATAGCTAATAACAATTTGTACATACCTCTTTACTTATATAAATACACACTACAGCACAGGTATGAACATAACCGTGTACTTGATATACAAACACAATAACATTTCCATGAGACTGGTTTATTGGAGAGTTCACTGGGTTATAAAGATGAAATAGTTGGTTTTGTTTTGCTTTCCAAAGAGCTATACAAAACCCCAGCCTCTTGTATTTCATTTTCTTCCTGAGGAACTATTCTGTCATCATGATATCTATATAATTTATTAACCATTTTAACTTTTAGAACTGCCTACTCATTTTTAAAATTCAGTTATTCATTTTAAAGTTTAATTCCATATCTGATTCAAAGACATTTTTATACTTTCATTCTAACTTAGCTACAATTACCACCCTAGAGGCTGAGATCTGGGACCAGGCTATCTGCTTACTATACCTCTCTCATTTCTCTTGTCCTCTTCACTCTGACTGATTCCACCATCACTGAGCATATCTGAATCAGTTGAGAAGTGGGCTGAATAAAATAGTGTCACAGCTCAGAACTTGAGTCTATGACGCATTTCTCAGTTCTACTTTACCATGGGGTTATTGGAAGTTTGCATGATCGCTAATGATGTTGTTCTTGGATGCTTATTCTATTTTTCCTTAGATGTGGACCTTGCACAGAAACCTAAGTGGAGAGGGGAGAAGAAATAATCTGGATATTCTTGGGACCATAGCTGAAACAGCATCAAAGTAGTGCCAAAATAGATCATCATTAACCTCTAAAAACTACGTCTCACAAAACTATTCAGTATCTCTGGGCACATGAGTCAACAAAACCATTTTACATGATAAGCATCTATGCGAAAGAGCAAAGTAGCTAATGTGACAAGTAGTTTTACAAGCTCTCTTGGTTATTTATGTCTATGCAACCAAATGACTTGAGAATTCACAGGCAGATGTGAGTGGATATTAGGAAAGTATATGCAAATTCCCTTCTTGCAGTCATCACAATCTTCTTGGGAGTTCAAGCTGAGGAGAGAGACAGAACAGCTTTTCTCTGAAAACAAAGCCCAGTTACAATGACTTCCCCTATAATGCCTACAAGTGACAGGATAGGTGGTGTCAGAGTCTCTTCTTGGAACTGGCAAATCTCAGCAGGTTCTAAAGGATGATGGTCAGCTCCAACTGCTGGTAGGTGTAGACTGCGACTGGAGAAGGAAATGGTGACCCACTTCAGTATTTTGCCTGGAAAATTCCATGGACAGAGGAGTCGGGTGGGCAATCGTCCACAGAGTTGCAAAAGAGTCAGACACGACTTAGCAACTAAACAGTAACACAGGCTGTAACCAGTGTAATACTTTTTGCTTTTAATACTAGCTTTGGGTGTTAGCCATAATTCCAGAACATCAGAAAAAATCCTATTTCATCTCTTGTGACGACTTCCCTAACAGAATCTTAGTTATATTCAGCTAGCTGGCTAAGATTCTTTGATCTCAGGGAAGGTAAGTCTTTTGCTAGCCCTAGAAAATGACTCATGATTAATAAAAACTAGTCATAAAAATCCCACTATCTCACTTTCCTTCATTAAATATTTTCCCCAAATTTCTTAGAGATAGAGGTGCCCATATGACAAGTTATACTCAATGAGACATAAGAGAAAGTCTGCTAGGAGGCTCTGGGGAAAATTTGTGTTCCTATTTAAAAAGATAGACTTTGCAAGAAGAAACTTTTATGTCCCAGCCCTTCCTATTCAGGATACTGGTTGTGTGGTTTTGGTGCCCGCAAATGCTGCAACTATCTTGAGACAATGTCTAGAGAGCCACTGAGAGCATGGCGATGCTAATAAAGTGAAATGTTATCCTTGAGCTGCTATACACAACCTGCAATCACCCTCTTTCAGATTTCTTGCCTTTGTTATATAAGCCAAAATCCATAAGGAATTCTTCTAACTGCATATAGCTTTCTTCTCAACTGATGATGTTTTAAAAATACACAGTTAAATTATCAATGATCATTTTTCATTAAAAAATTATATTTACCTCCAGATTATTTCCTCCCAGATATCAGGACATACAAGCACACTCTATCTTGATGACAATCCCTTTATCAGTATGAAAGGCTAAATATTGCTTTCAGGAACAATTACTAGTTGGTCTCATTATCTTCAATAACTGTGATTTTGAGGGATGGGAAATAAAGAACAATTTTTCTTTAAAAATAACTAAACATTTCCTTGGACTTCCTTGGTAGCTCAGATGGTAAAGAATCTGCTTGCAATGCAGGAGACCCAGCTTCCATCCCTGGGTCCAGAAGATCCCCTGGAGAAGGGAATGACAACCCACTCCAGTATTCTTGCCAGGAGAATTCCATGGACAGAGGAGCCTGGCGGGCTACAGTCCACTGGGTCACAAAAAGTTGTACATAACTGAGCAACTAACACTTTCTTTCACTTTAAACAGTTCCTATCAAGTTAATGAGCCTCTAATTCCTGCAGTTGGAGCTAGAGAATCAATAAAAAATGAAATAAAGTTCTCAAGAGTGTCACAAATGGAAAAATTAGAGATAGATTAACTTTTAAAGTAAATACATGACACAAAAGAATCCCTATAATTTAAACATCTGTCTTGGCAGAGATATAGATGGTTAAACTTGGGAGAGACCCGTATGTGACTTTAATTTCTACTATTATCTGCTGAACAGGTAATTTCAATAAAGTCTTTTAGAATAACTTACAAGAAACGTTTTATATCATACATTTTTGCAAGGAAAGCTTTTTAAAAATTAAATTTAGTCTATCATGTATATGATGAGAACAATAGAGTTGGTAATTCATTATATTAATATTTCAGCTTATTTAAATACATAATTAATATCTTTCTAGACAACTATACAACTTTTCATTCCAGATTTACTTTAGAAAGGAAGTTGCATATTCCTATATCCTGAAATCTATTTTTATATATAAACTTCCTTTCACAACATATGTTCCAGTTACAAAATCACACTTATTTAATTTTAATAACTGACTAAATGTGATAGATAACTGGAAGAAGTTTTACAAACACAGGCCTCTCTCTCTTTCTGCCCAAGAGAGTGATACCATCGCTCTTTTAGTTGCTTTAGTGTCTAGTTACTGNAAATCACACTTATTTAATTTTAATAACTGACTAAATGTGATAGATAACTGGAAGAAGTTTTACAAACACAGGCCTCTCTCTCTTTCTGCCCAAGAGAGTGATACCATCGCTCTTTTAGTTGCTTTAGTGTCTAGTTACTGTAGCTAAAAGTAAATGGCTATCTGGTTAGAGATTTGATATTTCAGGGAGAAACAAAATATTCTTGTGCTTATGCCAGTTAAAGCAGCTTTGCTTCCCACAAGTTATGTAAGACAGATTATTTTTCACGCTACTATTCTCAAGTTAATTTGCTTATATTTCAACAATAAAACTCATTTGGAATTTTTTTATGCTACCACTAAGGAATTACTAACTTGTGTATCACAAGCTAAACGTGCACATTTCAAAAAAAAAAGAGGACCTAGTCTTCCAGTATATCTATTTTTATTGCTTGCATGGCATTTATCCCTATTGTATTCTCAAGGCATAAACCACATACACACAAATCTGGGCATATTTGAAAAGTAAATATTTTCTGTTTCTTAACTGGTGTGTTAACCAACCACAATATTCTCCGATTACAGTATTCTAAAAGAGACAGATACAGATAGAATTGTGACTTAGGCAGTGCTCATTCTCTAATGGCTTTTTAACCTCACCTCTGGAACAATTCTTCCTATTTTCTGTAGCCCCAACCAACAAATCATTAATTCAGCTGGCCACTCTCACAAAAGCAGTTGAGCATGACAGACTCTGCTGGGTTACTGCTTATCATAAGTGTTGTATACACCTTCTTTCCCAGTCCCTGAAGGCTCTACTTTTCCTCACAAATCTAATACTAATCTAGCTGACTAGGTTGTATTAGGAGAGTTCCCATGCCATTTTCATATTTATTATAATCTGTGAAGATAAATATATTTTTAAAGCTCTAACATGCTATGTAAATATAAGTTGCCGTTGTCTTGGTCTATTCAGGCTGCTATAATAAAACACAAGAGAATGGGTGATTTATAAACAACAGGAATTTATTTCTCAAAGTTCTGGAGTCTGGAAGTCTGAAGTCAGGGAATCAGCACTGACAGGTGAGGACCCTCTCCTAGCTTACAAGCTTGTTCTTGTATCCTTACATGCCATGAGCAACAAGAGATCTAAGTGCAGTCTCCTTCATAAGAGAAATAATTACATTTATGAAGCCTCTGCCCTTATGAACTAATCATGTCCCAAAGACCCTGTCTCCTAATATCATCACCTTGGGGGTTAGGTTTCAACATATAAATTTGGGGGACACATGAACATTTGGACTTCCCTGGTGGCTCAGTGGTAAAGAACCCACCCGCCAGTGCAAGAGATGTGGATTTGCTCCCTGGTTCAGAAAGATCCGCTGGAGAAGGAAATGGCAACCCACTCCAGTATTTTTGCTTAGGAAGTCACATGGACAGAAGAGCCTGGTGGGCTATAGTCCATGGGGTCGCAAACAGGTCGGACATGACTTTGCCACAAAAACAACAACATAAACATTTAGACCAAAACAGCCACCTACGTCCAACATCCTGCAATTTCTTCAAATATTCCAGTCTGTATTATACCTCTTGGCTTTCATATTTTTTACTGAGGATACCTTATCTCTTTGTCTACCTGGTTTGGTTCAGTTCAGCCACTCAGTCGTCTCTGACTCTTTATGACTCCATGACCCGCAGCACGCCAGGCCTCCCTCTCCATCACCAACTCCCGGAGTTCACCCAAACACATGTCCATTGAGTCGGTGATGCCATCCAACCATCTCATCCTCTATCATCCCCTTCTCCTCCTGCTCTCAATCTTTCCCAGCATCAGGGTCTTTTCCAATGAGTCAGCTCTTCACATCAGGTGGCCAAAGTATTGGAGTTTCAGCTTCAAAATCAGCCCTNCTGGGGACGGGGGGTGCTGGGGCTGGCGTTCTGGCCAGAAGAGCTTTTCTTTGTTGGTCTCCGAGCAGATAGAGCGAGCACCCACCTTGTTGGGGGTGCGAGTCCTGTGACGTCCGCAGGCCGGCCCCCGTGAATTCACGCTCGGGGCAGCGTGACTCACGGCCTTGAAACAGCCATTGTTGAATGTGAAGGAGGCGAGTGCGGAAATCAATGGAAGAAGGTGTCGGGAGAGAACGTCCTGTTCTGAGCTCGGTGAGAAGGGCCTGTTTCCAGAGTCCTGGCGGGGACGGTGATACAGGAGACGCCCTTGAGAATTCTCAGACTGTCAGGCGGAAGGAGGGAGGGAGTCGCTGTTAGCTCACAACGGGAGGAGTGGAGCAACAACCCGCTCGTTCGCAGTCATGAGTAAACTTCTCTCTCTGTGGCGAGCACCTTTCTAGGCCTTGCAGACACCCTGGCGGTGGAGACATCATCCTTCTCCCGGTGCTTCGTGGGGGACACAGACAGTGAAGACGGGCGCTGTCACGTTACTTTCCCTGAAACTCCTGGAAGCCAGTATGCAGTCCACATGGGTGCGTTGAGATCGTTGGAAAAATCCTGTCTTAGTCCATTTGGGCTGTTATAATAAGATACTGCAGACTGGGTGCCTTATGAACAACAAGCGTATCTTTCTTAGAGTTCTGGAAGCTGAGAACTCCAGGATCACGGCGCCAGCAGACCTGGTGTTTAGGGAGAGCTCCCGGTCCCCAGGCGGCACCCTCCCCCTGGCTCTTGGCTTGGCGGAAGGGGCCAGGTGCTCTGTGGAGTCTCTTTCATTAGGGCAAAAGTCCTGTGTATCAGGGTTCCCTCCTCATGACCTAATCACCTCCCACAGGCTCCTGATGACATCTGATGACATTGCCTCTGGTGGTAACGTCTTGACATATGAATCTGGGGTGGACACAACCAACCAAACCATGTGTGTGTTTGTAGCTCAGTCATGTCTGACTTTTGGCGACCCTATGGACTGTGGCCCGCCAGGCTCCTCTGTCTATGGAATTCTCCAGGCAAGAATACTGGGGTGGGTAGCCATTCCCTTCTCCAGGGGAATCTTCGTGATCCGGGGATCGAACCCGGGTCTCCACAGCAAATTCTAGGATGAATAATCCATGGTCCCTGCCCACGAGGTCCAGCTGTCTCGTGGAGGAGTCAGCGGGGCAGTAGTGAAGCACCCCAAAGCCACTGGACAGTGAGGAGAAGAAGGTTCACCTTGGAGCTGAATTATGGACTCGAGACCTCCTGCGTCAGAGCTGAGGAGGCAAAGTCACCTTAAGAGACAGTCACCAGTCAGCAGGACTGTAATTGAATTTAATGCATAACTTCTATAAAGGATTGTGTTGAGCAGAAGGAAAGTCACCCGAGAGGACCCCCTCCCCCACCTGCCCCGGCACTGCCTGACGATTCAGTGACACCCTGGCCTAGTCCCCAGGGCAGGGACTTCTTGTGGCTCAGAGGCACTTCCTGGGCTGCCTGCGGGCGGAGGGGGTGGGGGATCGGGTGGCATTAATTGTGCACAGCTTGTCCTTCTTTTTCTGCCCTTAACTGTGGCTTCCCTGAGAGGGAATCTACTCCGCACTGGTTGTCTTTGACCTTGGCCTGCTTCAACCAGTGGAATGCTAGTGCATGATGTGAGCGGGGCTTTCAACAGCCTCACACAGCTTGCCTGCCTCCTGCCATTTGCCAGAAGAGTTCCCCCCTGTAACCCTTTTAGTCTGGTTCCAGAATAAGATACACATGGAGATGACCTAAACCCTACCTGCAGCCTGAAGAAATAAAGCCTCTGGATCTACCTGAAAACATGTGAGTGGAAAATGAATGGTGTTGTTTTTAGGTCACTGAGCTGTTAGGCTTGTTACCCAGCATCATGGTCTGGAAACCTGACTCAAACACAGGTCCTGATGTGGGTGAAGGCTCTAATCGCAGAGCGGGTCTAACTGCCCCCTTCTGCTCTGGCTCCTGGCTCTTGAGACCACCTTCCGCTTATAGTTTAGCTCCCTATGCAGTGCGCTGATCAGAGAGAAGGAGCTGGTTGGGCCTGTGTTAATATTGTTAGTTTGATTTCTCCTCATAAATGATCATGCTGTGAGTCTTGTGAGAGGTTAAGAGAGACAGGCCGGAGGCTGATCCCCTCTGAGACCCCAGAAAAGTTCCTCGGGAGGGCTGCAGTGTGCGGCTGAGCCCCAGCGAAAGCCCTGAGGCTATGTCCAAGCAGCCTCTTTGTGGATTGATGGCCGGCCCAGCCTGCCTTAAGCTACACGGCTCAGCCAGAAGACACTCCTCAAAGCCAAGTTCACAGATCATTGTAACACCAGGTGGCATCACCAGGATGAGATAGTCGTGCCTGGCTACAGTAGTGGCTCTCAGTTCAGAGAGATGACATGCTATAACATCTCATCGTTTCCAGTGGCAAGGTTCTAGTGAGGGGAGTTGGAGGGTGGGGTGTAATCATGGTAATATTAGTAATATGACAATTAGTAAATAGACTGATCATTTTAATGAATCCTGTTTTAATAGAAATCATTCAACTGGGTGGAAAACATGCTAATTTGGGGTTTTCTTGTGTGTGGACTTTTTATTCAGAAATTCTGGCCAATTGGACCATGTCTCTAGATTAAGCGTCATTATTTATCTGCTGGAAGTGTTCCAAATTTCAGGTACGAAACCCAGAAAGAAAGAAATAGCTTCTGTGTGTAAACTTTGTCAAACCCAACCTATATTGTGGCAAGTGTTAGCTAATCTTAACCTCTAAGACTTTATGGGAGAAGGAAATGGCAACCCACTCCAGTGTTCTTGCCTGGAGAATCCCAGGGACAGCGGAGCCTGGTGGGCTGCTGTCTATGGGGTCGCACAGAGTCAGACACGACTGAAGCGACTTAGCAGCAGCAGCAATAGCTAACACCTTGTGAGGATTCTTTTGTCAGATCAGTGTGCTGAGGGGCATCAGGTAACCTGGGAGCAGCTGGCACATTTTGAGGGGTGGGAAGGAGAAGACCAGCAAAGCCATCTTTATCGTTTTGCCTTTATCTTTTTGATATCCAGAGAGATCATTAGGTATAACTCATGTGGCCCCAAAGGCCTGACAGAGCATCTTCCTGTAAGAGGGGGCTGCCATGAACACACGGGTCAGGAGATGCTGGTGAGCCGGTCTTGTCATTCTGCTCTTTACTCTTTAGCAAAGGAGGAAGCAGGCAGGGGAGAGCATATGGAGCTAGAGACCTAGTGTTTCATTTCTTTTTGTTTTCAAAGTTAAGCTATTTTAGGGTCATCATCCAGCCTTTTTTTGGAGTCTTCCCATAATGTAGAGATGGATGAGCAACTGTGGTTTCCAGAGAAGGGAGAGGAAGCATGATGCTCCATCACTGGGTCACTGTCCCTGTCTCCCCATCCACGGAAGGACCTCGTGGATCAGGTTCTCTGAGTTCTGTCAGAGAACTGTGCCCTGAGTTCTCTCTTCACCACTCGCTTTGTTTGGCCACTATGTTGTGTCCAGTTCTTTGTGACCCCATGGACTGCAGAACGCTAGGCTCCTTTGTCCTCCACTATCTCTCAGAGTTTGCTCAAATTCGTGTCGGTTGAGTTGGTGCTGCTACCTAGCCATCTCATTCTCTGTCACCCTCTTCTCCTTCTACCTTCAGTCTTTCCCAGCATCAGGGTCTTTTTCAATGAGTTGGCTCTTCCCATCAGGTGGTCCAAGTATTGTAGCTTCAGCTTCAGCATCCGTCCTTCCAACGAATATTCAGGACTGACATCCTTTAGGATTGACTGGTTTGATCTCCTTGCAATTCAAGGGACTCTCAAGAGTCTTCTCCAACACCACGATTCAAAAGCATCAATTTTTCAACACTCAGCCTTCTTTATAGTCCAGCTCTCACATCTGTACATGACTACTGGAAAAACCATAGCTTTGACTATAAGGGACCTTTGTTGGCAAAGTGATGTCTCTGCTTTTTAATACACTGTCTAGGTTTGTCATAGCTTTCCTTCNTAGTCCAGCTCTCACATCTGTACATGACTACTGGAAAAACCATAGCTTTGACTATAAGGGACCTTTGTTGGCAAAGTGATGTCTCTGCTTTTTAATACACTGTCTAGGTTTGTCATAGCTTTCCTTCCAAGGAGCAAGTGTCTTTTAATTTCATGGCTCCAGAAACCACCCACAGTGATTTTGGAGACCGAGAAAATAAAAATCGGTCACTGCTTCTTTTTTCACCCCTTGCTTGGCAAGTGCTCATTGCCCACCCTGTGTGCTCAGCATTATACTAAGTGTCACGGTCCTGTGAACACAGTGTAGTGGATTTTTGCAAGGTTTCTGCATTAGTCTGCTAGGGCTGCCATAAATAATCACAGACTGGGTAGCTTAAACTACAGATATTTGTTTTCTCATAGTTCTAGGACCTAGAATTCCAAGATCAAGGTGCCAGCAGGTTGGTTTCTGGGGAAGCCTCTCCTGCTGGCGTGGAGAAGGCTACCTTCCTTTTGCCCTCACAGAGACCTCTGAGGTCTCTTCCTCTTCTTATAAGGACACAGGTCCTGTCAGATTAGGCTCCTACCCTTATGATCACTTATAACCTTATTACCTCTGTAAAGGCCCTATCTCCAAATACAGTCATCTTGGGAATTCGGGCTTCAACATACAAATTTTGGAGGACACAATTCAGTCTATAACAGTCTTCTTCTGAAATCTTAAGGTTTTTTAAAAAAGAATTTGAATCACAAATAAGTTTAGTCCAAGTGAGACTTTCCTTTGGTTAACACATCCACCCTCACCTAAAGACTGTGGGACGACTGGGCAAACTGAATTAAAGGCCTTGTATTTCCAAATATGCAAGGTGTGGATCAGCGCAGTGGGTCCACACACTGTCCATCCCTCCAGGGTCCCTCATAGACCTGCAGGCCAGGGAGCCATGCCAGCAGCCCCGTCAGAGGCCACTCGCACTCCCGGCATGCCCAAAGCAGGTGTGCCACCCAGAGGGGCTGGATAAATGAGTGAGTGAGCACCTGAGTGAGTGCATGGCGATGGCTTCCACTGAAAATAGTGCATGCCAAATACACAGGGTTTTTACAAATTTTACTCATGTTTATTTATTTGTGTCTGCAGCTGGGCCTTCATTCCTTTCTCAAGTTGCGGTAGGCAGGCTGCTCACTGCAGTGACTTCTCTTGTTGCAGAGCATGGGCTGGAGGGCATCTGGGCTCGGTAGTCGCAGTTTCTGGGCTCTAGACCTCAGGCTTGATCGTTGTGGCCTACAGGCTTAGTTGCTCTGTGGCATGTGGAATCTTCCCAGACCAGGGATCGAACCCATGGTTCCCTGAGTTGGCAGGTGGAACTTTATCCATTGCACCACCAGGGAAATCCCCTCAATACACAGGCTTTTAATAATAATAAAAGACTTAACTCTCCACCTTTTGTCTGGCATTCCCACAAGTTGGGGTTTGAATCCGCACATCTCATTTTTTCAGCTCTGGGTTTATTTTACTTCATGTGCTTCAGGAAGGGCAGAGCTCTCTCTACAACTCTGTGAAGCGAGCCTCAGGTAAGCTGCAGACGTGTGAAGAGCACCTGTCTAAGAAGATCTATACGGCATCTCCTGTAGGTCTTTAATCCAGTTCCTTCTGGGTGTGTGGCACTGGCAGTTCATAAAGGTTCAATTGGACGCCGACAAGTGGGAATGGAGTTCCTCTTCACGCGGCTGGCGAGATCGTGAGCTTCTTTTTTCCTTTTTTCTTCTTTTGCTTTGCAGTGTTCACACGCTTATTTTGAGCTCTAAGATGGCTGGGACTCTAAAGGATCAGACTAATGCTGTTCAATAATCAAGGCGAAGGCTGTTTATAAAATCCTGTTTAAGGATTCTGCTGGCTTAACTTTAAACTATGTACCAACTGCACTATGTAAGAAAAATGTTCAGCCTAGGTCTAGTTCCCAATGACTTATGTTAATGACAAAACATTTCATAATTTTTCGAGCTATTTGCGATAAATTAACCAAATTAAGTCTACCCTGCAAAACTTGAATTGGAACGAAGCTATTAGAGTAGGATTCCTACTCTAGCAAAACTGTATAATTAAATGTAGAAGACATAATAAATATTTGATAAACCCAATTCTACTTACATCCACTGAGTGCCTACTATGTATGTATAAGGCATAATGCTCAGTGCTACAAGGTTTATGAGAAAAGAAAAAAAACATTTTATCAAGGACACTTGGCTTCTCAAGTATTTTATGTCACAATAATGTGACAGTACACAGTTGTTGTTTTTTTTAATCAGCTTACACATTGTATCTGTAGGACTCAGTTTCCCCTATATACAATTGCACCTCAGAGAAGTTCTGTGGAAACGAACAAGTAAAGCAAAGTTCCAACCTTAAGACTAGCATATAAAATGTTGGCAGAGCTTAAATAATGCTGTTAAAAACATTAATTTAAACATGGCATTCTAGCAGAGAGCCAAAACAAAGGAACAGAATTCACTCACGGGCTCCTCTGCCAGGGGTATACGTGCACACTGTCTTTGGCTGATCTAATTCTCTCTTTGGCTTGAAATGTTTTCCCAAAGCTCACATGGAGAAATCCACCAAGAGAGAACGGTGTTCTCTCACCTACTGAACTCAATCTGGATTCGAGAGCAGATGAATAACACTAGTTCCTCTCAAAAAGGCCATTATTACTGCTAGGATTCTTTTTTTCTCCCCTCTCTCTTCCTGCACACGCCAAAGGGTTCTATAGAAAGTCTCCATAATTTGCTCCTTTGTGTTTCTCATTAGGGCCCGAGAGGAACCCTACTGAGCTCCCCTGACATTATCTCCGTCCACCTGAGGCCTGTGTATTTTGAAATGTCATCTTGCTTGAGAGATAATACCAGCTCCGATTGTGACAGTCACAGAGCTGGATATGGAATAAGTAAGCGAAGACAGACTCTAAGATAAAGTCAAGGTCGTTCCTGCGTGTTAAAGAAATGGGGCCCTTACTATGTTCCAGGAAGTATGGGGCCAAACTGGTGTTACCAGTGCAAACTTGGGGTGACCTCAGTGTTTGCCCCTGGTAGGAAGTGGGTTTGAGCCCCTCCACCGTGAAGAGGAGGAATCGGGGGAAACGAAACCTCGTAACTATGACAACCACAGAGAGCAAAAGCCAGAGGTGAGCTGGATCTGTCAAGGCTGACGGTACACAGGTGAGGCTGGTCCACACCCAGTGGGGCAGTTCCTACAGCCTCATGTGGTTTGAAGACTGCAGGCGGCTCCTGCATGCCCCAGTGCAGGGGTCCCAGCAACTGTAGGGGCTGCCAGACAGTGTCTCTGTTCGTTGCTGAGGCCTGCCTCCCGCAGCAGGCCTGCCACCCGTCACCCACGTCCTGTGAACGAAAGCAGGGCTCCGCATAGCCCTCCAGCTTCCCAGCCAGGGCACGCCACTGCGCGGTCTTCCTTGCACTGCAGAGCAGGCAGCACCGGGCGAGGCCGGCCGGGCGCCCCAGATCCCAGGACGCTAAGAACGTGGGGGGCTGGCAACTGCTCCTGCTCCCTCATTTACCGCCCCCCTCACTTGGGGGCTCTCCTATCTCCTCGGCCCAGGGACTCCAGAGGGAAATATACACGACCGATCTGGGGAGTTTCAGAGATAATTTAATCCCACGTTTGCATTTGTAATCTCAAAAGTCTATAGACACCAGGCAAGTACATAAATGTGTAATTCTGACTTGTTTAAGACCATAAGGTGTCGTGCAGCATGGTCTGAACTGGCTACCTCTTAAAGGAATTCACCCCCTCACTCTGAAAAACCAAATCAAAGCAAAATGAAATGGGTAGCCTAAACAAAACACATCTGTGGGCACCAAATGTCCCTCATGCCACCAATATACAGTTCCTGATCTGGTCTACACCCTCATTTGATGGATGGAGAGACTGAGTCCGAGGGAGAAATGTTACCTGTTCCTAGGGCAGGACTAGAGGCCTGGTTACCTAAATTTCCATCCATGCTTGGCAACCCCACACAGCATAACTCATTATCTGCTGGGGGCAGGCAGTGGATATTGTGAGATTTCTGAGTACCAAATCTTCAGAGTGTTGACACCAAGCCCCGCCTTATCAGGACGGTCTGAGAAAGGCTGAGCTTTCTTCCCTGGGAAGGGCTCACCCACAGGCAGGGCAGGACGACCTCTGGGCTCAGTGTCTCCATCTGTAACCTGGAGATGAAGCCTCCCCATCTGTCTACTTTATGTCATGAGAGGTTTCTTAAAGGGGCAGGGGACGAGAGACAAGGCCAACGTGCAGATGAAATGAGTCGATCATGGAAAACCCTGGGAACAGTGCCTAATGCAGAGTAAGTATTCACTCCCTGTAAGTTATCACTGTAGTGTTGTTGTGTCAATATTACTGTTTGACACAGTCTAAGCGGTTGGTAAAATGAAAATGTTACCCAGAAGCCGAACTAATGGCAAATGACTCAAAGCAAGCTTCGTATGTGATCCACATGGCATACCAAGGAAAATTACAAGGAGAGAAATTACACAGCCCAGCCAGGAAAATAGGATAATGAAAGCCACGCAGTAATGCTATCCAGGGTTGAGCAAATTTGTTCTCGAGAAAGATACAGCAGAGAGCTTTCTCTGAAAAGGAAAAAATGAACAATCTGCATTCTGAGACCTCTTAGGAAAGAAAATTTCCTTTAGTAAATACTTCATATTCAAAATGATCATGAGCCACAAAAGGGATTTTCCCTCAAGTGAACTGAGAACGTTTCTTATAAATGAAAGTTTTGGGACTTCCCTGGTGGCCCAGTGGCTAAGACTGTGCTCCCAAGGCAGGGGGCCTGGGTTGAATCCTTGGTCAAGGAACTAGATCCCACCCGTCAGAACTAAAAAAAAAAAAAAAGGATTCCACATGCCACCATAAAGATCCAGCATATGGCAACAAAATCCTGCGTGCTGCCACTAAGATGCAGCAGAGTCAAATAAAAAACAAACCAACAAACCTCTTCCCCCCACAGTGGAATGGATTCACCGTAAGCTACTGACATGGACGCACCTCCTCAGCTCTCCGAAGTCTCCGGTCTGAGGCTGGGTTTCTGCCACAGGAAGTCTGCGGGCAGCGTGCACCTCTGGGCCTTTTGGGTTGTCCTCCCACACCTGCCATGGCACTCGGGCGTTCCTACCTCACTGAACGCGCACTCCTGCTTTCCTCTGAGCTCCCAGGACGTGTCCCGCTAGCGTGCTGGCCCCTTCACCAGGGGTCCTTGCCGGGGTGTGGAGTGCAGAGCGTCTGTAGACGTGTTTTCACATCAGCAAGCTCTCCCTTGTCCAGTCTGACGCCCTCTCCCCTGTCAGCTACCCCCCACCCCGATCTAGTCCCATAGCCCTTTCCTCTGGGGGGACAGTCCCCTTCATCCCTTAGCAGGCCTTGTGCTTCCCCAGATGGGTTGTGCTAGGACTTGACCCCTGAGGTTGGCCTGGTGCCCAGATGGAGGGGAGGGCGCATCCTGGGGAGCGGACACACACTGCCTCGAGAGGCTGAGCCTTCTGTGGGGTCTCCCAGCTAGCCTCCAAGCAAAGCCATGGGCCGCAGCGGCAGGGTGGGAGGTTTCCAGGGGTCTGGGGCTTCAGGGCTTTCAAGTGCATCTGCCCAGATGACCCCATCTCAGTCCTCAGGGTCCCACGCCTTCTGACTCAGAGCTTGGGCTGACACGGCAGACTTGCTGGGGCTGAGAATCCGCTGTGCTCTGGAGGACTGGGGCTACTGCCACGTGAAGTCCCGGGCCTGGCTTCTCCTGCCTTCTGGATGCAGGAGATAAGAGTCTCTTTATATACTGTTTTGAAGGCACTCTGAATTCCACCGTTGGCCTTGTACAGTCTTTCTCCGAGGCATCAATGGCACTCATTAGAAAGCATCTCATTTCGGTGGGCTCATTCGTTTCATTATAATATATTATCTCCTGCTCTTGACCTCTCAAAAGCTGAGCTATTCATTGGCCCTGCCAGGACACCCCCCACCCCCCACCCCCCTTTCCTCTTCCTTTTCTGGTGCAGGTGGCTTATATTACCAAGGCAATCCCATGGTCCATGACGGGCTTAGGAATTTAGCCATCTTATCTCTGACTACAGAAGCAGGAAAGAGGAAGGAGGCCAAGACAGGCACAGCCCTCATTAGAAAAAAAAAAAAAATTAGACTTTTTTCTTTTTTTGTAAGAGCAGGTTTAGGTCCACAGCACAACTGAGTGGAAGGTACAGAGATTTAGCATCTATCTCCTGTCCTCACACATGCATTATCAACACGCTCCGCAGTCTCCTCATTTTTGGGGACATTTTCTGGAAGTCTTGGTCAGCGTTTCTGCTTGCCTCTCATTTGGTGAGAGCTTAGTTGTATGGGGCATTCATATATCTATGGTAGATTGAGAGGTGGCATCTTTTAGCTGGTGGGTAATGCACCTCGCTATCGTAAAAGAAGGGGATAGCGGCTATTGAGGGCAACGAGCAGTCTGTACAGAACTCTCAAGGCAGTTCCAACATAGGAGTTGGTTGGCCAGTCTAAAGAGAGCGATAATAGTAGTCATCATGAGAGAAGGATGATAACAGAGGTCCATACAAAAGACAATGGGCTTCAGAGAGCAAATGCAGTTGGGAGTCCTGAGATGCTTTCACAGCAGGAGCCATACCTGAAGACAACCTAGTGGGTGTGCAGTGGGTCAGACCCTATTGCCCACCTCAGTTCCTTGTGCTCTCTTATTTCTGGTTCGTAGGCCCCGGATTTGAGGCCCCTGCTAAGATGAAACCCCTCTTAACAAGCAGCTTTTCCAAAGAATGGGAAAACTATGTCAGTTGTAACCTAAGCCTCATTTAAGTTGAGAACTGGGGCTTCCCAGTGTTTCCCTGGTGGCTCGGATGGTAAAGAATCAGCCTGCAATGCGGGAGACATGGGTTCCATCCCTGGGTTGGGGAGATTCCCTGGAGGAGGGCATGGCAACCCACTCCAGTATTTCTGCCTGGAGAATCCCCATCCACAGAGGAGCCTGGCGGGGGCAGTCTATGGCGTTGCAAAGACTCAGACACAACTGAGTGACTAAGCATGCCTGGGGCTTCCCAGGTGCTAGAGGTAAGGAACCCAACTGCTAATGCAGGAGAAGTAAGAGTTGTGGGTTCGATCCCTGGGTCAGGGAGATCCCCTGTTAGAGGGCATGGCAACCCACTCCAGTATTCTTGCCTGGAAGATCCCATGGACCGAGGAGCCTGGTGGGCTATAGTCCATGGGGTCACAAAGAGATGGACACGACCGACGCGACTTGGTAACACATGCTGCAGTGCAAGCTGAGAACTAAACATAAAATGAAAATCTTCTTGAAGAGAACCTTAGAGCTTTTTAAAAAACATCTGAAGGACCCAGGGGATCTTGAACCCCAGGTTGAGAAACACTGGTCTAAGACCATAAGAAGGAACAAAATATTTTCCTAACTATCAGGGGCAATATGTTATGGTGCTGAAGAGCTCTGTCTAAGGCCAAACTGCCTACATTAAAATTTTAATCTTGTCTTGACTAACAGCAGGTTTCTGGGCACAGAAGTTAATGTTTTTATATTTAATTTTCCTCATCTTTGAAATGAGGATAGTAATAGTGCTCATTTTATAGGTTAGTATAAAGATTGAATGAGCTGATATTTATGAAGTTCCTAGAACAGTGTCTGACATACATTTTGTGCTACATTATATGTGCTTAGTTGCTAAGCTGTGTCTGACTCTGTGACTCCATAAAACTATGGAGGCTCCTCTGTCCATGGGGTTTCTCAGGCAAGAATACTAGAGTGGGTTGCCATTCCCTTCTCCAGGGGATCTTCTGGACCAGGAATTGAACCCACATCTCCTGCATTGCAAGCAGATACTTTACCCGCTGAGCCACTGGGGAANCCTGATCCCAGCTCTTTCCCAGGAGACAGGCTCTGAGATGCTAGTGGAGCAGGCAGGAAGTTTCCTGGGGAGCCTGGGGGTGGGAAGGAAGGATGAGGACCGTGAGCTGGGACACGGCTGCACTACAGACGTTCTGGGGCTGGGACGCGCTTCAGAGTCGTTTCGAGGGCACAGGGCCCGAGCCTCGATGCCCTCAATCAGCCGTCTGAGGTGGCTGCCCCGAGGAGCAGCGTGGCTCTGGGGGGAGGCGACTCTTCCCAGACAGGGACTGGGCTGAGGGCTCCGGTCGGCCACCTCTCCCAGCAGCTGAGTGACCAGTTGGCCCTTGGGGGCCCCCTAGGGGCGCATGCATGTGGCGCGGCCTCCGTTTGTTGGTGCGGCCAGCCCCTCATCACCTCCCTCCACCCCAGGCCCCTCCTCGTTTTCCAGCCAGTGACCTTTCCAAAAGGTGAGCCTGATCCCAAGATCGCCTTCCAGCCTAAAACCCTTTCACGGCTTCCCAGGGCCCTCAGAATAGTCTGGTTGCCTTATCACGGCTCAAACGCTTTGCATGATCTGACTGCTGCTTATCTTTGCAGCCTCATTTTTGGACCCGTCCTTTGAATATTCCGCTTCTGACCTTAGGAAGGCCTTTTAGTTTCATGGCTGCACCAATCCTGCGCATGCACATGCGCGCTCGTGTGTAATGCCCCTTCTGCCCTTACCTCCTTCCTCCTCATAATCACTCGCTCAAGCACATTTGACCTGCTCACATCTCCTCTCCTTCACTCTCTACTTCATGTATTCTCTAGAACCAGGGTCCCCAACCCCTGGGGCCATGCACCAGTACTGGTCTTAGGCCTGTTAGGAACGCGGCCACACAGCAGGAGGTGAGTGGCAGGTGAGTGAGCAGCGAAGCATCGTCTGTATTTACAGCCAGTCCCCGTCGCTCAAATTACCACCTGAGCTCCGCCTCCGGTCAGATCAGTGGCGGCATCAGATTCTCATAGGATCTTGAACCCTACGTGAACTGTGAACTGTGCATGTGAGTGATTTCTGAGGGATTTAGGTTTTGTGCTCCTTATGAGAATCATCCCCCTGCCTCACCTGTGGAAAAACTGTCTTCCACGAAACTGGTTCCTGGTGCCAACAAGGTTGAGGACCGCTGTTCTAGACGTCTTTGTGATGCCCCAGTATAAGCTGGGTGCTCCTCTTCGGTGCCTCTCATCCTCTCGCGTGTGTCCACCAGCCACACGATGCACAGCCTCCCTGGGAGACGATGACAGTCACTGTCTTAGCCATCACTGTACTTCCAGCTCCTCGCGGGGTGCCCTGCTCACAGTCCCCTAAATGAACGAGCGCCTGCAGGCGGGCGGGCCGTGGAACACCGAGCAGAAGGGAAAGAGAGAGAGAGGCTACGGCAGGCAGTTACGCCTGTGGTCAGACAGAGAGAGGGTGGGGCCTGCTCTCAATGCAGAGTCTCTCTGAGCACCAAGGACAGCGGTGTCTCCCGAGCTCGCAAGGAAGACGAACTCACCCGGCAGAAATGGCATTCAACACTGACCTTTACAGACGTGCTCGGCGCCGCTCTGGCTGTGAGAACTGTGGGCGAAGGGCCAGGGATCTGGAGGGCATCTCAAAGAAGGCAACCAAACAGGCGAGGAGTTGAAGTGATTCCTGCAGAAAGAGGGACTGAACAAGTTAGGGCCCTGGCTTGGAAGGTGGAGGCCCCAGGGCACAGGGTGGGAGTTTCTGAGATCACGTAGGACACGTGTGCATAGACTGAGGTATGGGGCAGGAAGCACTGGAATCACAGGTGTCCCTGAGGCCTTGAGGACAGGGATGTGAGGATGCGTAAACATTTTGCACGGCAGGAAGAAGACGTTGTGTGCAGAGGCAAAAGTGAGCACGTCCATCACTTTGAGAAGACCTGGGGAATCTCATCTCTGCCTCGCCCCTTCTACAAAGGTCAGGAGAGCACTATATAGAGGGGTCACTCCTTTCTGGAGTTGCTTCTTTCAAGAGCCCCACACAGCCTTGGAAGCATCCAGAGAAACATCTGGTTGATGTTTGCTAACAGGCCTTTCAGCTACTGAGAAGACATAAATAATTTGGCAGAAAACTTTGGCTTTTAGTAGAAAACAAACACAAAAGTGGGGTCTTTCAAGTGCACTGAACCCCTTTTGAATGTGACATAACCTCCCTGGACAGTCATCTATTATTTTGAAGAAAAAAAATTCCATTCCTCCATGCCCCAGTTTCCTTCTCTGTAAAACTGGATTGTTTTAAGGATTAAATAACTTAATATATGTGAAGTGCTTAAAGCCATATACTTGGCACACAGTAAGTGCTTAATAAATATTTATATATGCAATTATTCTTATTACTTTAGAAGAAGCAGCATGGCATCATGGAAAGGATATGTTATCTCTAGAGATGTGGCTTCAAATGCTGGCTCCACAACTTACTAATTATGAGATCTCATTCACCCATTTATCTCCTTGCCTTCCTCAACTCTAAGAAAGTACCCTATGCAGGGTTATTGGTATCAAATAGTAAAACATCTAAGAAAATCCTGCATATGCTTTAAAGTGCTGTCTGTGAGTTAGAGGGGCTTCCCAGGTGACGCAGTGGTGAGGAATCTGTCTGCCAGTGAGGGAGATGCAAGTTCGATCCCTGGGTGGGGAAGATCCCCTGGAGAAGGAAATGGCAACCCACTCCAGTATTCTTGCCTGGAGAATCCCATGGACAGAGCAGCCTGGTGGGCTACGTACAGGCTATGGGGTCACAAAGAGCTGAGCACTCAGAAACATGATTGAGTTAGAAGAGGTGTGCGCACATGTGTATGTTCCTTTCAGCAGTTTTTGTTGAGTGTCTGTGTCTTTTAAGATGATCATTTGAGACTGGGGGTGATGACTGAGGTGGATGCTTTCTGGGGAGAGGATAGATAAGTAGGCAGAGTGACGATGCCATACCCAAGTGGACAAGCCCATGCACAGACCCCCGGAGGCAGCCTTCCTGTCTCCCTCTATGGAGTAAGGATGGTGGTAAAATGGTAAAAAAGCAGGAATGTCATCTCTCTCATCTGTCACCATTCCCAGTCTCTCAGACCCTGACTCCATGAGGATAATAGCTATACCCTGCTGCAGCCATCCCAGAATGTCCCTCTGGCCTGGCGGAAGTGGAATCCTCTTCTGACACCAGGATGCTAAGCCAATAGAAAACCACGTGCTTCCACATGCTCACTCTTATCTGGGGTGTTTTTCTTATCTCTTGACAACAGACTTTGTATCTGAATTGCTTCCCGACACTAACCAGGTATTTGGTTCACAATATTTTCGGTGTTGCAATGTAGTAAAGACAAGCCCCAGAGCCACGAAGTCCCGTGAATGTACAGTGCCCTCTTCTGAACCCAGGCCCCCTCTCTGCCCTGCACTACGTATGCCTGGAATAGACAGATCACCCCTATAAACTGTGAACTCGAATCTTTTCCAGACACCATTAAATGTGATGTTAACAATGAGAAGTAGACAAGAGAAGGCTTTCAAACCTTGAAGCTGTGTTTCAGAAACAGTTACAGATAGAGATATAAGCTATTAGGCCTTTTCCCAAAAGGCCATGTGTAGAATGAAAAATCCATCTCACCATGGATGAAAGAAAAATAAGAAATAGGATTCTTTTTTTGACAGAGTGTTGGTATAATAAAGGGCAAACTGAACACCGAACATGTACAAGTCCTTGACATTTATGAGTCACCAAATTGGTCGATGATATCACATTATCAGATCTCTTCATTTTTGTGGTTACCACTACTGTTACTACTACTACTACTAGTACCAGTAATACTAGTTCAGTATTTCTACTACTACTACTAATTATTATTATTGCTGCTCTTTACCAGGTACCATGCTCTGGTACAAAAAGAGAGTATTTCATCTATAACCTCCGAAACAACCCAATGACATGATGTTAATTAGTAAGCTCTTAACATGAAATGAAAAGATGCTTGCTCCTTGGAAGAAAAGCTATGACCAACCTAGACAACATTTTAAAAAGCAGAGACATTACTTTGCCAACAAACGTCCGTCTAGTCAAAGCTATGGTTTTTCCAGTAGTCATGTGAGAGTTGGACCATAAAGAAGGCTGAGCGTAGAAGAATTGATGCTTTTGAACAGTGGTATGGGAGAAGACTCTTGAGAGTCCCTTGGACTGCAAGGAGATCCAACCAGTCCATCCTAAAGGAGATCAGTCCTGAATTCATTGGAAGGACTGACGCTGAAGCTCCAATACTTTACCCAATGCGAAGAGGTGACTCATTAGAAAAGACCCTGATGCTGGGAAAGACTGAAGAAAGGAGGAGAAGGGGACGACAAAGGATGAGATGGTTTCATGGCATGACTGACTCGATGGACATGAGTTTAAGCAAGCTCCGGGAGATGGTGAAGGACAGGGAAGCCTGGCGTGCTGCAGTCCAAGGGGTCGAAAAGAGGTGGACATGACGGAGTGAATGAGTAAGAACAAACAGGAGAGGAAATTAAATATCAGCAGTTAGGTAATTGGCCCCAGGTTACAAGACTGCTGTAGAGATGAAGCCAGGGTTTGAACACAGGCTGTTTAATCTGAAGCCTGGATTCTCCAAACTGTATACAACGCCACTGCTGGCTGTGGGCTTTCTTTTTCAGCATCACGTTCACAATTTAACAGTTATTCTTCGCTTGGTGAGAAACACTGGCTACATGAAGATGGAAAACAACAGCATCACCTGCACACCCATGTGCAGAAGGATCTGGGCCCCCGATTCCATGGCCTCGGGTTTTGTATTGGAAAGCAGCAGGGTTTGGGGGCTTCTCTCCAAGGTCCAGTTCTCATCTCTCCATTTCCTGAAACAGCTGCAGCTCCCCCATCTGCCTTCCAGCTCCGAGAGTTTATTGTTCTCATCTCCTTTGCTGTCTCTTTATCCTTGCAGCTCATGTCCTTTTTAGTCCCTCTGCTGCCATTTTAAGTGAGGTTGCAGGAGGGTATTTAATCCACCAGGTTTTACTGAACTCTCAGGATATAGATTAAGTGAATAAAGCACAGCAGGGAAAAAAAATACAAAGATGTCTCTTTTCTGTATATGACAAAGGGAGGAAGAAAAGAGAACAAAACCATAATACATGAATTCACATATTTGTATGTGCTTGTGTGTGAACTTCAATAGCTCCCTGCCATTGACATTAGGTATGAGTTATACCAGGGAAGTTGTGTTAGACAGGAAGGGGAACACTATTATTTTAAAATTTATTTGCCCCTTGGGACTTCCCTGGTGATCCAGTGGTTAAGACTGTGCTTCCAATTTAGGAAGTGAAGGTTCAATCCCTGGTGAGGAAACTAGGATCCCACATACCTCATGGGATAGCCAAAATAAAATAGATAAATCTTGGAAGTGCTTTGCTGAGCAGTGGACAACGAATCAGAAACAAGCACTTTTTTTTTTTTTTTAGCAAAAATAGGGACAAGAAAAAAGGTACAATCAACAGCCCTGCTGACTCTTTCTTCCATCTAGATCACTGAAGAAATTTCTATGGGTGCTACATTAAATAAATTTATTTACCCCTGAGTTATTTGAACATTACAAAGAGCAAGAATTACCTGTGAAATTTTAAAAATATTGAAAAGATAATTGCTTTGCACAAATAGACTTTTTGATTTACACAGTGACCTGTGTGACCCATCCAGGGGATGAAAGGCCTGGGTTTCAGCGAAGAAATAGTGAAAACTCCCAGGTGTTGTCTCAGATTCAGGCTGGATCTACACAAAGCCAGTAAGATCCAAATGTTCAAGTTTCTGAGAGCTAGACTGTGGCCGGTTTTTAACCTGATATTTGGTGAAATATAGATGAAGGGTTATCAGCCCTGACCACACATTAGACTCGCCCTGAATGCCTAAGAATAGGAGCAGCAGAAAGAATGACAAAACCCTTCATGGCCCGCCATCAGACTAAACCCCCAGGCGAGTCTAATGGACAGGCAAGGTTGAGACTCCTTTATGCAGATATGATTATAATCCATTGAAAAAAATCAGTTAAACCAGCTGATGTCATTCAGATCTTAAAGACAGGTTGAGTTACTAAAATTTTAAAACTCTTCAACTTTCTGACATCACACAGCACAATCTCGTGGAAGTTTTTAGTCTGTGCCTCAATACATAGCCTTTGCTAGAACCCCAGTGATCAACTGAACAGTGTATCTCAGAGCAATTGCAAGCTGGATATTCTCTTACGGCCTCAGAGATACTGCAGCTCTTCATTTTACAAATGAGGGAATGTTGCCCAGAGGTATTCTTTCACAGATTTACTGTATTGGGGTGCGTAGGGAGGAAAGAAAGAGTGGCAGAAACAATGTGTGTGCTGAGAGTGAGTTGGGGGAGGAAGGCAGAGAGAGAGAGAAGGAAGGAGGGAAAGTGAATGGTATAAAAGACTTGTATTACTGTCACAATTTTATATAACTGTCTTTTCCTGCATTATGTCAGGAAGGTTCTCTAAGGATCAGTTTTACTAACCTTGAAAAAAAAATCAATCAAGGTCCAAGAGAATTGTTGAGAATTGCTTATCTCTGCTTCCTTGTGGGTTTGCACTAACTCAAGTCCTAGACTTGGCCTCTTGCAGAAAGCAAAGAATATATATGTGTATTTTTTAAATTCTACATCTTTTGCCCAGTGTGCTTCTCTAAGAGGTGGCATTTTCTCCTTTGTGGCTTTATTGAAAGTATTTTGTCTCAGGGAGTAATCCTCTTGACTTAACCTGCAATGTCCCTGAACAAATGGTGTGCTGTGTGAACAGGCTGCCAGCTTATATCTGAGAGCCATGGAAGGCTTGACCATTGTGTTTTTCTTATTGAGGTCGAAGTGAGTAATAAGACAAGGTGGTTCACAGCAGGAAATAGGTTACTCATGTCATGAGCCGGGACTGTTAGTTCAGGAGGGAGGAAAGAAATTAACGCTCATTGGATGAAAATATATTCTTTGGTTTTCCTCTATTAAAATCACATTACATTTCCATGCTAGGCCCCACTACAAATGTCATAGAATGTGATATGTTATCTCAAATGTGTATTTATGGCTTCTCCAGTGTATCTATTAACCTTTACGTAGTTATATCATATACTTCATTATTTAGATTTACATAATCCCATATGCACAAAAGTGCATCTCATTCACCTGATCTCATGTTTATGCATGTTATATTAGATGTACCAATGTGATCATTGGCTTATGTTTTTCCTCCATTTTTCATGATGCTTTATTGAGGTATGTTGGTGGTGGTGTTGCTTAGTGGCTAAGGCACGTCCGACTCTTTCTCGACCCCATTTACTGTAGCCCACCAGGCCCCTCTATCCAGGGGATTTCTGAGGCAAGAATACTGGAGTGGACTGTCATTTCCTTTCCAGGGGATCTTCTTGACCCAGGAATCGAACTCGAGTCTCCTGCATTGCAGGTGGGTTCTTTACTGCTGAACTACCAGGGAAGCCACATTGAGGCATAATTGATATGAAATAAACTTCACATATTTAGTGTGTGCAATTTGGTTAAGTTTTTACATATGTATACTCCACCTGTGAAACCATCACCACAACTGACATCATGAATATATCCATCACTTCCAGAAGCCTTCTGTTAGCCACGTGTAATCCCTCTTAACTCCTTTCTAGCACCCTATTCTCCTTGCTGCTTGTTGTTGTGCAGTTGCTGAGTTGTGTCCAACTCTTTCCGACCCCATGGACTGCAGCACACCAGGCTTCCCTGTCCTTGAGTATCTCCCAGAGTTTGCTCAGGTGGACTCATGTCTGTTAAGTCCGTGATGCCATCCAACCATCTCATCCTCTGTCGTCCCCTTTTCCTCTTGCCTTCAATCTTTCCCAGCATCAAGGTCTTTTTCAATGAGTTGCCTTTTCACATCAGGTGGCCAAAGTATTCAGCTTCAGTTTCAGTCCTTCCAATGAATATTCAGGGTTGATTTCTTTAGAATTGACTGGTTTGACTCCTTGCTGTCCAAGGGACTCTCAAGAGTCTTCTTCAGTACCATAATTTGAAAGCATCAATTCTTTGGCTCTGAGCCTTCTTTATAGTCCAACTCTCATATTCATACATGACCACTGGAAAAACCATTAGGGTGGCATCATTTGCATATCTGAGGTTTGACTATATGGACCTTTGTTGCCAAAGTGATGTCTCTGCTTTTTAATATGTGGTCTGTTTGTCAGAGCTTTCCTTCCAAGGAGCAAGCACATTTTAATTTCACGACTGCAGTCATCATCTGCAGTGATTTTGGAGCCTAAGAAAATAAAATCTGCCACTGTTGCCATTTTTCACCCATCTATTTGCCATGAAGTGATGAGACTAGATGTCATGATCTTAGTTTTTTGAACGTTGAGTTTTAAGCCAGCTTTTTCACTCTCCTCTTTCACCTTCATCAAGAGGCTCTTTAGTTCCTCTTCACTTTCTAACCATTAGAGTGGCATCATTTACATACATATGAGTTGTGATATTTCTCTCTGCAATCTTGATTCCAGATTGTGCTTCATCCAGCCCAGCATTTCACATGATGTACACTGCATAGAAGTTAAATAAGCAGGGTGACAATATACAGCCCTGATGTAGTCCTTTTCCAGTTTTGAACCAGTCACTGGTTCCATGTCTGGTTCTAACGTTGCTTCTTGACCCACATACAGGTTTCTCAGGAGGCAGGTAAGGTGGTCTGGCACTCCCATCTCTTTAAGAATTTTGATTCAGACAGTCAAAGGCTTTAGTATAGTCAATGAAGCAGAAGTAGAAGGTTTTCTGGAATTCCCTTGCCTTCTCTACAATCCAACAGATGTTGGCAATTTGATCTCTGGTTCCTCTGCCTTTTCTAAATCAAGGTGTACATCTCAAAGTTCTCTGTTCACGTACTTTTGAAGTCTAGCTTGGAGGATTTTGAGCATTGCCTTGCTCAGTTCAGTTCAGTTCAGTCTCTCAGGCATGTCCGACTCTTTGCGATCCCATGAATCGCAGCATGCCAGGCCTCCCTGTTCATCACCATCTCCCAGAGTTCACTCAGACTCACGNAAAAAAAAAAAAAGTGCCCTTATGGCTGATCTCTATAGCTGGGAAAGGAGAAGTCAAGACTTACAGGAACAGGTACCAATTAACATTTGGCAGGAAAGCAAAAAAAGCCTCAGGAAAATGCCAAGGATTTCATCAGAATAAACTCGTACAAGAATGTTAAGTTCCAGAGCACCAGATGGCATGTTCCAAGGTACTCAGTATTATAAACAGAGATGTCTGATATGGGCATTTCCTCAGAAACAAAGTCATCACAGATTTTTATGTTAGGGTGATAAGTAGGACCAACGGAAGCTCCACATGTGTGCCCATGCTTTGTGGAGACAAGGAGGGGTAAATCCACCAAGGAGACCCACTCCTTTCCTTTGCCTGGACCTGTTTTCTTTGCTCTCCTAGAGGCTTACTGGTTAATAGTCAAGCTCAAAAGCATAAATTTTGGTAACTCTTTTAGGAAACACACTTCTCATGTTTCTTTCCGGAAGCCATCCCTTTATGAGACTGGAAACTGCCTTCATTTTTTCTGTCAGAGAACAGAGGGCTAAGATTTTCTCTTGGCTAATGATGGCATCTGTAGAAAGCTTTGGAAGCTTTTCGAGTCTTTTGGAAGAAAACATTAGAGAAATTTACTTTCATTCTTGTTAGTAAATAGGCAACATTTTTCAAGATACTAAAAACAAGGCATTTGTTTCTCTCCTTTACACACCCAAGTCTCCTGTATCTTTGTCCCTCCCCCCACCCGTTTCCTTTGCCTCTGCCTTTCCACCCACCCCTCAGCCTGCGCAAGCCAGGAACATCTTCCTATATCTTCTTTGTTCCCTTCCTTACTTCCACCCCTTGTATTCTTCCATATGGCTCCATATGCTTCAAATAAAAGCCCATTGTCCATCTGACAAGTCACTTAGCTCTGTCTTTCATATTCCTCCTATGAGTCACATCCCCTGGAAGTCCATCTTCCTTTCGGAGTGTCTTTCTTTCTGAAACACTTCAGATCCTGAAATGATGAAGGGAATCACAACAATACCCTGTTTTCCCAACTTCTTTGTCACGTAAACACTCTCATGAAACTTCCTCCCGGAGATTTTCCATCCTTTTCCTTTCATGCTGTCTTTGGAGGGACTGTTATACGTCTGAAAGAAAAGGATGCTTTGTGATTTTGCTTTGTGCATTTCCTAGCATGTTTGTTGGATTCTTTTCATGTCACTGAGGATATGATTGTGGCAACCATGATAGAAAAAAGTGAGAATATAGTTTATGAGCAAAAGCACATTTATTTTTTAAAAGGTATTGAAAAGTTCAAGGGGAGACCCTCACATTTCAGAAAACACATGCAAAGAGAAAAATCTAGACCAAGCTGTCTTCCACAAAGCAGAGACAGACCCTGCTGTAAACTGGACCGTTGTCCTCTGGCAATGGGGATTGGAATAGAGGAGATAGAAATAAGGCCAATCTAGATTTGAAGCCCAGCTTCACCACTTACTAACAAGTTACTCTCTCCAACCCTCAGACTCCTCTTCTGTTAAATGGAAATAACAGTCTAACTCATGGCCTTGCTGTGAGGTTTAAGTGAGAGAGTACGTGTGAGTGATTCTGCATGCTGACTGTTATAATGTACATGTTCCATAAGCGAGAACTGTGATAAGTAGATGCCAAGAGGGACATCTAGAGAAAATATGGATGTTAGGGAGACAGCAGCACACCATCCAATATAAAGTAGCAGTCATTAAAAACAGATAAAGATGTTTCTCCATTCTCTGGGAGGATAACCACTCAGCTGAGAGGAACTTGGGGAACAACAGGTTACTGGGGGTGACATGGGCTCTGAACCCAAGTCAGGGATCTGCAGGTGGGGACCTGGTCTTACAAAGCAGAAGCTCATATACCAGAACCCAGAGTTGAGATCTTGGCAGGACAAATCTTGAGGATGCTTCCATGCTGAGTTCTCTGTCGAGCTCCTTTGGCCCCTCCCACCTTAGACCAGGCTTGATTTCAAGACCAGGGAGCCCAGGGGTCCACTAAACAGCACCTTTTCTTAAGAAGTCTGATGAAACGCTCCACTTCTTTTCCTCACATGGTAAATACACAAACATAGAATTATCGTAAAATGAATCACTGAAAGAGGGCAGTTTGAATTTTTTCCAAGACAGCTGTGTTCAGAAAGCCTCTGTCCGCGGAAGAAAGTTCTCAGGTTTCAATATTGCTTTCTACCCAAGTTCCAGAATGTTCTTTCCTTTATCTTTTTTGCCTGAGCTATCATTCTGCAAGTCCTCCTATGGGATCTGTGTGCTGGTATTAGTCCTGGCCCAAAAGAGTTTCAAGGTTGCTGTCTTACATTATCTTTAGATTTAATTCATTAACATTATTCAAACAAATATAATTTGTTCCCTCAAGTATAATTACGTTTATTAATGTGACAGAGAAACATAACATTTAAAAAATACATATGTCTAGTATACTAAGCTTTTAAGAGCTTAGATTTGGTTAAAAATGAACACTAAGTCTTAGTTATTTATTAATCTTTTTATGTTGATACGTGTATAGGTAAATCAAAACAGCATTTTTTGAACTATTACATCCTGGAATATACACTGATTTGTATATTTTGAGTTAATACACTAATATGAAGTGTTGTAAAGAAGATTTCTTTTGGCATATAGATGCTGTATTTGATGAGTCTGTTCTGAAACCTACACAGATTCTTTCCCTGAAAGTTCTGAATCCTACAGCAGGCACTCAATCTGTTGGCCCTTGTTACTATTGTTTTATTATCCCCAAAGACTATTTCCTACCAGGCCCTTCCTACACACACTAGTCACTCAATAAATACTGTGGACAGATTGACAAAACCTGAACTGTATGTCCACAATGATTTACTTTTTATTTTGTGTGTCCTTACTGGCAATATTTGGGGGAATTGTCAAAGTGATTTTTCCCTCTTAAGGAGAAATAACTGTTATTTGTAAACACTGAAAAATGCAAGAAAAAGGCAGATGGTAGGTTAGGACAGGGAAGGAGTGAGGGATGATGTTGGGCAAAGAGGATTAGGTGTCTCTCCACAAGTATGAGTATTGATTGGAGTGGAGGAGTGGTCCTGGCACTCCACAGCTGTCCTTTGAACCATAAAGTAGAAGGTTTGTTTTCAGGAAGTGGCTAGTGGAATTTCCCAACTGCAGACAGATAGTCTATTAGGTGGGGCAAGTGGAGAGTTACTAATTGCCTCTGGGTTATGACAGAGAGTATCCATAAATCAGGCCATTATTCTGAAGGGGGCAGGCCATCATGGAGGATTAATGTTCCTGAATAAGGCTGAAGAAGTCCAAAAAGAAACTTTATCCTTAAAAACCCACAGCCTGTAGGTCTGGAATAAATGGAGAAAGAAATGATTCAAAGAGTACAATTCAAAAACAGGTCAACAGCATCTGTAATAATAGAAAGAAGAGAAGGAAGTTTCCCTCTAGCATGTCTTTACCACCATCTATTTCTTATGTCTCTTCATGCTTGGTGGTGAAGGTGAGCAAATCTTAAACTCTTGTGTTAAAAAACAAAATTCAATTGAGTAAATTTGGAGATCTAATTGGCTTTATTAAATGATTCATGAATGGGACAGCAACCCATCTAGCAAAGAGAAAGGTGCTCAGAGGACCTCAACAAAATGGAAGATTTTTAACACAGAGGATGAAACATGGGAATGAAAAAAAAGATTTTTTCAGGCAAAGCTACCTTTGTCAGAGGGGGAGGGTCTATCATGTATTTTACCTCACCAGTGTTGATTAGGAAATTCCAGATTGATTGGTTTAAAATTCAACTCCTGGGAGAGACTGAGAGTACAGTTAGGTTAGTTAGTAATACTTTGGTTTGCTGCCCCAGGACTTAGCACAAGTGACTCCATTTTGAACCTGTTGTTTCTATTTTTACCCCTTGGTACACTCTATTTGTTGAGTGGGAAGTGAAATAGGCTCTAAATTTTATTTTATTAATAATTCCACGTACTTGAAGAAGGGACTGCATTTGGAGAACTTGCTGGTTGTGCTCCAGGGCCCCCAATATCTATGGTACCAGCGGCTGGGGCTCTCCATGGCTTCTGTGTATAGTGCCAACATCAGGAACCCCACTGTACCTCAAGAAAACCTGTGGGAGGCCCTCTCATTGAAAGAAAGTTCTCCCACTGGGGATAGGCTTGGAGGGGTGTTTAAAATACCAAAATGCTAAAGTAGACATGACCAAATGATGCACTTTCTGAAAGAGAGAAGAAAATAAAATATAAAAGGAAAATTTACTCTTCTCCAAATAAAGCCACAATAAAACCTGTTTTGGAGGCATCAGATTTTCTTGCCACTGTCCTTTTCCTCAATCTGTTTTGTTTGTACAAGTCAAGGGGGAACAAATCCATCCATAGAAGAAGCTTCACAGAGTAAAAAGATGTGTTATAAATTCCCCACAGTCACCTAAACCTGCTTTTGGAATCTAAATGACATGGAATGCAGAGATCTTTGAACAATGATCTCTAGTTCCTTAGTATATCAGCTTCTCCAAAATTTCCTCCCAGGTTAATCTTCTTAGTGGACCCTATTCTGTCTGTGACACTGAATTTTCACCTGATCCTTTCCCTTTCCTCCTGTGGAAATGAGAGGAATTTACATCAAAGGAGGAATTATTTTACTCAAGAGCAAAGACCTAAAATAAGACTTTCTGGGGAGCCCGTTTGCAGATAGGCAGCCTCCTAGAATTCTAACCTTGCTCTCTTTGGCTCTAAATCTCCCCTCTTGGCATCTTCTAGGAGGGCTTCCTGACTGTTCTTTTGACCCCAGTGAGATCAGGCCAGCATGTGTCTGAGAGAAATCTTGTACTTTCCATACCAAGGAACCCAGCATAATTTACTATTTTATGTTTTGCTACTGAGTTTGCCTCATCTCTTCTTTCTTCTCTCTTCCATTATCTCCAGTCCCTTAACCTGTATTCTTGATACCCCAGGTTTCACATCTCTACCCTAAACATCCTCTCTCCATTCCATGCCATCAATATAACTCTGTGTATAAATGTAACTCAGTAGCCAGTGATAATGAACCACTTAAGTCTTCTCCCCTCATTTTCCCCATGAGACAACTGAACTGATGAACATTGTATTCTTTGCTTTGTAAGAACCAGGAGTCCCAAACTACCTCCTTAAAAAATGTTAATATTAGATTGAACCAAAGAAGAAAAAGGATCGCTCTGTCTAGCTGAGACAAGTTATTCCCCTCAACATGCCCATTGAGATTAAATATATCTGCTTTTTAAAAATCTGAAGCCATCTGACTACATGGCACACTCTTATTTTACAAGGTATGTGAGAAACCCTATGTCCTCAAAGTTTATATCCTCAGTGTCTACCAAGCTAAAACAAAGAATCAAGCTTACTCAGTTTGCATCTGCTAGTCTCATTTGTTCAATCAAGTTCATCTGTGTGCTGTTATATATACTGAGGGGCTTTATTGCATCTCCCCTCTATTTAGTGATACATTCTATCTCTTATGAATATAACACTTTTGCTTCAATTATAACCCTTAATTTCAAACTTTCTATTTCCTGAATAGGATGGAAAAAATAACTTGGCAAATCTTGGCCAGTCTTATAAAAATCCACAGATGCTTCTTTGAATAAAACAGTTCATAATAGTTTAAAAGGGGCTTTTCACTCTTAACTTTTATCTAACAGATGAGGTGGGTGGTGGGGGAGGGAGGAAGTGGATCAATGGCTACAATCAAGTTTTGATCCCAGCTCTAACCCAAGCTCCACCCACAAACACCATCTAAAGCAGGACCATTTGTCAGCACTTCAATCGTGAGCCCTGTAATTAAGATTCCACAGTTCACTTCTGGTATGAAACATCGGTTTCAATGGGAATAATTCATAGGGCATCTCCTCTGGGAAGAATGAGGACGGTCCATTTGGACTCTAGACACTCTTCCATGCTGCGGAGTGGAAAGCTTGCAGCAGCCCCCACTGAGACGGATGGTACAGATGTCACCCAGAACCCAGTGCAGCGAAGAACTTGGGCAAGTTAAGAAAGAAAGTGAAGAGGAATGTTTTCCCTTCTGACATTTCTCCAACAACTGTGTCTAACCTGAAAATGTGGCTCCAATCCTTTTCAGAACTATTATTTTCTTTACAGCAAAGTTCTAAAACCTTGGTTTCTTTTGATTTCTGCCCCCCTGGCAGGAAAATGACACATTTGGGGCCAAGGCATTAAAGCAGGGTCTCTTGGGAAAAGGGGGAGGACTATTGCTTTCCAGCCCACAAACAGTTGCAGGTGCAAAAAATGTGCACACGAAAAGGGAGGTCTGCTCGAGGCCCCTTTTAAACTTCAGCCTTTTAAGTTCAATAAATCTCTTTGCTCTTCTCTTTGTGGGCCGGGTGCTCCAATGCACATCCCAGTCCTCAATGTGGCTTCCAGAAGGAATCTTCGTGTTTGTTGTGAAGTTTTCCGTAATTACATAATCAGTGAAGTCTGTGAGTTTGTGTTGAGGTGGCTGAAAAATGCAAGGCCGGGGATTACGGTAACATAATTAGATGGCTTCCTGTAAGAGCCAAGTGCTTTTTCCCTGAGCTAGACTCTGATTGGCTGCCTCAGAGGCCTTCCTCTTGATCAGTGAATCACAGTTCACTGGACACTTCTGCTGGCCAACACCCTAAGGTGTTTCGCGGTGCTTGCTGATACTGTGGATGAACTCTGTGTACACACTGCTTCGATTTGATTAAGAAGGCAGGAGCCATGAAACCAGAAGGCTGTGGTTTTTTGCATGCCTTTGTGTCTGTGTGTGACAGAGCCAGTGCTTAGCTTGTCTGGGCCGTGGTACCTTGACTCATTCGGCGGTGTCTAGAAGCCTGGATTCCTTGCCTCTTGGGGTTTTAGGGCAGGAAGAAAGAGAATTTTGAAAAGAAAGATCACAGCTGAGTTTTAGGTGTGTAATAGAATTTGGTACCTGATATGCATCATTTTTTGTGAATTTTTTCCAAGTCAGCTGGACGTTGACGATTACATGTTAAAAACCAAACAGAACCAGAAATAGACTTTTATTTATCCACAGTGTTAGTCTCTTATAATCCCCTTTCCAAAACCTAGCAATCCTCTGAAATGATTATTCATGTGCTCTCTAAACCCTACCCTCTCTCTGCTAGTCAATTCTTCTGTATATATGCCATTTTAGTTTTGTTCTGGCAGATGCAGAGACTCTAGGAATTGTTTAAAAGCACAAGCCAAGATGAGATAGAGGCTGTATTTTCTAAAGGAAACTTTTACATTGCTACCTTGTTATTTAGCTGGTATCCATGGAAACGTCAACTATCAGTGGTCTCAAACCAAGGGATTAACTATGAAATAAGAAAAGATGATGATGATGGAAATCTCTCCCTTTATTTTGGTCTTTAATAAAGAACTAGACTATCAGATTCCATAATTGATGCCAGAATTTAACAGTTGATTTTTTAAAAAAGATGAATGGAAAGACAGGTAAGTCTCAGGTGGAAAGTGTATACATTTAATCTCCAGGGGTGTCAGGACTGGTTCAGTCCCCAATAACTATATTCATCAGGCACAAAATTCTTCTCTGGGTGGATGATGGATCAGAGTTTAGATCCTCAAGTAAGAATTTTCCTGAGGTCCCTTTTCAACCTATTGCTCTGAGAGATTCTCTGGCTCTGCTCTCCTGACCTTTCATTCTGCTTATATCCTAGTGCTCATTCTTTCTGCCCAGTTTGCTCTCAGAGTTATTCTAACTTCATAAATTTATACAGGGAAGCATAATCTCTCTTTTGCTATGTTCCCCAAGAGAAGAAATAGTATAAATCTATTTCTTAAATATTTGAAACAATCTCTCTGGAAGCAAACTAAGTAAGCCCTGTGGCTTTTTGAGAACTAACTCATAACACATCCTCCTTTTTGAATAGATGTGCTTCTTGATTATCTTTGCCAAATTTGAACTCCAAAGAATAAAATCATTATGATGTCTTACATAAATACTTGCTCCTCTGCCTTATAAAATGAAAGATAAAAATGAGATTTATTTGGAATTCTTCAAATTGTAGTGGTTACAAAGTGATTACAGTAGTCCTTATATTAATCAAACATACTATAAAAGAAAAAGTTGACAAATCAAACACAAAATCTAGCAATCCTGGGTTATATTTAAGTAAAATGTGTTCCTATAAATAAGATCCAAGTTTAAAAGAGATATACTTGTGGTCATGCACTGACTTGTATAGTAATTGTCAATAGAATAATGAGAGAAAGAATACTTTCTTCTAGAAGTTTAAATGTCCTCATCAACTGGTAATATTTATAATATACTTTATGAGTTAAATTAATAATTTGTCAGTGTTCTCACTGTCCATGATATACCCTTACTCTCAGGATAATCAGTGACCAAATTCCTATAAAACTGATTATGTATAAAGACTCAATAGGAGAGAAAAACCACCTTTCTAATATTGTTGTATAATATTATATAACATAAATATATATATATAATTATGTAATTTTTATTATAAAAATTAACCAAGGTAATTTAATCTTATTTTATCTACCTGTTACACAGTAATGTATGGCTATGTGACAAGTTACCCCCAAACTTCGTAACTTAAAACAAGAAAATTTTTATCACACAGCTTCTTTGTTTCCCAAAGCTTAGTATGGTTTACTGAATATCTCTGGCTCAAGGCCTCTCATAGGGCTACAGTCAAGGTGTCTCCTGGAGTCCCCAACTGGGAGATAATCTCCTCTGAGCTCGCTCATTGGCCGAATTCAGCTTTTTGTGGACTGTTGGACTTGCTGGCTCTTGGCCAGAGACATCACTTCCTTACTGTATGCATAAGCTAGTGAGAGAGTGAGAGAGGCAAGTAAAATGGAAGCCATGTGCTTTTGTATCCTAATCCTGGAAATAATATTGCATCTATTTTGTCATAATTTATTACTTATGGCTTCCCTTGTAGCTCAGTTGGAAAAGAATCTGCCTGAAATTCAGGAGACCTTGGTTTGATTCCTGGGTCAGGAAGATCCCCTGGAGAAGGAAATGGCAACCCACTGCAGTATTCTTGCCTGGAAAACTCTGTGGAGTAGTGGGCTACAGTCCATGGGGTTGCAGAGTTGGCCATGACTGTGAACAAGGGAGAACTATTAGAAGCAACTCACTAGATACCATCTGTGCTCAACGAGAAAAAAAGAAAGTATATAATAAGATGAATATCAGGAATCATGGATCATTAGGGGCGATCTTAAAGGTCAACTACCATATTTATCCACAGGGATTCCTTCTTCCTTATAATTACCTAAAGGTCCTAGCAATAAACAGAAATTGAGTCTTCTACATACAGATGGCTAATGAGCACATGAAAAGTTGCTCAACGTCACTTATTATTAGAGAAATACAAATCAAAACCACAATGCGGTTCCATCTCATGCCAGTCAAAATGGCTGCCATCAAAAAGTCTACAAACAATAAATGGTGGAGAGGGTGTGGAGAAAACGGAACTCTCTTGTTGGTGGGAATGCAAACTACTACAACCATTATAGAGACAGTGTGGAGATTCCTTAAAAAACTGGAAACAGAACTGCCATACGATCCAACAATCCCATTCCTGGGCATACACACTGGGGAAACCAGAACTGAAAGAGACACATGTACCCCAGTGTTCATCACAGCACTGTTTACAATAGCCAGGACATGGAAGCAACCTAGATGTCCATCGACAGGTGAATGGAAAAGGAAGCTGTGGTACATACACACAATGGAATATTACTCAGCTATTAAAAAAAGAATGCATTTGAGTCAATTCTAATGAGGTGGATGAAACTGGAGCCTATTATCCAGAGTGAAGTAAGTTAGAAAGAGAAATACCAATACAGTGTATTAACGCATACATGTGGAATTTAGAAAGATGGTAATGATGACCCTATATGCGAGACAGCAAAAGAGACACATATTTAAAGAACAGACCTTTGGATTATGGGAGAAGGCGAGGGTGGGATGATTTGAGAGAATAGCATAGAAACATGTATGTTACCATATGTGAAATAGATCACCAGTCCAAATTCGATGCATGAAGCAGGGCACTCAAAGTCAGTGCTCCGGGACAACCCAGAGGTGGGAGGGGGGTTCAGGGTGAGGGGACACATGTACACCCATGGCTGATTCATGTTGATATATGCCCAAAACTGCCACAATATTGTAAAATAATTAGCCTCCAATTAAAATAAATTAATTAATTTTTAAAAATTCAAATAATGAAAAAAGAAAATAAACAGTCTTCTAGAAGAAATAATACAAAATCTCAGTAAAGGGCAGTAGTTTAGCTTTTTGCTGGTTCAAGAGTCTGTATTGTTAGTAGACAATCCTGTCTAATGATTACAGTATTTCTAAAACCATCGCCCTTTACAATAATTACCTGATATGGGATTAATCTTACAGACACTGGCAAAGATAAGTCATCTGTGTCCAAATTAAATGCAAAAGCCATTTGATATTAGTTATCATTGTACTCATTGTCTGTCTTCATATTAGTTACCTATCACTCTAAAAACACATTGCCCCAAACTTAATGACTTGTATAAAACATTTATTTCCTTCTGCAGAGTTCTGTGGACTAAGAATTTGGGAGTGGGTTTGGCTAGGTTTGGCTAGTGGTTTGGCTAAGAATTTGGAAGTGGTTCTGACTGGTGTCTCTCAGGAGGTTGCGATCAAGATGTCAGACAAGGCTGTAGTTGTCTAAAAGCTTGACTAGAGGATCCATTTCCAAGGTGGCCATTCCTATGACTGGCAAGTTAATGACAGCTGTTGGCAGGAGGTCCCAGTTCCTCACCTCATGGGCCTCCACAGGGCTGCATGAGTATCTTCATGATGTGGCAGCTGACTCCCCAGAGACAGAAGTCCAGACTGATTATGGGACATACGAAATATGTTCCAAATTTGAGTAATGATCCTTGTCTTAGTGTTTTTCCTTGTTGCAGGTGAAATATATATATGATCTCCAGAGTATTATAGTCTATTACACAGAACTTACCTTTTCAAAAGGTTCCAAAAATGTTCATCTCCCCAAAAAGGACCAGAATCCCTGTTAGTTATAGAGGTCAAAAAAATTCCCATGATACTGTGATATTTGATCACCAACTGCCAAACCACAGTGAAAACTGGTTGGACCCATGCCCATCTCCTGCTCTCTGTCAGGTCCCCTTCACTGCCTCCGGCTTAAAAAAAAAAAAAAATTGTCATAGAGCATGTGAAGAGGAGAGAGCGACAGTTCTAGGCATCCAGAAAGGATCTGGACTCAGGTCCTGTCTGCAAGGCACAATTCCAAAGAAATGAACAACTTTCAAAGAGAAATAGATGCAAGGTACATTTAGTGCAATGGTAAACATTTTAAGTCCCCCATCAATGTGTGATACATTCTTGGCCTTTGGGACAAGGTGGCTGAGGATACTAGAAAGATGGAAACACGGGGCTTGGGATCAGAAATTAAGGTACTGTAATCCATAGAAAGGAGAAGGCAATGGCACCCCACTCTAGTACTCTTGCCTGGAAAATCCCATGGATGGAGGAGCCTGGTAGGCTGCAGTCCATGGGGTCGGTAAGAGTCGGACATGACTGAGTGACTTCACTTTGACTTTTCACTTTCATGCATTGGAGAAGGAAATGGTAACCCACTCCGTTATTCTTGCCTAGAGAATCCCAGGGATGGGGGAGCCCGGTGGGCGGTGGGCTGCTGTCTATGGGGTCACACAGAGTCGGACATGACTGAAGTGACTTAGCAGCAGCAGCAGCAGCAATACATAGAGAATATGCTCTTCTTACACATCTGGGTATGTGGGAATTTACATGCATGCCTCCTGTATTATGGTACAAATTCTTTGTAAATGCAAATAATTTATTGCTTTTTTTTTCAAATAATATTTAAATATTTACAGCAACTCTGCAAAGACNATACATAGAGAATATGCTCTTCTTACACATCTGGGTATGTGGGAATTTACATGCATGCCTCCTGTATTATGGTACAAATTCTTTGTAAATGCAAATAATTTATTGCTTTTTTTTTCAAATAATATTTAAATATTTACAGCAACTCTGCAAAGACCATTGCTATTGGTGCCATTTTTTTCCAAGAGTATTTGGTCACTTCCTATCTCTGTATCACATTTTGATAATTCTCACAATATTTCAAACATTTTTATCATTAGTAATATTTGTTATAGCAATCTGTGATCACGATCTTTGATATTACTACCATGACTTGCTGAAGGCTCAAATGATGGTTAGCATTTTTTAGTAATGGGTGTTTTTCAATTAAGATATGTGCATTATTAATAGACTAAAGTATGCTATAAAGATAACTTTTATATGCACTGAGAAACCAAACATTCATGTGACTTGTTTTATTGCAATATTTAGTTTATTGTAGTGTTCTGGAACCAAATCTACAATATCTCTGGGGTTTGTTTGTGTATCTTATGTGTTTGTTTCGTTGATTGTTAGTTACATAAATTTGGCACAATGATTGCCTATTACATCCTAGAAGGGGAAAAGGGTTCATGTCTCATTATATTACAGGTGAGTGTATTATATAATTTTGGATCCTAGGTCTGTCACGAAATTAGCTGTGTAACTTTGAGAAAATTATTTCACTTTTTTTAAGTCTAAGGTGCATCATATATTTGTAAAAAAATACCCACCTTGTTGGGGTGATGTGACAATAAACTGAGATAGTATCTATAAAGGAATTGCAGTGAGAGCTATCATATATTAAAGTACAGACATTTTTTTAGGACTGAAGAAACTTCATAGTCATGTAGACCAGTTATAATATTCAGATTTTGTGAACAATAAAAAATATCCTTTTCCTTCTGTATATTTATTTCTCTTTCAAAAATAATTAATATTTTAGGGAAATTCAGCAATTTTTATTATAGAAATGGAAAAAAGTAATTCCTCACTTTAAAAATTCTCAATAAAAAATATAGAATAGGAATAAAGTTATGCACCAGAGACTTTTGAACATTAAAAAAGTGTAGATAAGATGAAAACACAAATAAGTTATTTGACACTGCGTATTTTAATTTAGGATTGAACTAAGTTGAATATACTCATATATTATATACCCATGCCAGAAAAAGAAGTCTTTTTTTTCCTAGGTGAATTTACAACCAATATGTCAATGAAATCTAACTTTTTGCTGATAGATGGAAAGCCATATATAATGATGAGGAATGTGCTAAAATCAAGAACAGTAAACGGCAATCTCCCAATTTACGGTATGTGTCCACTGGGAAGAGTGATTATTTCTCACAAGTAGAGGTGAAGCCAGGAACTATTATCATCCATATTTAAGTGGTCTTGCTCTTTTCTTCCATAGCCACCAACTTGATTAAATAATGATTTGGCTCACAAGAGACTTGAGCTTGGTGGCTCCAAGTTCATTCCAATCAAGTTTGTAAATGTCCCTGGTGTTCAGCATAGAAGCGCAGAGATAAGGAAAGGCTCCACTAAGTCCATACCAGAGAGGGATGTCAGGGAGGCATCAGCCTCAAGGAGAGGCAACAAGTCGCCAGATAGAGGAAGAGTCAGAATGCCTGAATGACAACTACAAGCCAGCCTTCCCCAACATACTGCATACTGCAGGCAAATTCTAGGCTGTAGAGGAGGAGGAAGGAGCTATAGAGCCCCACCCCTTAGGGAAGAATGCTTTGAACTCTCTCTGACTGCTCAAGGAAAATCCAGGGCTTGCTGGAAGATCCCAGAGGTTTTACATGATAATCAAGGGAAACAGTTCTCTGGTGAGGGCAGAGTTTAGATCTTCAGTGCGAGCCAGGTAAAAAGTATTAAGATCACAAATGGATTCCAGCATTTCAATGAATACCAATGGGTTGGTCTCCCAGTGGGTGTGATCTCAATGGGTGTTTTAATTGATATTGCTGCTGCTGCTGCTGCGGCTAAGTCACTTCAGTTGCATCTGACACTGTGTGACCCCATAGATGGCAAATTGATACTGCTAGTGGGCAGGATATAGACAGCTTTTTACCAGGAGCAGAAATTCTCATCGTAGCCTAATATTAAAGAACTCAGAAAAGGTATGCGATAATGTGCTTTAAAAGAAATATGTGTATTTGATCTTCGTCCATGGTTTTTGGCTCTCAGCTCCTCAAACCCCTGGAATTTCCTGAATGATAAGAGAAATGGGAGCATCTTTTATTGTAACATTTGGTTTTGACATCAGTTCCTGAAAATGCTCCAGAGATACAGAGGTGAAATGGGTGTCTTGTTATTTACAACAAGCCCCTTTCCACTACATTTGGGTTTGTGTTACTTTTGGAAATGCCCTAAGGATGGAGACTGGTTGCCAGAAGAACCAACCACGAATGGAAGGTTGGAACTTTCAGAACCACCCTCTGATTTCCGGGTAGGGGAGAGGGGGAATGGAGGTTGAAACAATTACCAATGGCCTATGAGTTAGTCAGTCATGCCTAAGTAATGAAGCCTCCATAAAACCCCAAAGAGGTGAGTGTTCAGAGAACGTCTGGGCTGGTGAACACGTGGAGCACAAGGAGAGTGGTGTGGCGTGCCTGGAGAGGGCATAGAAGCTCTGCACCCTTTCCGCACGTGCATCTCTTCCGTCTGGCTGGTCCTGAGTCACATCCTTTTACAGTAAACCAGGGATCCAGTAAGTAAAATGTTTTCCCGAGTTCTATGAGCCACTCCTGCAAATTAATTGAACCCAAAGAGCGAGTTGTGGGAACCTCTGATTTATAGCCAGTGGGTCAAGACGCACAGGTGACAACCTGGTTTTGCTTGTTGGCATTTTAAGTGGAAGACGAGGGGGGGACAGTCTTGTGGGATTGAGCTCTTAGCCTATGGGACCTGATGCCATCTCTGAGTAGTGTCACAATGGAGTTGAATCGTAAACACTCAGCTGGTATCAGAGAATTGCTTCATTGTGTGTGGGAACCCCTCCCCCAACACACAGAAATGTTGGATAAGAACCTCTTTAGGGTGGTTGTCTGAATGTCTTAATTTTTGTTTTTTAATTTAGCACTGTAAGTCACAGTTACTGAACTTCTGTATTCAGAAAAATGCATTCACAATGTTTAATGTTAGGTATTTGTTCAGCATTGTAACCTAATCTCCTCTTGTTTCTAAATCAATCTCTGGTATATTGGCTATGAGCATTTTCTTTTCTGAGAAACAGCTCTGTGTCAATCACTAAAGTGATTCTTATTTTTAATGTATTGGCTCATGAAATCACTGTGAAGGAGCCATGTGGTGGGCATGTGCCCCATTTTCATATGAAGAAACTGAAACTCAGAATTTGTCCAAATTCCATAGCCTAGTAAATTAAAGAGAAGAAATTTATAGCAGATCTCTCTAATTCCCATAAATCCTACACATATCTCCACAATTGCTGCCTGTCTTAGAACAAAAGAAACAAAAGCCTTTGTGTTGAAGAAAATCTATGTTCTCATTTAGAAAAACATTTTGGAGTCACTTCTCATTTTGCCTACTTTAACTTACATCTTGATTAATAAGTAAAAATAGAAAATCTCTCCCTTATCATTAACATACTATGGTTTAACAACACAATGATTTAGGTGCTTCATTTATAACCCATGCCAGTGCCCATGACATGCTATAAATACTTAAAAAGTGAATTCTTAAGTTAACCTCAGAACTAATTTCTTAGAAAATAGTTACTCATGGAGAGTTAGTCTCTCACCAGCTTTTCCTATTTGTTTCAATTTCTTTTCAACCTAAAATACACTTGGGAAAAAATACAGCTTTCCTTTGTTAGTTGGCATTCTGATGCACTGAGAAGAGGAGAGAAGGTATCTGAAGCAGCTGAGGCACTGCAAAATATATTTTTTAAAATGTACCATTCATCTGTTGATGGATGCTGAAGTTGCCTCCATGTCATAGTCATTTTTTAATAACTTTGGAGTTATAGTCATAACTTATAAACATATAGAAATACTATGTTTACATCTAAAGCTAATATAATATTGTAAGTCAACTATACTTCAATTTAAAAATGTACCATATTTATTTAGAACATTTCTAAACGTTTGACTCATGTGTGAGTACAAATCATTTTTTTATCTAAAATTGTTTGACACACATTATTAAGTGTAATCTATAGCTGATATTCAGCATCTCTAACCTGGTACCAAATAAAATTTTGAAGACAGTCTTGGGTGAAGTAGAAAAGAATAAGTTTATTGCTTTACGGGGCAAAGAGCATCACAGAACACTAATGCCCTCAAAACTGTGTCCCAAACTGGAAAGCTGTGAGGAGTTTTAGTATAATGGTTCAGAAAGGGAGGCCATGATTGACTCATGGACGATCTTCTGATTGACTGCTGGTGAGGTAACTGGGAGTCAGAATCATCAACCTTCTGGTTCCAACAGGTCTGGGGTCTACATACTTACAGGCATCATGCAGTTCATTTCTACCACCTGATGGGGATTTCAGTACCTGTATCTGCAAAGCAGCTCAAAGATACTGCTAAGTAGTCCTTGAGAAGGAACCAAGACCCTCCACAAGCCTACACTATTGGTTTCTTGGTTTTGTAACTGCTTCCCCCTCTGCACATGGACATCGCGAGATAGTCAATACTGAAATCAGATTGATTTTATTCTCTGCAGCCAAAGATGGAGAAGTTCTATACAGTCAGCAAAAGCAAGACCAGGAGCTGACTGTGGCTCAGACTATGAACTCCTTATTGGCAAATTCAGACTTAAATTGAAAAAGGAAAGGAAAACCACTAGACCATTCAGATATGACCTAAATCAAATCCCTTATGATTCTGCAGGGGATGTGACAAATAGATTCAAGGGATTAGATCTGATAGACAGTGCCTGAAGAACTATGGACGGAGGTTTGTGACATTGTACAGGAGACAGAGATCAAGACCATCCCCAAGGAAAAAAAATGCAAAAAGGCAAAATGGTTTTCTGAGGAGGCCTTACAAATAGCTGTGAA
>SJYV01010363.1:1343926-1403229 GCA_006410875.1 Neotragus pygmaeus | reverse complement strand
GGAGGTTTGTGACATTGTACAGGAGACAGAGATCAAGACCATCCCCAAGGAAAAAAAATGCAAAAAGGCAAAATGGTTTTCTGAGGAGGCCTTACAAATAGCTGTGAATAGAAGAGAAGTGAAAGGCAAAGGAGAAAAGGAAAGATATACCCATTTGAATGTAGAGTTCCAAAGAATAGCAAGGAGAGATAAGAAAGCCTTCCTCAGTGATCAAGGCAAACAAATAGAGGAAAACAATAGAATGGGAAAGACTAGAGATCACTTCGAGAAAATTAGAGATACCAAGGGAACGTTTTAAGCAAAGATGGGCACAATAAAAGATAGAAATGGTATGGACCTAATAGAAGCAGTTCAGTTCTGTTCAGTCACTCAGTCATATCTGACTCTTTGTGACCCCACGATCCGCAGCATGCCAGGCTTCCCTGTCCATCACCAACTCTTGGAGTTTACCCAAACTCATGTCCATTGAGTTGGTGATGCCATCCAACCATCTCATCCTCTGTTGTCCCCTTCTCCTCTTGCCCTCAATCTTTCCCATCATCAGGGTGTCTTCCAATGAAACAGAAGCAGAAGATATTAAGAAAAAGTGGCAAGAATACACAGAAGAGCTATACAGAAAAGATCTTTACAACTCAGATAATCATGATTGTGTAATCACTCACCTAGAGCCAGACATCCTGGAATGCAAAGTCAAGGGGGACTNCCAATGAAACAGAAGCAGAAGATATTAAGAAAAAGTGGCAAGAATACACAGAAGAGCTATACAGAAAAGATCTTTACAACTCAGATAATCATGATTGTGTAATCACTCACCTAGAGCCAGACATCCTGGAATGCAAAGTCAAGGGGGACTTAGGAAGCATCACTACGAACAAAGCTAATGGAGGTGATGGAACTCCAGTTGAGCTATTTCAAATCCTAAAAGATGATGCTGTGAAAGTGTTGCACTCAATGTGCCATGCAAATTTGGAAAACTTAACACTGGCCACAGGACTGGAAAAGGTCAGTTTGCATTTCAATCCCAAAGAAAGGCAATGCCAAAGAATGTTCAAACTACCACACAATTGCACTCATCTCACACACTAGCAAAGTAATGTTCAAAATTCTCCAAGCTAGGCTTCAACAGTACATGAACCTAGAACTTTCATATGTTAAAGCTGGATTTAGAAAAGGCAGAGGAATCAGAGATCAAGTTGCCAATATATGTTGGATCATAGAAAAAGCAAAAGAGTTCCAGAATATCATCTACTTCTGCTTTATTTGCTAAGCAAAAGCCTTTGACTGTGTGGACCACAGCAAACTCTGGAAAATTGTAAAAGAGATGTGAGTACCAGACCACCTGACCTATCTCTTGAGAAATGTGTATGCAGGTCAGGAAGCAACAGTTAGAGTTGAACATGGAACAACAGACTAGTTCCAAATAGGGAAAGGAGTATGTCAAGGTTATATATTGTCACCCTGCTTATTTAACTTATACGCAGAGTATATCATGAGAAACTCTGAGCTGGATGAAGTACATGCTGGGATCAAGATTGCCAGGAGAAATATCAATAAGCTCAGATATGCAGATGATACCACCCTTATGGCAGAAAGCAAAAAAGACTAAAGAGCCTGTTGATGAAAGTGAAAGAGCAGAGTGAAAAAGTTGGCTTAAAGCTCAAATTCAGAAAACTAAGATCATGGCATCTGGTCTCATCACTTCATGGCAAATAGATGGGGAAACAGTGGNAGATCATGGCATCTGGTCCCATCATTTCATGGGAAATAGATGGGAAAACAGTGGAAACAGTGTCAGACTTTATTTTGGGGGGGCTCCAAAATCACTGCAGATGGTGATTGCAGCCATGAAATTAAAAGACGCTTACTCCTTGGAAGAAAAGTTATGACCAACCTAGACAGCATATTAAAAACCAGAGGCATTACTTTGCCAACAAAGGTCCATCTAGCCAAGGCTATGGTCTTTCCACTAGACATCTATGGATGTGAGAGTTGGACTATAAAGAGGGCTGAGTGCCAAAGAATTGATGTTTTTTAACTGTGGTGTTGGATAAGACTTTTGAGAGTCCCTTGGACTGCAAGATCCAACCAGTCCATCCTAAAGGAGATGAGTCCTGAGTTTTCATTGGAAGGACTGTTGTTGAAGTTGGAACTCCAATACTGACTCAATGGACATGAGTTTGGGTAAACTCTTGGAGTTGTTAATGGACAGGAAGGCCTGGCATGCTGCAGCCCATGAGGTCACAAAGATTTGGACATGACTGAGAGACTGAACTGAACTGACAAGAAGAACTGACACACTGGGAAAGATCCTGATGCTGGGAAAGATTGAAAGCAAGAGAAGAGGATTAGACAGGATGAGATGGCTGGATGGCATCACTGACTTGACGGACATGAGTTCGAATAAGCTCCGGGAGTTGGTGATGACGGACAGGGAAGCCTGGCACGCTACAGTCCATGCGGTCCCAAAGAGCCGGACATGACTGAGCGACTGAACTGAACTGAACTGAGGCGTGAACAGCTGCTTCACAGGTGGGAGCTTCTAGAATGCTAAGGTACAAAAATGAGTCACGTTTTCTGAAATTAGCTCTGGTTATTCTATATTGAAAAACACATTACTCCATAGAGAACTATTCAAAGGCTATACTTTGAAAACACAGGACTGAACATATATAGCATTGTAAAAACTGTTAAAATCTTAATTGTAAGCATATGCTACTGTATTAGAATTCTCTGTATTACATCAGAGAGTTTAACATCTCTAGATATATAACTGGATCCCTAGTTTACTATTTTTGTACAGGTTAACAGTAATGTCTGTAGAGATTAATTACTCAATAACATTGAACAAAAATGAAATGAGGCTGGGCTTATTTTAAAATATCTCTACCTGGCACCAGCAGGACTTGGTAAAATTATGAGCTTGATTTTCTGCTCCATTGGTGAAATGTGACATAAAACTATCAAAGATCACCTGTCGCAGCGCCATATACATTTAAGTACGGAGTTTCAAATTACACTTCCAAAAGAAAGGCTCCATTATATCCTGCGCTTAATAAAAGGCTTAGTTCTCCAATGAAGTAGGATTCTGCTTGCATACTCTTCCAGCACTAGCGCCGCTTTTTGAGCTTGCCTCCGGAAACTCTGGATAGGTCACTGATTTCCACTGAATTCTAAGTGGTTTTGTTTACGGAAATAGCTTCTCTTACACTTACAGGTTTGTCATGAAGTTCGGTACTAAGAATATCGACCACTCTGACTGTCTCCACAGCTAACGGATCCTCCTATAGGCAAGAACTTATTTTTGTGCTTCTGTGATCACACAGGCCAAGATGCCCTTCCGCAGCATAATTCTAAGTCCTCATTAGGTACTCAATCATCGAGTGCCCCATGTCTGAAAGTGTTAGTCGCTTAGCCGAGTTCGACTCTTTGGGACTCCATGGACTGTAGCCCACCAGACTCCTCCGTCCATGGGATTCTCCAGGAATGGAGAATGGAGTGGGTTGCCATTTCCTTCTCTTGGGGATCTTCCCGACCCAGGGATCGAACTGGGGTCTCCTGCATTACAGGCAGGTTCTTTGCTCTCTGAGCCGTTATTTTCCATGCTCTTGGTTCTGAAGCCGCTCAGTGATTTCGGAGTTTACCTAGGTATAAGCCTACCTCCAAGAGAAACGGCTACCACTCAGTGAAGAAAAGGAAAAAAAAGCTTAAGATATTGGAAGTCCAGCTTCGTCACAATACGTGTAGTTTTTTTCCTAAAATATTTACTCACATCTCCCTGAAGAGTCTTTTAAAATAACTTCTGAGTGAGACAAACTTCAACCGTAACTAATTAGTGGCTGCTTTCTAGAAACAATTTACAAGGTGTACCTGTAGAATTCTCGTCTTTTTATTAAAGACACAGCTGTCAACATCTGTTTCAAGTGTGACACGAAACCTTCCGCCAGCAGCCCCGCCCACTTCTAAATCCGCTTAGAGGGCCGCCTCTTCCTCTGACTTTCAGCCTATCCCATATTCTCTAATGGCTCAGGGCAGCTATCGCGATACTCCAACGGTATCCTTCGAGAGTCTCTAACCGTGTGGACTTGCGCAAAAGAGTCCCATGAAGCCAGGGTCGGAGAAAAGGGCGGGGCGTCCCGACGTGCGCGTTCACCTTAACCCCACGCTCCAGCGCGCGCCCGGCATCTAGGCGCTGTGGTTTCTGGGCCCCCCGGGAACCCCAACACAAACCAGCGTAAAGCGCGCGTGCCCACTTCAGGCCTATGTTCAGTGGATAGCGAATGCGTGCCCGGGACCTGCAGGGGCATCAGAGGGCCCTGGGCCTTGGTGCAGAGAGGCTCTAGGGGCTTGGAGAAACAGTCTAGGTAGGCGCTTGGGTGATAGAGGGTCAGGGGTCAGAGGTCGGGGGCGGAAGGCGTTTCTGAACGCTTACCGTGGTCTCAGGGAGGGACGACTCCGTTGTTTTGGAGCCTGGGAAACTAAAAGGCTGAGGGGGAGCCTCAGCGCGAGCCTCCCTGACCCCCATCCCAGACGTGCGGGCCTGGGGACCGCCGCGGCTTGCCCGGGAGGAAGAGGAGCCGCGGAAGGGAGGCTGGCTTTCCCCCCGCGGACTGGGGCCTACGGTGTCTCGTTCGAGCGTCCCAGGGCCCTTGATCTCGCTCCTCTGCCTCCAGGCAGCTTGTTTGCCCGGCCTGCTGGGAGCAATCGGCGCTGACAGCCTTGTTCAGACTCCTCAAACCGCCTTTGAGTCTTTCGGAAGAAAACTGAGTGGGTATCACTATTTTCCGCAGATAAGCCCCTGGAGACTGGAACTGGGCAGCTGCCTAGCTTATTGGTGTGTGGGATTGTAACTGTAGTAAAGTGGAGGCCGGGGCCTCTGAGTTAAAGTTTTCAGGTACCTCAGGAATCAGGTTAATTATATTCGCATTCAAAGCCAGCCTTGCATTTTGTGCCTTTTGACTCCGTGATAGTTTCTACTTTTCTGAACCAAGATATGTTTTCTGACGGTTTCCGGTCACTATCAGATAAACAGGATTAGTAAGCAGTGACTTTGCGCCTTTTTTCTAAGGTATTTGACCTTAGCAGTGAAGTGAAAACCCTAGATGTTTGGTGTTTTCTTTTTTCCGCCTGCAGTGTGGANTATGTTTTCTGACGGTTTCCGGTCACTATCAGATAAACAGGATTAGTAAGCAGTGACTTTGCGCCTTTTTTCTAAGGTATTTGACCTTAGCAGTGAAGTGAAAACCCTAGATGTTTGGTGTTTTCTTTTTTCCGCCTGCAGTGTGGAAGACCTGGGTTCGATCCCTGGGTTGGGAAGATCCCCTGGAGAAGGGAACGGCTACCCACTCCAGTATTCTGGCTTGGAGGATTACATGGACTGTGTGTATATAGTCCATGCTCGCAAAGAGTCGTACGTGACTGAGCGAGTTTATCACTACTTCTGTTTGAATTAACTTGTGACTTTAATAAACAAAAATACTTTTAGAGTTATTAGAGCTATTTTCAGTTATTCTTTTGGGTGATAGCAAGAATGATGAAACTCCCATGATTCAAAATGATACCTGTACCTTCACCAGAAAGGCTAATTGGTTTATGATGAGAAATCATGCTGGAAGCAAGATAGTAGTGAGCAGTAGTGAGATAAATGTTCTGTATTGCAGTACATGGCACTTCCCTAGAGTTTATAGAATCCACTTAGCCAATAAGCTGGCAGTTGAGAATAAAATGGTTTCGAAGGGTGCTATTTATAAATATCCTCTTCTTGTCTGGCCTAAAACCTGTACTTACAGGATTGTTAAATCTGTTATTAAGAGTTCAGGCTAGAAAGATTTGGGGGAATAGAATCTGCTGGTGAAAAATCAAGGCCTTTTATAAGTATCAGTGACTAACTATATTTTAGAGTTCTGCAGAGGAAAATACTGTCAACCTGCTGGGGTTATCACTAAAGAAAAAGGCTGTGGTAATGCTAGGTGACTGAGAACTTCTCAGCCATCAGTAGTGATTTAGTTTCACTTGCATAAGGCTTACCTTGCAGTGTGATATCTCAAATGTATATACTCTCCGTTTTCCTGGATAGCCTAAATCAGGACCTACCATGGGTTTTTCTATATCATTCAGTATTGGCAATTATCTTTTAATGAAGAGATAGTAATTTGGAGGGGGGGAAATCTAAGTAAGTTTTTAATTGATATCCATCTGTTGTATTGTCTTAGTAACAACATTTTATGTTTATTTTCCCAGCAATCTCTTTGTTTTCTGTTAAAGACACGGATCAGTCAGTTTTCTCTGTTTCGCTCTGGGCCAGAAATTATAAGGAGTAGTTTCACACTACCTGTAGTCTGTTTCAATGTGGTTGAGTGAGATTCGTCCAAAAAGAAATTTGAGTAAAAGTACTTCTGGGTCCTTGAGAAGAGAGAGAATATTCAGAGTTAGAGATCTTTGTTTCACATTACTTTGTATATCATTTCCGTCCTGGCCCTGACCCGGCATTGGGAGTACAGTGCTGAATAGGGTACTGTTCCTGCCCAGCTTTCCAGTAGTTCAGAGTCAAACAGCTGAGAACACTGTAGCAGTTAGAATCAGAAGAAGAGGCCCTTAACTCAGCATACTTGGTTGTGGAACGTTTTGTGGGAGATTAGAATATCGATAGGATGAAAAGCATGAAAGGGCATTTCAAGCAAAAGGTATGTAAAGGAATGAGAGTGAAAGTGTGGTTCATGTAGGAAACTGTGATATATAATCACATTACACCCAAACACTGGTATTTAAGGAGGGGAAGAAGGGAAGAAGAAGATTCATCTGGTCTGAGGAAAATAAGGAGAAGGATTTAGAATTGGAATATGATTAGAGATATATGGAATTTTACTGGGACTTGACTTAATAGCTGCCAGTTAACATTATGGTTTTGAGTAGCTTTGATCAAATAATTTAATCTTCTTTGGTTCAAGAATTATTCCTAGATAAAAGTCTCCTTAAAAAAAAGAACCAAAACAGGGTAGTGGGGCAGAGAGAAGACAGATCATGAATGTTGGCTCAGTAGAGAACTGAATGAAAGGAGAGCCTGCTAGAAACCACGGTATTTCTTTTTCTTGAACTTATCATTGTAATTGATAAATACTTTGATAATACTGTGACATTGGAAGAATCAAGTTGAAAGCAAACATCTGAGTGAATGTGCAGAGTATAGTGGTATAAAGATACTGCATGAGGATGAGTGTTACCAAAGAAAAGAACAAGGAGTAAAAGGAAAGTGTCCTGATTCAATAATATGTCTATTATAAGACTGTCGTAATAGAAAGGGCACATGTTAACCTCTGTTTGCAATTGATGGCCTCAGACTGGTCATGGGACTACCATTGATGCACCACCAGATGAGCAGACATTTCCCATCTATGCTGTACTTTGCCAGGAAAGAAATGGATTTCCGTAGACAGCTAGCTATCCATAACAAGGTTTCTCAAACTTGCCTGGATGCTAGAATCACCAAGTGAGAGTGAAAGTGTTAGTCGCTCAGCTGTGTCCAACTCTTTGTGACCCCATGGACTGTAGCCTGCCAGTCTCTTCTGTCCATGGTATTCTCCAGGCAAGAATACTGGAGTGGGTGGTCATCCCCTTCTCCAGGGGATCTTCCCACCTCAGGGATTGAACCCAGGTCTCTTGCATTGCAGGCAGACTCTACTGTCTGAGTCACCAGGGAAGAATCACCAAGGGAACCTAAAAAAATAATGGAGGTAGTGCCTGGGCCCTGCCCCAGAGATGATAATTTAATTGACTGGGCTAGTACCAGGGCATCAGGATTTTGAAAATTTCCCCCAGGTGGTTCTAGTGTTCAGTCAAGATTCAAACACACTGATCTGTAGTTCCCCATCTTGCCACTTTAAAGTTCGGTTATTGTAAAGTGTAGTTTATAGTGTTCTCAGGGTGATGATAATAGCAACTACCACTACTGAATATATGCTAAATTTCAGTTGCTGTGCTCTTGTACATACACAAAGAAGCTAGATAAGTGCCAAAGCTAGAATTAAAATTTAAGACCCCAAAACTCACATTCTCTCATATAAGCCACATTGCTTTGCCAGATGTGAGATTCTGTAACCAGTTGTTTTGGGGGCCATTAGCGTTAATTCCATCATCATCATGTTACTAATGTTATGGTGGTTAGTGAGCTAGATTGTGTAACTGGCCCAGTTCCTTCCCCATATGTCCCCACCTCTTGACTGGGTCCATCTTTGTGAACTTGCTTTGGCCCATGGAACCTTAGTGTTTTTACCCAAATGCCAAAAAGAACTTGTGTGGTTGGATTTGCACTCTTACTCTTCAGTCACTGTCATAATATCATTCTTGGGTTTTCTTGCTGGTACGAGGAGAAGGATGATTATACTTAGGAGAGCCAAGAGGCTTTTCCTGAAACCTAGCCAATATCAGCCAATCCTAAGATAACCTGCAGATCTGTGAGAATAAATGATTGCTGTCTCCAGGCAGAGCTTTGGGTGATATGTTATACACCATATTTATGATGGTGGCTAACTGATAAACTGGTGTGGAAGACTGACTCGATTGTGGCATTCCAACCTGTGCCCTGAGGAGAACTGGACACAGACAAGCTCTTAGTTTATTAGGGACTTTCTATATTATTCTGGTCTCTTATCCAAGGTAATAGGGGAGATAAGCTCCTTGAAAAATAGTTAACTATAGTCGGAGGTTGATTGTAGACCGCCACCTTCATATTCATAAACCAAGCACTGATTAAGGGAATGGAATTCTCGTGATTGACTTAGAACAGCAGTTTTTGATAGACATTTTGCAATTATGAAAATGAACGTTCAGTTATTGTCAGTCCATTACGGTGGCTTCTGGTCACATAGAGCTTTTGAGCACTTGAACTATGGCTAGGGAGAATGAAGAGCTGAATTTAAATCTTTTTGTTTTTAACATGAATACCACCTCTTAAAGTTAGATGCAGCTGTCGGCATCCTTATGGGACTACACAAACAGCTTCTTTGGGACTGTTGAGGAAACCACTGTCCTTTTAAGTCACAAAGCTAACATGTTCCTCAGTAAGAAAAAGGGTCTGTCAACAAGGAAATGAGGTAGATCTTAGGTAGATAAATAATATTACTTGTTTGTTTCATGGTTATTGTCCTATTCAGATTTTTCTATTTGTTGGGCCAACTTTACACATTACATTTTGTTAGTAAATTATGCATGGTATCAATACATTTCAAGTTTATTAGAATAAAGCTATTAAGAGTTTTTAATTCACTTCTATACCTGCTCTTTGTTTTTACCTTTTAAATCTGTTTTATTAAGATAAATTGCTGCTAAGTCACTTCAATCATGTCTAACTCTTTGCGACCCCATAGACGGCAGCCCACCAGGCTCCCCCTGGGATTCTCCAGGCAAGAACACTGGAGTGGGTTGCCATTTCCTTCTCCAATGCATGAAAGTGGAAAGTGAAAGTGAAGTTGCTCAGTTGTGTTCCACTCTTCGCGACCCCATGGACTGCAGCCTACCAGGCTCCTCCGCCCGTGGGATTTCCCAGGCAGGAGTACTGGAGTGGGGTGCCATTGCCTTCTCCGTACAATACAATTCAACAATTTTATATATACAATTTGATGAATTTTGAGAAATGTATAAAATCATGTGATTACCTGTGAAACATTTCTGTTACCCCAAAGGCTTCCCTTCTGCTTCTTTGCTGTCAGTCACACCTCTTACCACTTCCTGACCCCTGGAAACCATAATCTGCTTTCTAACACTAGATTCTTAGTTTCTCTAGAATTTCATATAAATGGAACCAGGCACTATATAGTCTTTGACATCTGGCTTCCTTCGCTTAGTATAATGTGTTAAAAATTCATCTGTGTTATATGTATCAATAGTTAGTTTATTATGAGTAGCATTCTGTTTGTTTATCCATTCATCAGGTGATGAACATTTGGGTTGTTTCCAGGTTTAGGCATTTATTAACAAAATTGGTATTAACAAATTCAAGTTTAGGTTTTTTATAATTCTGTGTTTTTTATTTCTCTTAGGTAAACACCTGTGAGTGGGATTAATAGGCTGTGCAGAAAGTATATATTTAATTTGTAAGAAGTTGACAAACTTTTCCTATTGAAATGTTTGAGAATTCAGTTTTAGTTATTCTGTGTCCTTGATCTTTAACATTTTAACTGTTCTACTAGATATGTAGTTTCTCATTGTGGTTTATGAGTTGAATTTGCAGTGCCTGAATGACTGACATGGGACTTCCCTGGTGGCTCAGATGGTAAGGCGTCTGCATACAATGCAGGAGACCCGGATTCGATCCCTGGGTCAGGAAGATCCCCTGGAGAAGGAAATGGCAATCCACTCCAGTACTCTTGCCTGGAAAATGGATGGAGGAGCCTGGTAGGCTATAGTCCATGGGGTTGCAAAGAGTCAGACACGACTGAGCAACTTCACTAAATGACTGAAAATGGTAAGGATATTTTCGTGTGTTTATTTGGTAGAGATCATCTTTTGTGAAATGACCATTCAGCAATTTTGTCCATTTTTAAAATAAGGTTTTTCTTAAATTGGCTTGCAAGAGTTATTTATATATTTCACATATAAATCTTTCATCAGATCTCTGTGCTATTTTCTCTTATGAAGACTTGACAGTTTTAAGAATAAGAAGTTTACAACTTTGTTTAAAGTTAATTATCTTTTAAAGGAGTGTAAAAATGAGAAAAAGAATATTAATATTTTTACAGATATTTTTCATTCATAATGCTTTTTTTCTTTGTGTAGGTCCAAATTTCCATCTAATATCATTTTCCTCTACCTTGAGTACTTCACTTAACATTTCTTGTGCTGTGAGTCTCCACTTTAGGTTCCACTACCAGGTCCCACCACTACCAGCCCCACCACTAAACATGGCAGCCCCTTTGGTGGGCTCTCATCTCTTGTGCTAATACAGTCACGCTGTCACTTAGCTTTCCATTCTGATCCCTTCTGTGTCATTCTTTACGAAGCCCTCCAAGTTTCTGGACAGCTGAGCTGTCCCATCGTTTTATATTATCTTAGACAGGGCTAGATTTGGGGCAGAATAATTGAGAATGAGTTGTTAGCAGGGGTAGAGGAGTGTAGACTGCTCTGTGTGCTAAGTTTGTCTTCACAAAACCAAAACGCAGCTTGATGTTTGTACTGAGTTAAATACCATGGTTTGATTTACACTACTTTTATATCTTCTCCTCAAATACGGGATGGAGTTGAATACTTACTGGGGACTTATCCAGTACCTGGCTGGATTTTATTTTAAAAATGAGATTACTCAGAATATTTATTAAACCGCACTTGAAGCCAAATTTTATTTATACATTCCTTTCTCTTTTTTTTCAGCTACATGCTTGGAATACATTGGATTAAGCACCAACCATCATTGTGACTTTATGATTTAACTTCTCTGAGTTCTGTGTTACATATAGGAATTGGCTGTTCTTTTGGGAAAAGGGAACGGCTACCCACTCCAGTATTCTTGCCTGGAGAATTCCATGGACTGTATAGTCCATGGGGTCACAAAGAGTCAAATATGACTAAGTGACTTTAAATATATATATATAGTTTAGTGCCTGCCTTATATAGGCTACTTCCAACTTAATTGAAAAAGCTTTCTTTTCTTTTTTTCCTATATTTTTAATTCTTTCCTTTTATTGTCTCTGCCTTATTTCCCCTCGTTGCTATCTGTTACCATCTTATTTCTTGTTAGCTATCCTCTTATTCTGTTCATCAGCTAATTCATAAAAAGAAATACATTTCCATATTTTCATATTCCTCTTTTGAAAAAGAATATATTTTTAGAGATTTTTAAGCTATGTCAAAGTCAAGTGAAGTTTTGTTAACCCTTTGGAATTATAAAGCAAAATTAAATCCTGTAATGATTATACAGGTTTAAGTGTTACTAAAAGTTTTCAAATAAGCATTTCCAGACTATTTGAAAGATTTACCTATCATGCATTCAAAAATCATTATACATATTTTTAGAATTTATTTTAAACAAAAATTTGTCTATATTAAATTTCTCTAAAAAGACTGTTAAGATCATTAGGATTTGTGTGATACAAGAGATTATAGTCAATGTGTTCCATAACTATATTTGACTTATTAAAAACAATTACCCATTGCTTTATTTATCTCTTTAAAGATTTCATGTTATGTGTGGGGTTATTATTCTATGTTGAATTGCTCATCTGGGAATATTTTAATATTAAAATCCTCTCTTGGAATGTCTGCTGTTGTGTTTATCTTCTAGGGTTCACATTTACCAAGAGAACTTGAGGATGAGCAGCCGACGGAAACGTGCTCCCCCAGTGAGGGTAGATGAGGAAAAGCAACAGCAGCTTTGCTGGAATATGCATGAGGACAGAAGGAATGAACCTCTTACCTTAACCGATGGCGAACAGTCCTGCCCAGGTTTGGACCCCTCTCCTGCTCACCGCCTCATCCTAGATGACAGTCTAAAGGACGAAGTGGCTCACAGAGAAAAGAAGAGATGTTCCAAAGCCGTGAGCATCTCAAAATCAATTGATAAAGAAGAGACTGGTGGTGTTTTTTCCCCTTTGTCTGTAAAGCTGAATATTGTAATTTCTCCCTATCACTTTGATAATTCTTGGAAAGCATTTCTAGGAGAATTCACTCTTCAACTTCTTCCTGAACAGTGTTTAATTCAAAATTTTTCTGAAAAGAGTTTTACACTAATGAGTCCCGAGTTGAGCAATCAGTTGCTGATCTATGTTCATTCAGGATGTGAAAATGTAGAGAAAAAAGAAAGAGGACTCAATGAGCCAGTCAGTATCTGTGACAAGGGAATTCAAGTGGAGTCGTCCTTCACCAGTGAAATGTTAGAAGATTTGGGATGGCTGCAAAAGAAGAAAAGAATAAAACTTTACCAAAAACCAGAAGAAAATAACATTATCAAGGTATCAATTTATGTGGTGTCCTTTAAGGTTCTTCTGCGTTGGATACCCCATTGTGAAATTAACTTAGAAGGAAGCCCTATAAAGCCAGCAATAAGCATTTCATTATTAAGTGTCAAAGTACACTTCATTGGGGGCATTCAATAACTATAAAAATATATATTTTTTATATATCATAGCCAGTCATTTCCAGGCTGTACTTCTTTGGGATCTTCCTGATTCACCCTTTCCAGCTCTACTCTCACTGACTTCTTTTGATCTTCATTATCTCTTTCTCTTCTAGTAGCAATCCTTTAGTCATTGCCTTTTCACTTCTTTCATCTCCTTTGTCTCTGGGGTAGTATGATATGAATGCAAATGGAATTCTAGTCTATTTTCAGTTCAGTTCAGTCACTCAGTTGTGTCCAGCTCTTCGCAACCCGATGAATCGCAGCATGCCAGGCCTCCCTGTCAATCACCAACTCCAGAGTTTACTCAGACTCACATCCATCGAGTTGGTGATGCCATCCAGCCATCTCATCCTCTGTCATCCCTTTATCCTCCTGCCCCAAATCCCTCCCAAATCAGGGTCTTTTCTGAGTCAACTTTGCATGAGGTGGCCAAAGTATTGGAGTTACAGCTTTAGCATCATTCCTTCCAAAGAAATCCCAGGGCTGATCTCCTTCAGAATGGACTGGTTGGATCTCCCTGCAGTCCAAGAAACTCTCAAGAGTATTCTCCCAACACCACAGTTCAAAAGCATCAATTCTTCAGCGCTCAGCTTTTTTCACATTCCAACTCTCACATCTATACATGACCACCGGAAAAACCATAGCCTTGACTAGACAGACCTTTGTTGGCAAAGTAATATCTCTGCTTTTTAATATGCTATCTAGGTTGGTCATAACTTTTCTTCCAATGAGTTCGCACAATCACCATCTGCAATGATTTTGGAGCCCAAATAAATGAGGTCTGACACTGTTTCCCCATCTATTTCCCATGAAGTGATGGGACCAGATGCCATAATCTTCGTTTTCTGAATGTTGAGCTTCAAGCCAGCTTTTTCACTTTCAACAAGATGCTTTTTATTTCCTCTTCACTTTCTGCCATAAGGATGGTGTCATCTGCATACCTGAGGTTATTGATATTTCTCCTGGCATTCTTGATTCCAGCTTGTACTTCTTCCAGCCCAGCATTTCTCATGATGTACCCTGCATGTAAGTTAAATAAGCAGGGTGACGATATACAGCCTTGACGTACTCCTTTTCCTATTTGGAACCAGTCTGTTGCTCCATGTCCAGTTCTAACTGTTGCTTCCTGACCTGCATACAGATTTCTGAAGAGGCAGGTCAGGTAGTCTGGTATGCCCATCTCTTTCAGAATTTCCCACAGTTTATTCATAGTCAAAAGCTTTGGCATAGTCAAAAGCAGAAATAGATTTTTTTTTTTTTTTAACTCTCTTGCTTTTCCATGATCCAGCAGATGTTGGCAATTTGACCTCTGGTTCCTCTGCCTTCTCTAAAACCAGCTTGAACATCTGGAAGTTCATGGTTCACGTACTGCTTAAGCCTGGCTTGCAGAATTTTGAGCATTACTTTACTAGCATGTGAGATGAGTGCAATTGTGCGGTAGTTTGAGCATTCTTTGGCATTGCCTTTCTTNTCTCTGATTTTCTTGAAGAGATCTCTAGTCTTTCCCATTCTGTTGTTTTCCTCTATTTCTTTGCATTGATCACTGAAGAAGGCTTTCTTATCTCTCCTTGCTATTCTTCAGAACTCTACATTCAGATGCTTATATCTTTCCTTTTCTCCTTTGCTTTTTGCTTCTCTTTTCACAGCTATTTGTAAGGCCTCCTCAGACAGCCATTTTGCATTTTTGCATTTCTTTTCCATGGGGATGGTCTTGATCCCTTTCTCCTGTACAACGTCACGAACCTCTGTCCATAGTTCATCAGGCACTCTTATCTATCAGGTCTAGTCCCTTAAATGTATTTCTCACTTCCACTATATAATCATAAGGGATTTCATTTAGGTCAGGCCTGAATGGTCTAGCGGTTTTCGCTACTTCCTTCAATTTAAGTCTGAATTTGGTAATAAGGAGTTCATGATCTGAGCCACAGTTAGCTTCCGGTCTTGTTTTAGCTGACTGTATAGAGCTTCTCCATCTTTGGCTGCAAAGAATATAATCAATCTGATTTCAGTATTGACCATCTGGTGATGTCCATGTGTAGAGTCTTCTCTTTTGTTGTTGGAAGAGGGTTTTTGCTATGACCAGTGCTTTCTCTTGGCAAAACTCTATTAGCCTTTGCCCTGCTTCATTCCGTACTCCAAGGCCAAATTTGCCTGCTACTCCAGGTGTTTCTTTGACTTCCTATTTTTGCATTTCAGTCCCCTATAATGAAAAGGACATCTTTCTTGGGTGTTAGTTCTAAAAGGTCTTGTAGGTCTTCATAGAACTGTTCAGCTTCTTCAGCATTACTTGTTGGGGCCTAGGTTTGGATTACCGTGATAGTGAATGGTTTGTCTTGGAAACAAACAGATCATTCTGTCGTTTTTGAACTTGCATCCAAGTACTGCATTTCAGACTCTTTTGTTGACCATGATGGCTACTCCATTTCTTCTAAGGGATTCCTGCCCACAGTAGTAGATATAATGGTCATCTGAGTTACATTCACCCATTCCAGTCCATTTTAGTTCACTCATTCCTCGAATGTCGACATTCACTCTTGCCATCTCCTGTTTGACCACTTCCAATTTGCCTTGATTCATGGACCTGACATTCCAGGTTCCTATGCAATATTGCTCTTTACAGCATTGGACCTTGCTTCTATCACTAGTCACATCTGCAGTTGGGTATTGTTTTTGCTTTGGCTTCATCCATTCATTCTTTCTGGAATTATTTCTCCACTGATCTCCAGTAGCATATTGGGCACCTACCGACCTGGGGAGTTCCTCTTTCAATATCCTATCATTTTGCCTTTTCGTACTGTTCATGGGGTTCTCAAGGCAAGAATACTGAAGTGGTTTGCTGTCCCCTTCTCCAGTGGACCACATTCTAGTCTCTTTATGCCTACAGAATTAACTATAATCTGGCATATAAGTCTCTCCTTTGATAGACCTTTGTCTCCTCCAGCTTTATCTGTCTCCTTCTTAACTCTTTATGACTCTGCTTTTTATTCTGTCCCAGAAACTACAAATTGATTTGTTTCCTGCATACACCCTGATGTCTTTCTGCATCTGTGCTTTCACTCTCATACTTCCCTCTGCCTGGGTTGTTGCTTCCCATCCCTCAAAACTCCTAGTCATTCCTCAGTGTGCAGCTCAGGGTTTACTTCATCTGGGGAGATCTTTTCTTAAACTCCATGGATGGTGTTACGTGCTCTTCCCCCATAATACCTGACACACATGCTTATTTTTGCCTCGATCGCTTGTATTGTACTTCCGTTTTAGACCTTCCCCCCTTCACTCGACTATGGAGTTTTTAAAGACTCTAATTTCAGCTTCTTTCCATATGAAATGTAAATAATACTCATTCATTTTACCTCATACAACTGTGCTGAAAATCAGGGTAGGTAATATAAGTAAATGTACTTCAAACTATAAAAAAGTTAATATGTCTTCATGCTAATACTTGAAATATACTTGAATATACTTGATTCAATACTTAGAATTCTAAAATGTTAAATTCACTTTTTTCAGTTGAAAACATCACACATGTGTGTTATACATTTCTCACACTAAAAAGCAGTTATATCAATAGGCCTATTTATAGCTTCAGAATTGACTGAAGGAAAGGAGAAAATTTAGAAGCATTAGACTGTAATTAATTCTTCCCTGTGCAGTCAAACTCTGTAACCTAGCATCCCCTCTCTGGTAACTGTGAGTGCCACAAATTGTTGCTCAAGTTAAAAGCAGATTTAAAAATGTGTGATCTGTATGCCTGTGTTCTATCCACTTCTCACCCACATCAAGTCTTTGATCTCTTCTCTCTTCCCTAATCCCTACCTTTATAAATATTTAAACACTTACTACACAATACCAGGGCATCTCTAAGCAAGCACGGAGCAGATTTACCACTTATTCCAGTGTAATGCTTATTGAATTTTGTTCTTTACTGAAAGAATGTAAACCCCTCAGTGATCATGGAATCAGACCCAGCATAATACAGGGAAATGAAGGAAACTGTGTGTGTTGATTATCTACCATTAGGAACTTTCAGAATTATACTAAGTGGGCTATCTCATATAGTTGTCTCACCATTTTGCAAATGGCAACATTTGGGTTAAAATCAATCATTTTGTGTGTTCTTTTAACTCTTAAATATCAATGCCAGTATTAAAATTCAAGTATTTTGACTGGAAAGCTTCATACTACATTGTTTCACCAAAGTCAAGCTGTACAACCTTAATCAGGGCCTATTTTCCTGAACATTTTAGTGTTTGATCTAGTAATAGGGATTAGTAAAACCTATCTGTTTAAGAATCTTCTTGGGGAATATGTATTTTTAACCAGCGTCACTGATTATTCTGATGATCATCTAGCTGGGAAATCATTGACTTGGTAGGTAGAATTGACGTTCTCATCACAGTCTCGCAGATTTGGTTCCAGTTAGGGAAATATTTTTTTCTAGCTACTTCAGTGGTGCATTATACATAGTAAGCAGTGCATTTGCAGAATAAATTTGTTATTGAAAGCAGAAATATCTGAGATTTGGAAGGTAAGTATTTAGAGTTTGTGGGGTAAATACTCTGAATACCTTTAAAACTGATGGTGTTAAAAATGTGTTTCTTATATCGTCACAAAAAATGGTGTAGTACAGTCAAAACTTTTTAATGTTGATTAATTATTTGTAGGTTGGAATTTATCTTTTGGAAGCTGGCCTAGCAAAACCAGATTTTCTGAGTGATGCAAGTTCAAGAATGAAAAAGTTCAATCAACTCATGAAGAGAGTGATGGAAAAACTATACAATTTTACTATTCCAGGTAATTTTTAAAGTAAACTTTAAAATTGCTGCTACTGAAGAGCTGTGGATTTCTCCCAAATCATGTATATAACAACCAGAAAAACAGCTAATAAAACCATAAGAAAATTGAACAACCAACATAAAATTGCTGTATGACAAAGTTATACTGATCTTAAATGCCCCCACTACTATACTTTTTGTCTTTTTTTTTTTTTTTTTTTTTTTTTNGATTTCTCCCAAATCATGTATATAACAACCAGAAAAACAGCTAATAAAACCATAAGAAAATTGAACAACCAACATAAAATTGCTGTATGACAAAGTTATACTGATCTTAAATGCCCCCACTACTATACTTTTTGTCTTTTTTTTTTTTTTTTGCTTAATAATATGCTTAGTTTATAGTGTGTACCCAAGAAATGTTGATGGCGTCACTAGGCAGAATATAAAGGGATCTGAGCTGATTGGAATTTTTGCATTATTGCTGTGTTTTTGTTTTTTTTTTTTTTGTCATGGCCAGAGATTCTTGGCCGGCCTTTACTCCACCTCTCCTTTGCAGTCTGACAAATAATCTCAAGAGCCTGCTTCCCATAAAGACCAGTTAACTTTGCTACTGTTTCTTTGCAAGAAGTTGCATCCTTGGTCAGGACTGCAGTTTCAGAGTTGTCTGCCATTGGTTCCCATGGGAGAGTGTGGATGGCTTGCTGCAGCCCATCAGCACGACTGGAAAAACGGCTCAGATTCTCCAAGTCCTGCTCATGGTGGGTCAGCCTTATTTCTGGTGCAAATCAGAACAGTTTTATACTGGGATATCTGGGAAATCAGTTTCTAAGCTTGGTTATTGAGTTGTTTTTCTGCAGTACATTCTTTGCGAAGCTTCATAATACTAATGATAGTAAATCATTTGCATGCCAAAGACATAAAAAAAGGAAAATCACTGGTTTCAGAATTGGAAGGAATGCTTTGAAGTACATCTAGAACTTTTTCAGAGTTATGATAGGAGTCCATTATTCTGCCTTTTAAAAATAATAAAATTGGAACTTTTCAAAGGAAAACTTCAAATTTAATTACTAATAATATGCACCTACGCTAACAGAAATATCCAAGCATGTAACTACACATTGATTGTAAACTTTTGAAAATCTTAAAAGGATATAATTTTTATTGAAAACAGTTAATTGTGTATTTTGTGATACAGTCTCTATTTTAAGGCTTGTGAGGTATGTCCTACAAATGTGTGTAGGCCTGTTTGAAACCATTCAGTAATAAATCATTGGCAACAGGGGCCTTGCAAATTTTTCAAGAGTTTGAGGTTTTGTTTTGTTTTTCACATTGTAGGCATGAATCTTTTTCCACAGGGCAATTGTGCCCAACAAATGAATCTGAAATTCTTATGAATTTGTATTGATGGCATAAGCCCTTAGTCTCCTAATTGGCTGCTGCTGCTGTTACCAAATACCTATCCTTTTTTAGCATAAGAAATAGAATGGGAAACTTTGTCTTATTAGATGTAGGAAAATTGGATTTTTTTAATGTTGTAAAAGTAAAATAAATTACTCTTTTACAAACTGCAATAGATATTCACATTCAGTTCCTCAGAGGTTTATTAAACATCATGATGGGCATAGCACATGCTGGCTGCTCTGAGGGGCTATAAAAACAAAAGACAGCCTTTGCTGTCAAAGAGCTTACAGTTCAGTGGGGAAGGGATGAATGCGCACAAATGATTATACTACGAGAAAGACTGCAATGTATTGTTATATCCAGTGTATAAGAGTGTTGCATAATACAGAGGAGAGTATTCTGATCAGGGAAAACATAATGTCATGAAAAAAGTATCAATTACATTATCTTGAATGGTGGAAGCATAGATTTTTGGTCAGTCAAAAGGCACACTAAGCAAAGCCCCAGAGTCAGGAGAGTATATGGTATGTTCTGGGAATAAGAATTGCTTATAATTATAAATGTAGATCTTGTTGTTCTGAGTATACTTGTTCTTGGATATACAGATGTGTTGGAAGAGGATGAGGAAGGTTCCGATACTGAGCCAGAGGGACAGGACATTGATGAACTCTATCACTTTGTGAAGCAGACACATCAGCAAGAAACTCGGTCCATCCAAGTGGATGTCCAGCATCCTGCGCTGACTCCTGTGTTGAGACCATACCAAAGAGAGGCTGTCAACTGGATGCTACAACAGGAGCATTTCAAAAGCACCCCTGCTAGTGGCAAGTATAAGATACTTAAAGAAAGGAATTGATCAGAGGGATTAGATGAGAGAGTTAGGGTGGAGGATATCGGTCAGTAAACAAATCATATTGAAAGCATGGGATAGAATGGGTGTGTTACTGTGAACAAAATCATTTTCTAAGACATCCTTCAGAATTGACACCTAGAGAAATTCATTTATGAGTTCCCTCATCCGTAAAAGTTTGAACTGATTTTTCCAACCACAGTAAAGGCTGCCTTGATGGAATTTTTAAAAACCGAGAAATTTTTTTTACATGCCTTTCCAACTAAAAATTGCTTTTGTAACCTGATCAGATGGGAATCGTGCTAATATATGAAAGTAACTGTACAATTTAATCATGAATGTTAGGGACAGAAAGCACGTTTATAAAAGTGGGAGACTAACGTGTGATTAATCTGCACTTCCTAATTATACTTATTTTCTTTACTCCACAAAATAAATAATAAAATGAAATGTCATCTAGTAAGTGTTTTTATAAAAGTAGTCGATTTATCATCTGTGTCACTGCTTTAGCATTGTCTTTAAAGTGTTGGGCACTAGATGAGATTTTTACATGACCCTAGGAAGTGAAGTGCTAACCATTTCTCCTTTTTCCTATATAGATTTATTTTATTTAGTGATGAATAACTCTTCCGTATTTCTCCCACTTTTTTATCCAACAAACTTTTTTAAACTTTTTATTTTGGAAATATCAGTTCATAGCCAATATTATTTATTACTCTTGCTTCTCCCATATTCTGAATTATTTTGAAGTAGTAATGCCTCGTGGAGAAGGAAATGGCAACCTACTCCAGTATTCTTGCCTGGAAAACCCCATGGACATAGGAGCCTGGTGGTACAGTCCATGGGGTCGCAAAGAGTCAGACACAACTGAGTGACTGAATAGCAAAAATAACCCCACATATTATCTGTCTCTTATACACATCTTATGGTATGTTCTGGGAATAAGAATTGCTTATAATTATAAATGTAGATCTTGTTGTTCTGAGTACACTTGTTCTTGGATATACAGATGTGTTGGAAGAGGATGAGGAAGGTTCCGATACTGAGCCAGAGGGACAGGACATTGATGAACTCTATCACTTTGTGAAGCAGACACATCAGCAAGAAACTCGGTCCATCCAAGTGGATGTCCAGCATCCTGCGCTGACTCCTGTGTTGAGACCATACCAAAGAGAGGCTGTCAACTGGATGCTACAACAGGAGCATTTCAAAAGCACCCCTGCTAGTGGCAAGTATAAGATACTTAAAGAAAGGAATTGATCAGAGGGATTAGATGAGAGAGTTAGGGTGGAGGATATCGGTCAGTAAACAAATCATATTGAAAGCATGGGATAGAATGGGTGTGTTACTGTGAACAAAATCATTTTCTAAGACATCCTTCAGAATTGACACCTAGAGAAATTCATTTATGAGTTCCCTCATCCGTAAAAGTTTGAACTGATTTTTCCAACCACAGTAAAGGCTGCCTTGATGGAATTTTTAAAAACCGAGAAATTTTTTTTACATGCCTTTCCAACTAAAAATTGCTTTTGTAACCTGATCAGATGGGAATCGTGCTAATATATGAAAGTAACTGTACAATTTAATCATGAATGTTAGGGACAGAAAGCACGTTTATAAAAGTGGGAGACTAACGTGTGATTAATCTGCACTTCCTAATTATACTTATTTTCTTTACTCCACAAAATAAATAATAAAATGAAATGTCATCTAGTAAGTGTTTTTATAAAAGTAGTCGATTTATCATCTGTGTCACTGCTTTAGCATTGTCTTTAAAGTGTTGGGCACTAGATGAGATTTTTACATGACCCTAGGAAGTGAAGTGCTAACCATTTCTCCTTTTTCCTATATAGATTTATTTTATTTAGTGATGAATAACTCTTCCGTATTTCTCCCACTTTTTTATCCAACAAACTTTTTTAAACTTTTTATTTTGGAAATATCAGTTCATAGCCAATATTATTTATTACTCTTGCTTCTCCCATATTCTGAATTATTTTGAAGTAGTAATGCCTCGTGGAGAAGGAAATGGCAACCTACTCCAGTATTCTTGCCTGGAAAACCCCATGGACATAGGAGCCTGGTGGTACAGTCCATGGGGTCGCAAAGAGTCAGACACAACTGAGTGACTGAATAGCAAAAATAACCCCACATATTATATCATTTCATCTGTTAATATTTCAGTTTACTTCATTAAAAGATACAGGTTCTTTTTAAAAAAAAAAAAAAATATATATATATATATATAATGAATTTTGAAACCCCAAAATTTCTCAATATCACTGTCTCTCTTCCTTCCTAACCCCCTTTCTGTTTCTCTTTCTTTAGTTTGTTCAAATCTGAAACCAAGTAATATCCATATAGTATTGGAATTACTTGGTGTCTCTTAAGTTTCTTTTAGTCGATGGATTTTATTTCCTCTTCTATTTGTTTCTTAAATTTGTTGAAGAAATTTTATAGTTCTATAGAATTTCCTACAGGTTATTTTTTATTCTAAAATAAAATAATTTTTTTTAACTAACGAATTTGACTGAGGTGTAACATATACAGTAAATGCATAGATCTTAAGGGCACAGTTTGATAAGTTTGGATAAATCTTTGCATCTATGTAATTAACAATTCAGTTAAGACATAGAACCAGACTTTCCCAAAAGTAGACACTGGCCACCCATGCCTCTTTAGATTTGAAATGTGACTGTCCAAATTATGTGGTATAAGTTTAAAATACACACTAGATTTCCAATAGTACAAAAAGAAAAGAATGTGAAATATCTCACTACTACTTTTTATATTGATTACGTATTGAAGTGATAATATTGTATTTGATTAAATCAGACAAAAATATTAAAATTAATTTTACCTGCTTCTTTTAATATTTGTATCATACAGTGCTGACCTGAAATATTTCCATCACCCAACACTTTCCATCATTGCCTAGTCAGTTTTCCTACTTCAATCCCTTCAGAAGGCAACCACTGTCATCATAAATTAGTTTTGCCTGTATTTGAAACAGACAGTGATAAAATGTGTCCACTCAGGTGGAGGGAGTTGCCTTCTTTCAACATAATGTTTTTGAGGTTCATCCATGCTGCATGTATCAATAATTCATTGTTTTTTGTCCCCAGGCTAGATTTTGTTGATTAAATCACATGCATCATTTAGTGGTTTTTCAGTTCTCTGTGGTTCCCATAAATTAAAACTTTCTATCTTTTAATTTTTTTCATTTTAAAAAACCTGTATGTCTGTATTCCTACTTCATCTATTAATCACTGAAAAAGGTAGCAAAAAATGACTAACCGTTTCTGGAAGTAGATACATACTTACAACTTAGCAGTTGGTTTAAACAGCTTAAAATATTGGAAAGGGATAGTGGAAGATGCTGGTTGACACAGACTCAGTACTTACATTGCTGTAGTTTTAGATTTTTTTTTTCCTCAGTTAAGCCTTTACTCAGACCCATCTGAAAGGTTAGATTGATATAAGTTAATGTATTAGCCCAGTATCATTTATCTGTGAAATTATTTAATGATATAAGGTAACTTCTTTAAGCATGCATAAAAGACAGGCTGCTTTCGTTTATTCAGCAAGCCTTGATATGTATTGGTTTTCTTTTCCTGTTAATTCTCTATACTAGTATAATTTGTACATTTTGCTATACTTTGCATAATTAAAATATAATTAATAAGTTAAATTATAAAGTATCCAATAAAATATGATTGCAAGTATAATTTGCTTTAGTTTTTCTATCTTATCACTTGCTTCTATGGAAAATATTTGTGTGCTAAACAAAGGAAGCCAAAGAATAAATCTGAAGAATGAGAGCGGGGTCCTGGCCTTTTACCCACATGTATGTGTCTTCCCAGGGTATCCTGACTGTTCACTTACTTTTATTTTAATGTGATTATCTGGCAGAACAGATAATAAACAGAAAATGGTTTATTTTTCTTTAGAAAATGCCTTACACTTTCTATGGCGAGAAATTGTTACATCTGAAGGTTTGAAACTCTACTACAATCCATACACAGGCTGGTAAGGCAAAACTTTGCTTATGTGCTTGATATTGAAAACAAATATTATGAAAACCTATATGAGACTGATGGCATATGTCTTCAGCCTTGGCAGTACCTCAAAAAGGCATACTAAATTAAAGTCTCATTAGACAGTTTTATAGATAGGATAGACATGGAATTAATAGCACTTACAATTTTTTGGTAGATAAATGCAGTAGGATAGACTTAAGATGCGTAGTTATTGATATTTAAAGAGATTATATTTTTAAGTAAAAATATTACCTTATTATGGGCCAGTTCATTAAACTTGTTAATTTTATTATAAAAGAGTTTTAGGAATCATTAAATATGATTATTGAATCATTATTTATGATTCAATAGTAGATTCAANTGATATTTAAAGAGATTATATTTTTAAGTAAAAATATTACCTTATTATGGGCCAGTTCATTAAACTTGTTAATTTTATTATAAAAGAGTTTTAGGAATCATTAAATATGATTATTGAATCATTATTTATGATTCAATAGTAGATTCAATCAGTAGTTATTGCCATTTTTATTCACAGATTCATAAAGGTTACAGAAGGTAGACATGCTTCCCTTTATTTATGGTAGAAAAAAAAATGATGATAGTACCCATTCTGTTTCTGCACACTTAAGTTGTCAACTCAGGCAGTTTTTTTATTCTCACAGTTGTTCTATTCATGATCTAGGAACTATAATTGTTGCAACTGAAAGTAGAGTTTTAAAAAGCTTAAGACTTTAATGCATTTCTCCCAGTTCTCTTTAGGAACAGTATGATTTATATTTGCATTCCTGTGATGTGTTTTTCTTGTATTTTCCTTTAGCATCATTCGTGAGTACCCAAATGCTGGACCACAGTTGCTTGGTGGGATCTTAGCAGATGAGATGGGTCTTGGAAAGACAGTGGAAGTTTTGGCTCTGATTCTGACACATACTCGACAAGATGTCAAACAAGATGCTCTCACTCTTCCTGAGGTAGGAGGAGTACTACAGGGCTTGGGAAAGCAGAGCATATGTTCTCCAGAAAGCATCGTATGTTGAACATTTGGTTGGCACTTAAGTCAATACTTTCAGTTTATTCTGCGGCTTATGATTTNCTGAGGTAGGAGGAGTACTACAGGGCTTGGGAAAGCAGAGCATATGTTCTCCAGAAAGCATCGTATGTTGAACATTTGGTTGGCACTTAAGTCAATACTTTCAGTTTATTCTGCGGCTTATGATTTGTATTAGTTGTTAACTTCACATAGGCACAAAAAATGGGATATTTGTGACCTGGCGAAGTTTTTAAAGTGATATTGGCCAACCAGGAAGGGAATAGGTATGGTGTTATTTATCAAGCTTCCTTCTAGTTGGCAGAGAAATTCTCTTAGGAAAGTTTGATAACTTCCTCAAATGTTTTGTCACTTCTTCTGATCTCCATATTACTGCTACATATTTTTGAGAGCTTTTTTTCAAAAACTGTGCAAAGCTCAGATATGTAAATCTTGGGGTCAAATAATTAGAACTTTATTAAAGCGTAAATAGCTTAGTAAGTAGATTTCTCAATGAAACGAACAAATGAAACAAACAAAACTTCTCAATAAATAAAGTCTTTATTCTAAAATGTATGTGTGTTAGTTGCTCAGTCATTTCTAACTCTTTGCAACCTCAGGAGGGATTGTAGCCCCCAGGCTTCTCTATCCATGAGATTCTCCAGGCAAGAATAGTGGAGTGGGTAGCCATTCTCTTCTCCAGAGGATCTTCCCAACCCAGGGATTGAACTTGGGTCTTCTGCGTTGCAGGTGGATTTCTTTACCATCTGAGCCCCTAGGGAAACCCTCTAAAATGTATAGTTGTGTTTAAAAATATACATTTTAGAGTTTATAAGAAAAAGAACTTCACTGAGACTCATAGCTTATAGCTTACATTTTCAGATAATGAGATTGTCAATTAGCACATTAAATCCTGCCGAAATGAGGCCACTAGTTAAAGACATAACCTTAATTACCTGTAGGGTCCACCATGCTTGCAACCTTAGCAGTTATATGATCTTTTGATAGGGTAAAGATTGCAAAATTATCCTTTCAGATTTGAGTAAGGGATATACAGTAGGGAATATCTGTTTCCTTTGTAGAAAAATAAGTTGACATGTACAGTTTTAGCTATCAATAACTTCCTTTTGAGGGCTTTTTTCTCATTAGCTGTGTTAATTTTAACTTATTTTGATTGCTATTACAAATTCAGTGGGTTAATACAATTTTAAACAAGCCTTAAAACATATTAATTTCAGAAGTTTCACACTTTAATATGCATAATAATAATGGCTAGCTGTTAACTCTGAAATAAAAAATAAGGTTTATATGTGTGAATAACTTATTTAGCCCTTTCTTTCATAATTTGTTACAACTCTTTTGTATCTCCTTAATAGAAGGAGGGTTAATTTTGTGAAGCAACTCAGAATTCTGAAAGCAAAACACTGTGTAACTGCTAAATGTTGTTTATATCAGGGAGAAGTGGTAAATTATTTCATTCCATCACATTATTCTGGTGGAAATGTAAAAAAGACAGAAATCCAGAATAAGGAATTTGAACCAAAAGAAAAAGTTCAGTACCCCCGTAAGTATGAAATCTCTTAAAGCTAGCACCTTTTGCAGTGATATTTGTTCTAATTCTTATAATCTTTAATAGCAATATCTTATAATTGTTATAAATAATTGTTTTTACAGTTGTTTATACTTTGCATAAAAGTTTGGTTACAGGGCATATTATCTTAACAAAACTAAAGATTTATTCTTTGGTTTGACTTGATCCAGATAATTTGTTGCTTAATTCATAGATTAGCAAATTAATGTAATTCTTCTTAAATTATTTTCATTACTGTAATTTATTTCTTAATTGAGATAAGCTCATTACATATTCTTCAAAATGATGATATACAGACAGCATGTCTTTAATAAATCTTTTTTACTTGGTTCTTAATGCACATTAAGATTAACTGAGCTTTATTTTCTTTTCACTTTAATTGTTTTGACTGAGTTAGCATATCCTTTTGCATTTAGCTACACGTGTGATGATCCTGACAGCTGTTAAAGAAATGAATGGAAAAAAAGGAGTTTCTATTCTTTCCATCTACAAGTATGTCAGTTCTATATATAGATATGATGTTCAGCGGAACAGGAGTCTTCTGAAACGGATGCTTAAATGTTTAATTTTTGAAGGCCTTGTAAAACAAATCAAAGGCCATGGTTTTTCTGGTACTTTTACACTGGGGAAGAATTACAAAGAAGAGGACATATATGATAAAACGAGAAAGCAGGTAACAGCATTTATCAAGTAGTTATATGTGATGCTTTACAAAGTAAGTTGACAGATCCCACCTGTCTAAAGCTCTTAGAGCCAAATGATAAAAAAGAAACATTAGGAAAAGCACTAATGGCTATGACTTTTGTTTTCTACTTTCTGAATAAAAGTTCCATCAGAGTAGAAACTAAAAATAAGTATTAATTGAGTGGATTATGCAGTTAGTTTGTAAAGCATAATATAGGTTAAAATAAGATTTCTTCACCCTCATGCTATTGTCAACACTCAAAAAGCATGTTCCATACTTTAAAAATGTTAATACATGATATCTGCATAGCTCTTTACATACGATTTGAATCTTTTATATAAGTTCTCATTTTCCCTTGTCATCACCTTTTAAAACATTTACATTTTGTTATAAAACTTCTCTTCTGGGCCAATACTACAATTTGCTTTTAAGAAAATAGTTAAAAATTTGTGAATATAAATCAAGAAAGACTGATGACAACAATTCAAAATGTGGAGTTACTAGCTTAGCTACTGTGAAAGAAATTGCAGACCAGAAAGTTCTCCTCCAAGAGTAGTGAGTCTCCAGCATTTTCTCCCCAGGCAGGTTAGAAGACTGCCATGAACTTCTGTGCTTTTAATAATCCTTCTGCTGCCAAAAAAGGAAAATCTCCTTCAGTTAATGCCAGTCATTCCATGTTAATGTCATTCATTCCTCTGTTCGCCCTTGACTGTGACATCACTTCTAGGAAGGTGCAGCTGGCATCTGCCTCCCCAGCACAGCCCCTGTCTGTTGTATAACCTCCTTATGCAATCCTGTAGCATCATTTTAAAGAGTCATGCTCAGTTGTGTCCTACTCTTTTGCAACACCATGAATTGTAGCCCACCCGGCTCCTCTGTCCATAAGATTCCCCAGGCAAGAATACTGGAGTGGGTTGCCTTTCACTGTTTTCTCTTTTCCTACAGACTCCTTTGAGACCAGGAGCTAAATATACCTCATACTTATATCCCCAGCATCTAACATGTTGCCTGGCACAGAACTGGCAATAAATAATTGTTAAGAGGGTACACCAATAGAAAGGAGAAAGAAAGAAGGAATTTATTTGTTTATTGCAGTAACTAGTAGATTAATTTTTACTTTGGTTAAAAGCTATATTTTAATACTTGATATTTTTATAATTGCCCCTGTTGTTTAGTCACTTAAGTCATGTCCAACTCTTTTGTGACCCCATGAACTGTAGCCCATGGACAGGCCCCTGTGTCCATGGGATTTCCCAGGCAAGAATACTGGAGTGGGTTGCCATTTTCTTCTCCAGGGGATCTTTACAGCCTGGGGATTCAACCCCATATCTCCTGCACTACTGGTGGATTCTTTACCACTGAGCCACCAGGGAAGCCCATGATTGCCCTAGTTTGTATTATAAACTACCAGTCTTTTATTGATTTAGACAGACCGTAAATTATGAGGTTGATAGCAAAATTAGTAGCTCCCTTTATTTCTAAGTTTTGTTCCTTCCAAATATTAATTAAACAACAGTAGAGTTTTCTTTTCCTTTTGGGCCTGCAGGGAGAGGAGTTCACAGAGCAATTTGAAAATCACTGATCAGGAGTGACTCTCCTCAGGGAAAGAGTGACAAAGACTGACTGCGAGATTTTCATGTAAAGCACATGCAGTTGGGTGTTTAATTTTAGCTGTGTCACTACACTGGAATAAATAAATAATGTTTTTCATAGGCAGTGGGGAGTCCAAGGAAAACTCAGAAAGAATCCAGAAAAGCAGGAAACAAGGACACAGACTCTGAATATTTGCCATCAAACACCTCTGATGATGATGATGATCCTTACTATTATTACTGCAAGCCCAGGAGAAATCGTAGTAAATGGAGGAAGAAACCTGTTCTGTCCACAAAAAGGGAAAAAAGCCAGCTGAACATCAGTCTCAACCCACAAGATCACTGTCCACCTACTGGTAACTCTGAAGTTGCTGATGTTACTACTTCTGAAAGTACATGTGTCTTTGAAGTCAATCAAGAACATTCAGCAAAGGACCAAGCTGAATCTCTAAATCCTGTTGGTGGTGACATGCCACATTCTAATATCATGGGTCCCTATAATTCTTCCACTTATCGCTTTGAGTGCATATGTGGTGAACTTGACCAGGTAGACTGTAAGCCTCGTGTTCAGTGCCTAAAATGCCACTTGTGGCAACATGCAAAATGTGTGAATTATGAAGAGAAGAATCTGAAGATTAAACCTTTCTACTGCCCCCACTGCCTTGTTGCAATGGAGCCAGTATCTACAAGAGCAACTCTGATCATCTCCCCCAGTTCCATCTGTCATCAGTGGGTGGATGAAATCAACAGGCATGTGAGGTCATCATCTCTTCGAGTCTTGGTAAGACAGTTTGGACTCTTTAAAGGGATAGGAAAATGTAAGTGTTTGCTTATGATAATTTTTATAATCTTTGTCACCTTGTTTTTATCCCCAAAATTAACTTAATGAGATAATAATATTAAGTCAGAACTCGAAGAGGAAATTGTGAATAAGAAAAAGTACAGTAGACTGTTTATTCTTTTTGACATCAGAAGTTAAAGCACTGTGAGTGGAAAGTTATAAAAGTTTTTGAAAAAGTTCTTAATCATAGAAGGGAAAACATCTTTGTATTCAGAAAGAAATGCAGTTCAAAGGCAGCATTGTTTAATAGTTATCTGTTTGTATGATCCTACATCTTTTAGCTCCAGAATCTTCCTCTGAAGCCTCAGTTACCCCTTCTGTAAAATAAGAACTTACTCATTCAACAAGTGAACACCTATTGTGTGCCAGAAATTGTGCTAAGTTCTAAAAATTGTACCCCCATACACTTTCTGTGAAGATTAAATGATTTGATAAAGTGCTGGCACATAGTGAGTGTTCATTTAATGTTATTGTTCACTACTGTTAGTATTTTTTACCCTTTGTGTTCTTCTTTCCACACAAATGTTACTGGAGATTTTCTATATTTTGGCGACTATGTTAGGCATGTATAATACATTAGTTTATAAAGCACCAGCTTTGCCACTGAGGCGCTCTGTTCTGTAGAGGAGGCAAACCTTGATTTGTATCTTGACTCTACTAGTTTTGATTAAGTCACTTCATGTTTTCTATGTGTGACATAAGAATAATAACAACTGACAGAGTTGTTGTTAAAGGTGGGAGATAAAGCTTTGCGGTGCTGAAACATAAAAGGCATTCAGTAAATAATAGCTCTTATTGTTCTACTTTCTCATACCATTGTGCTTTTACACAAACTATTGATTCCATCTACCCCCCTACCTTTTCCCTTTTCTTCCACCCATGAAAACTCTTGAATGTACTTCAAGATCTACTACAAATTTGAATTCCTCTCTGAATTTACCTTCTTAGCCATAAAATTGGTCTCCACTGTGAAGCTTTCACATTTACTTCTGTTCCAGTTCCTTTCACATTGCTTATGTTTTTAGTCTTCCACAGTAAAATGCATCTTTCTCTAAATAGGTCTGGGATGTATCTTATAGGATGTTTGGTTATAAACAAATAGAAAGTGCTCGGTAAGGGTATAAATGAATGTCTGTGATTATATCCTAGGTATATCAAGGAGTGAAGAAAGATGGTTTTTTACAGCCTCATTTTTTGGCAGAACAGGATATAGTCATCATTACTTACGATGTCCTCCGTTCAGAGCTAAACTATGTTGACATCCCACACAGCAACAGTGAGGATGGGCGTCGCTTAAGGAACCAGAAGCGCTACATGGCTATTCCCAGTCCTCTTGTCGCTGTGGAGTGGTGGAGGATCTGCCTTGATGAAGCGCAGATGGTCGAATGTCCTGCTGTAAAAGTGAGAATTTCTGCAGAATCACTTGAGGGCTGGGGAAGAGACTGGAGGAAACTGTTCATAGGAAATTTAATAGTTTACATGTAGTTTAACCCACAGTATTGACATTCACCCAAAGTTTGCCTTTGGACACTTTGCATTTGCTTTCTCTTATGCATGAGCTGTATAATCCTTAGAAATTATTTGATACTCAAAATCATTGTTCTGTATGAAAGTTCATGTATATTTGAAGAAGATGGTAGTTTTTATGTGATGTAGATCTAAATAAACTCTACTTAGGTACTTTTATCAGCATTTCTGCCACATGGAGTGCTCACCATACAGGCTCTGGTAACTGACAGCTTTTTATCAGAGACCAAATGGTAATAGAAAAATGCTGGAGGAAAAACATTTATTCAGACTTTGCTGTATGTCTTTATTCTGTCTTCTTTGCCCAGCCTGTGACCTGAACAGAATTAATAAGTCATGCCTGTTAGCACAGTGGTTCTTCTCATCTGGAGGATGGGGTGGTCTAAGGAATGTATCCGTCAGCTGGGGCATTTTCATTCTACCCGTACATGATTTCCTTTCCGCTTTGAAAGGACACATTGCAGCCTCCTGCTAATAAGAGCCCCATACTAGAAGATAGCCTATTGAATGTGATGTTCAGTATTGAGTGTGATAATTGTTCTCTAAGGGCAAATGCATCTGACCTGAAGCCTGGGCTTGAGAGCTGTTTTCATAAGTAAACACAATCCTTCTGCATTTTTCTTGTGTCTTTTCATTCTCTCCCATCAGGCTGCAGAAATGGCTCAGCGCTTGAGTGGGATTAACCGCTGGTGCATCAGTGGCACTCCAGTACAGAGGGGATTGGAAGGTAATGGATGGTTTCCTCACATATTGCATTTATTTGAAAAACTTAAATTTTCTAAGCAAAAAGCATTGCTTACCTTCTGCAGAAATCCTTAGGTGATTATGCATATATTGAAATATATTTGATCCTAATAGTTGCAGACATCTACCTTTTTAAATGGAATCAAGTGCTTTTTGTTTATATATACATATATGTGAAGACAGATTTGTAGTTGAGTAGTCCTGCTGTCCTGATTTGAGCAGTTATTGTGCCTGCCTGAATACTGTAGACACAGGTTGAATTGGACTCAAAGTTCCAAAATGGTGAGTAGAAAACAGGGAGAACCTAACAAGAAAGAAAGAGGGAAAGAGAGAAGAAGAAGGAATTCGTTTCACTTGGCTGTGTCTGTAAAGATAAGGACTTCCCACTCACACATTTTAACTGATGCTTCTGCGTCAGTCTCATTCATATAACTAATTTTTTCCATAGAACATAGACAACATTTTAAAACTTTTGTCCAAGTTGCAAATATTTGAGACTAAAAGTTTAAATAAGTAAATGTTGGTTTACATAATAAATTTCTGGAAAAACTGTCAGTAAAATGTGGTTTAATTATAAAAATATAAATATCCTTAGTCCCATGACAGATGTTATCTTCAAAACCTATCATTCTTGAAAATTCAGGTTTTCATGTATCGTTTGTTCTTAGCAGGATAATTTACTATTCTGCTAAAGTACAAATATCAACATCTATTACATTGAACTGAGAAACACTATTTTTTGATGATTATTTTTAGGGGAAAAAGTTTTTTAGGAAATGTGTAAGTATATATTTAAATACCTGTATAAATTTAGTAAGTTACATTAAGATACATATTTCTAGAATGCTGCTGCTGCTGTTGCTAAGTCACTTCAGTCGTGTCCAACCATGTGCAACTCTATAGATGGCAGCCCACCAGAATCCCCCANATTTAAATACCTGTATAAATTTAGTAAGTTACATTAAGATACATATTTCTAGAATGCTGCTGCTGCTGTTGCTAAGTCACTTCAGTCGTGTCCAACCATGTGCAACTCTATAGATGGCAGCCCACCAGAATCCCCCATCCCTGGGGTTCTCCAGGCAAGAACACTGGAGTGGGTTGCCATTTCCTTCTCCAATTCATGAAAGTGAAACGTAAAAGTAAAGTCGATCAGTCGTCTCCGACGCTTAGCAACCCCATGGACTGCAGCCTACCAGGCTCCTCCATCCATGGGATTTTCCAGACAAGAGTACTGGAGTGGGATGCCATTGCCATCTCCAATTTGTAGAAAATATCAAGCTAATTAAAAGGCCAAATTTAGTGGTCTGCTGTTACATTGGAAACTGTCCAATATGTTAATATTTAGATGTTAATAAGATAATCACAATGGTGTGATCACTCACCTTGAACCAGACATCCTGGAATGTGAAGGCAAGTGGGCATTAGAAAACATCACTATGAACAAAGCTAGTAGAGGTGATGGAGTTCCAGTTCAAAATTTCAAATCCTTAAAGATGATGCTGTGAAAGTGCTGCACTCAATATGCCAGCAAATTTGGAAAACTCAGCAGTGGCCACAGGACTGGAAAAGGTCAGTTTTCATTCCAACCCCAAATAAAGGCAATGCCAAAGAATGCTCAAACTACCACACAATTGCACTCATCTCACATGCTAGTAAAGTAATGCTCAAAATTCTCCAANTGCAGATCGTGACTGCAGCCATGAAATTAAAAGACACTAACTCCTTGGAAGAAAAGTTTTGACCTACCAAGATAGCATATTCAAAAGCAGAGACATTACTTTGCCAACAAAGATCCGTCTAGTCAAGGCTATGGTTTTTCCAGTGGTCATGTATGGATGTGAGAGTTGGACTATGAGGAAACCTGAGCACCGAAGAATTGATGCTTTTGAACTGTGGTGTAGGAGAAGACTCTTGAGAGTCCTTTGGACTGCAAGGAGATCCAACCAGTCCATTCGGGAGAAGATCAGTTCTGGGTGTTCATTGGAAGGACTGATGGTAAAGCTGAAACTCCAGAACTTTGGCCACGTCATGTGAAGAACTGACTCACTGGAAAAGACTCTGATGCTGGGAGGGATTGGGGGCAGGAGGAGAAGGGGACGACAGAGGATAAGATAGCTGGATGGCATCACCGACTCGTTGGAAATGAGTTTGAGTGAACTCCAGAAGTTGGTGATGGACAGGGAGGCCTGGCGTGCTGCAATTCATGGTGTCACAGAGTCGGGCACGACTGCGCGACTGAACTGAACTGAAGATCTAATTGATCTCCAGAATTAGCTAGGAAAGTATAGAGAAAATGCCTATCACAGTTACTTTATTTGCATTTTAATTTTAAAGCAGTGTGAGCAGTAATTCTGCAGTTCCCTGGATACTTAATTTGGGATGAATAAGATGTTGGCAGGTGGTTTGAGCAACTGGCACCCTTTAACAAATTTTTGATTAATTTTTTAACTAGCTTTATTGAGGTATGAATGACATATAATGAAACTATAAATATTTAAAACGTAAAATTTGTAAACTTTTGACATATATATTTACTAGGGAGTTTATTTCCACAATCAACATAATGACACCAAAAGTTTTCTCATGTCTATTTTACCTTAAAAAATAGCACTACCTGAATGTCTGGAAATTTAGTTTATTTTTCTTCTTCGCTTCTTGATTCTCTGATATCTTTAATGTTATCACTCTTATAATGTATCAGGTTTTTTTGGGGCGGGGGGCAGGGTTTGTGTTAATAGTAACTGTGGTGGGAATGTTAGCCTGATGTGACTTCAGTTCAGTCAGTGTCACAAATCTCGGTCCATAGTTCTTCAGGCACTCTGTCTATCATATGTAGTCCCTTAAATCTATTTCTCACTTCCACTGTATAATCATAAGGAATTTGATTTAGGTCATATCTGAATGGTCTAGTGGTTTTCCCCACTTTCTTCAATTTCAGTCTGAATTTAGCCATAAGGAGTTCATGATCTGAGCCATAGTCAGCACCCGGTCTTGTTTTTGCTGACTATATAGAGCTTCTTCATCTTTGGCTGCAAGGAACATAATCAATCTGATTTTAGTGTTGGCTATCTGGTGTGTAGAGTCTTCTCTTGTGTTGTTGGAAGAGAGTGTTTGTTATGACCAGTGCGTTCCCTTGGCAAAACTCTGTTAGCCTTTGCCTTGCTTCATTCCATACTCCAAGGCCAAATTTGCCTGTTACTCCAGGTGCTTTTTGACTTCCTACTTTTGCATTCCAGTCCTCTATAATGAAAAGGACATCTTTTGGGAGTATTAGTTCTAAAAGGTCTTGCAGGTCTTCATAGCACCATTCAACTTCTTCATCTGACTTACTATGTTGTATTTGGAAGTAGAAGTCTCATCTCTTTTCTTTTTGTGTTAGACCAGGGATTCTGCACCTTAGCCCCATTAACCTTTTGAGTCAGATAATTCATTTTTATCAGGGGCCGTTCTGGTTATTTTGGATATTGAGCTTTTACACTCCTGATGCTGGTAGTGTTCTTGCAGTTGTGACACCCATAACTGTCTCCAGTCATTGCCAGATGTCCCCAGTGGGCAAAATCACATCCTTTCACCCCAGTTAATAGCCACTCTGCTAGACTGACAGAGACAAATAAGTTTTGATGATTTATTAATTAACATTTGTTTTTGCTCCATGGTAAAGTCAAAAATTTTAAGTCAAACCATCCCAAGTCAGAGACTATCTGTATTCTCAACATGCTTTTTTTCTTTCTTTCAGATCTTTTCGGGTTAGTGGTATTTCTCGGTGTTGAACCTTACTGTGTCAGACACTGGTGGGTTCGACTTCTCTATCGTCCTTATTGCAAGAAGAATCCGCATTACCTCTACAGCTTTATTGCCAAGATAATGTGGAGGTCTGCGAAGAAAGATGTGATTGACCAAGTCAGTAGGATAAGTATTTATTGATTAAGGGTATTAGGAAAAAGTTTGAGAAGAAGCAGAGTTGGGGTGAAAAGTTAAATTTCCAGGTGACTTTTTTTTTCCTCCTCTGTTTAGATCCAGATACCCCCTCAGACAGAAGAAACCCACTGGCTTCACTTTTCTCCAGTGGAAAGACATTTCTATCTCCGTCAACATGAGGTGTGCTGCCAGGATGCAGTGGTAAAACTCAGGAAGATTTCCGACTGGGCTCTGAAGCTCAGCAGCCTGGACAGAAGGACTGTCACCTCCATCCTGTATCCATTGCTGAGGCTCCGACAGGCCTGCTGCCACCCACAGGCGGTTCGGGGCGAGTTCTTGCCACTCCAAAAAAGGTTTTTGTTACCAGTTTTCTTATGCTGTAAGAGATAATAGAGTAGTGATCGACAGTATTGGGGGAAGGAAATGGCAACCCACTCCTGTATTCGTGCCTAGAGAATCCCGTGGACAGAGGAGCCAGGGGCTGCTGTCCGGGACACGACTGAAGTGACTTAGCATGTGTGCATGCATAGACAGTATTAAAGCAATTAGCTTCCTAGCCCACGGTTTCATTCAGGGTCTTAGAACTGAGTTGTCATCTGTTTTTAGCAGTGTGGTGGTTTTTCTTCAATATGGAACCCCATTTGTGAAAGAGAACCACATCAAAATTACTTCCATGGTTTTGAACGTATTTTTAGGACTGTTGAAGGGTTTTGTTTTTTTGGGGGGGTTTTGTTTATTTGTCTTCTGCTGCACTTCTGATGTGAAATGCTTTTGTTCATTTTGCGTTGTATTTTTTTGTTCTGACATCAGGGAATTAGGTGAATTAGATTCCTATTAAATATTTTCTTTATATATTACTAGTAAAATATATATGACTAGTTATATTCTTTGATGATTCCTTTCAATACTCTGTTGTCCCCAAAAATTTGTTTGTTCATCAAACTGTGATAGGAACTAGCCTCTATTTTTTTTTTAGCACTTGATATTAAAAAGATATCCTTTCAAGTGCTATAAGAAATATAAAGAGGAATTTGAGTCTTATCCTTGCCTTTGAGCAGTTTGTAGATAACTAAAGGCAATGACAAAGATTAGTGAAAGTGTGAAGTGAAAGTCTTGGTTGTAAAGTCGCGTCTGACCCTGCAACCTCATGGACTGTAGCCTGATAGGCTCCTCTGTCCGTGGGATCCTCCAGTCAAGAATACTGGAGTGGGTTACCATTCTCTTCTCCAGAGGATCTTCCTGTCACAGGGATCAAACCCAGGTCTCCTGCACTGTAGGCAGATTCTTTACCATCTAAGCCATCAGACAAAGTTTATAGATCTTTATAATGTAAAGAAAATATTGTGTATTTCACAAGAGGTATATATGAATTGCTGTGGGGCTTACCTGGTAGCTCAGACAGTAAAGAATTTGCCTGCAATGCAGGAAACCTGCTTTCAATCCCTGGGTTAATGGAACGAATGCCCACTCCAATATTCTTGCCTGGAGAAGTACATGGACAGAGGAGCCTGGACGGCTTCAGTCCTTGGGGTTATAAGAGTCAGACATAACTGAGCGACTTCACCACCACAATCACCACTTTGCACTTTAGGGAGATTTTTTCTAGTTCTGCTCTTGACTGACTGAAATGAGAAAGAGTTAAAGAATGAGAGGATCAAAAGAAAGCTTGCTAGAATAGTAAACTAATAATGATAGTAGTGAAAATAGAGGTAAATAGATATCAAGGATCACAAAGACTCTGTAACAGAGACTGGTATTCTTGATCTTATGTAATATTATTCTCTCACTTGGAATCTTCTTTCTGGTTCTGAACAACCTGGCTTTTCTTTTAGCACCATGACGATGGAGGAACTGCTGACATCCCTGCAGAAGAAGTGTGGCACTGAATGTGAAGAGGCGCATCGGCAGCTAGTCTGTGCCCTCAATGGCTTAGCGGGCATCCACATCATTAAAGGTAGAAGGTGATGCTTGGTTATCTTCAGTTCTTCTAAATACTTATAATGTAAATCAGAGTCTCCCCTGAAAGACACTTTCACACAGTACTAGTTATAATGCTATAATGTAAATCAAGTCTCCCCAGAAAGACACTTTCACACAGTATTAATCATAATTTAAATAGGTCCAACTTAATGGAGAGAAGTTACACAGAACATTTCCCCCCAGAAAGTTTCAACATGCTTTCAGCAAACATTTCCACTTTTAGAAGTTTTTTGTGTGAACAATTGAAACAACCAAAATAGTGAACAACTGAAACAACCAAAATGCCTAGAAATAGAATGGTTAAATTGTGACACATTCAACTGAATGTTGGTCATTGACTTACAAAGTAGTATCACATGTAAATTCAATCTCCCAACAAATATTCCAGTATTTGCTAGGTGCTGGTTATGATTTAGGTACTAAAAATAATGTAGTAAAATAAGTATCAATCTAGCCTCATATCTGAAAAATTCATTTTTCTATAAGCATTTTATAGTATATACAATACTATTTTATATATATATATATTCTGTTTTATCCTCATGATTGCCATTACCATCCCTATTTTAGGGATTTCGGTTAGTCGTTACCATCCCTATTTTATTTGAGAAAATGGATTCAAAAGGCTTAGTTGCTTTCTCAAGATTACAGCTAGAAAGTGACAAAGAATTTGCCCTGGATCTCTCGATTTCACATCAGATATTTAATTTTTTTATTATCCTATGTCCTCTTCTTTATCAAACAGGCATTTGTAAACCTCAGTATTATACTATATAGTAGATTGCAACTCACCATAAAAAATTTTTGATGTGGAGTGATATGTCACTTGTAAATGATCACAATAATAAATTTCAGATTTCCCAACTTGATTATGAACTACATTTCTCATTTTATTCTGTGTTGTTATGACTCAGAAGCTTAGACAGTAAATGAGTTTCTTCACTTGGCCTTTTTTCTAGTCTCCGGTCAGACTTGTCTCTTTTCCTCTGCTGAGAAATTATACACAGTATGAGAATTGGGAGGGTTATTCATCTGATCATTGTCCAGACACTGTAGCACTCTAACAGGATCAGCGTGTGACCGGCTCCTGTGTGGCCAAATACCATGCTATGATGCAGCAGGAGGTGCGTCACTGCTCTTTCCAGGTGGTTTCCACTGCATCCTCACCGTAGTTATTTGTCTGTGGCTGGAAACTATTGCTGATTGTTAAGAAGAATTCCCATTAGAAAGTCCGTTAATAAATGGTATGTCTTTTCTCATTTAATTGTAATTATAAGCTTAACTATGGAGGATTAACTGCTTTCAGTTTCTAGTTTAATTCATAGTAGTATATTAAATAATATACATTTTTTAAAGTAACATTACATATTTAACTTATATAATTTAAACTCTTCTAGTATTAGAGACCAGATAGTACAGATATGACTTCTAAATGAAATCTCAAATTAACATTAAACTCTAAAGGGATTCACATATTACATGTGAATATACATATATATGATATACAGGGTATATTTTAAGGTCCTCACTGATTATGGTGTTAAAAACATGATGTTATTTCAATGTGTACTAGATACATAAAATATATGTGTGTGTGTTTATCTACACACACACACACACACACACGCACATATATATATAATATAGAAGTGTTTTAGGTTCAGTTTTCTGAGAAAGAAAGCTTTTTTTCTTGATCCTCACATACATTTTTCATTTCTACATGTGTTTTTTGGAAAAAATTAGTTTGGCAGTATCGAACCAATATAATTTATCTAGTTGTTAATATGTTTAGTGCCATCAAGTGGCAAAGAATGGGTATTTCCATATTTGGCTTATATTTGCATAGCTTATAGAATATGGATATTTTTATGTCTTGGTCTGGGAAAGACATAAAAAAAATTTTTTTTCACTATAAAACTTTTTTTTCCACTAAGTAGTGAAAAGAAAACATATTATAATGAATAGCTCAGTTTCATCTGCTTTTATTATAGTCTAGTCATTGTACCTTCTTTAAAAGGTATAATAATTATGAAGAGAAAATTGTTAAATGAATTATTCTTTATAAATGACAGTATAAATATTAATAGAATCCATATGTCTTTTGAAAAGCTAAAGAGAGCTCATTGTGTGAAGATAATTGTGTTACTCCTACATTATAATGCAACTTTATTATTGTGAAAGTAATCTGCTTTATAAAAATGAATAGAGATTAGATGACTTGGCAAGTACTGTGAAAATGTGTGCTTTAGAAAGCTTTATATTAAGTAACTGGTAGAACTAGATATAAAACAGTGGTATAAAAGCAAGTGTTTTGTGCAACAATATGAATGCACTTAATGCTGTTGGACTACACTCTTTAAAAAATGGTTGAAATGGTAAATTTTATGTATACTTTACCGTAATAAAATATATACATATGGAATCAGCTTTAACAGAGAGAGAGTATGTGTGTTAGTCACTCAGTCATGTCCGACTCTTTGCAACCCCGTGGACTATTCTTCTGTCCATGGAATTCTCTAGGCAAGAATACTAGAGTGGGTTGCCATTCCCTTCTCCAGGGGATCTTCCTGACTCAGGGATTAAACCCGGGTATTCGCATTGCAGGCAACAGGTGCATATATATATGTGTCATATATATATGACATTCATTATGGCTATGAGCAAAATTCTAAATCCGTGATATTAATGAAACTGGTTTAAAGTTTAAAATAAGCAAGTGTATNCTCAGGGATTAAACCCGGGTATTCGCATTGCAGGCAACAGGTGCATATATATATGTGTCATATATATATGACATTCATTATGGCTATGAGCAAAATTCTAAATCCGTGATATTAATGAAACTGGTTTAAAGTTTAAAATAAGCAAGTGTATGCAACAATCAGGATAAACGCTTTTTCCTCAGCAAACTGAAATTAGACCATCCTTTCATCTTTTTCTCCCTTGTGTTTCATGATTTTGCCACTGTTACATTTTCATTTTAATTGTATGTATAAATTACTGGTTTCGAGTTTTTCCCCAGGCAGCAAAAAAGATAGGTTCCATTAGTCAGAGCCATTAAAAATGTTTCACCTCTCCTTCACTGAAGTCTAATGAAACTTTCTGAAAGAATCAGGTATTAAATATTTTAGGCTTTGTGAGCCATAAGATTTGTGACTATTCAGCTGTTGTAATACAAAAGCAGCCACAGACAGTACGTAAAGTCCTCATGACTGAGTTCCACTAAAACTTTATTCATGGACCCTGAGATTTGATATCATGTAATTTTCACATATCACAAAATAGTATTATCTTAGTTTTTATTTCAACTATTAAAAATGTAAAAATAAATTCTTAGTGTGTAGACCCTACAAAAATACCGTCAGATAAGACCCATGGGCCATAGTTTGTCAGCTTGTGCTTTTCTCTTTTTTATGACTTTATTTGTATGAGCTACTTTTTAGGTATAACAAAAAAAAGCATAAATCTCTTAGACTAACTGTGAATTATATGACCAGAAATAGAAAGAATTCTAAATTTTTGAAATGTAGTTATAAACTAAATCATTCTGGCCTAATACCAACAGAAGCAATACCTATCAAGAAGAGTGCATTATTTTTCTGACAAGTACGTGTACATTGGTCATAGTGTTTTGAATATTTGTTTATAAACACATGTAAGTACCCTAAATTTGTCCTTAATTTCAAACATCCTAATGACTACTGCTTGGAAGTCGTTAACTTGAAAAAGAAGAAAACATTAGTTTAAAAATTAGAATTTGTTTTTTAGCATAATTTTAAAACATTGTATGTATTTGATTGGTGTTCTATTTGTATGGAATTTAAACCCCCAAGAAAGGATGCTATCATCAACTTTTTTTACTGGGGCAGTCGTATTAATACCAACTCAAATTCCTTTTTGTAAAAATTAAATAAGGGAGTTCTAATCAATGCTGTATTTTTACAGTAGGTGTTTTTAGATGACTTTGAGAGCTAAATACGTGATTTTCTTATTCTTTAAACCTATTTTGATTATCCAGGTGAGTATGCTTCGGCAGCAGAACTATACAGAGAAGTGTTGCGTTCATCTGAGGAACACAAGGAAAAGCTCAAAACAGATTCACTGCAAGTGAGTAAACTAAACAGTTTCAAACTGTGTGATCTTTGTAAAATAAGTTTTCTGAATATTTAAGAGGACGAAAGATAACAAGTAGAGTGAGTCACAGTTACTGGGGATAAAGCTTAAAATTCATGTTCTCTTAACAAGCACTTTTTGTATAGTCCCAAAAGTTTAAGAAACACTAATATTCTGTCTACTTATGCCAGTACTGGCCACAAGGCTGACTGATAAGCCTAACCTACATTAGAAAAGCAGCTCAAAACATTCGTATTTCAAAGAATGGCATCAGTTTTATCACTTTTGCATATTTGCATCAGCACATTTATTTACATAATATTCAGCAAAAAGAAATTCAGTTTCACTCAGCAGTGGAACTAAGTAATAATAATACTTATCCAATGGTCTTCTAATTTAGTTTTTGTAGATCTTTTAGGGAGATTTGGTTATTTGAATTGTAACACTTAAGTGTGAAATTTCTTCTTCCTGATTCTATCAGAGGATCATATAGACAAGATTCTAGCTAAATGGTAAGTAAGATCCCTTTTATGAATCCTGGTAAGTTTAGGCTTGAGTCCCAGGTGAGGCTTCTTTTTTACTGTTCAGAACCTAGACCTTGGAACCTCATATTCACCTGTGTCTGAGCAGGTGTTAAAAGGAGTGTATGGCTGGGGGAAGAGGAGAGAAAATTAAATACTGGTATCCTTATGTATGCATGGATGAGGATTACAGAAGGCTTTGGACCTTAAGCAAATGTGTTTACCTTATGAGAGAAGGAGAAAGTGCAAAGATACTGTGCTCCTGAATAAAGGAAACAAAAGTGGACAGGTAAGTACAGTGTGCCTGAGTTCAAGAGTGAAGAGTAAACCATCAGTCAGCCTGGTTCTTGCTTTGAGTCACAGTAACTTAGCCTGCCATCTCTTGTTTGAGCACTTCCAATTTGCCTTGATTCATGGACCTGACATTCCAGGTTCCTATGCANCTTTTTTTTTAATTGAAATATGGTTGATTTTATATGGGGCTTCCTTGGTAGCTCAGATGGTAATGAATATGCCTGCAGTGCGGGAGATGCAGATTCATTCCCTGGGTTGGGAAGATCCCCTGGAGAAGGGAATGGCTACCCACTCCAGTATTCTTGCCTGAAGAATTCCATGGGCAGAGGAACCTATGAGGCTACAGTCCATGGAGCTGCAAAGAGTTGGACACAACTGAACAACTAACACTACCACTACTATAGTTAATTTTTGATACAGTATACAACATAATGATGCAGTATTTTTATTGATTATACTTCATTATAAGACATTGTAAGATAATGGCTATAATTCCCTGTACTATACAATATATGCTTGTTGCTCATCTGTTTTATATGTCATAGTAGTTTGTGTCTCATCCCGCTGATTTCCCTTGTCCCCTTTCATCTCCCCAATGGCAACCAGTAGTAGTTTGTTTTCTATATCTATGAGTCTATTTCTGTTTTGCAAATATATTCATTTTATTTTTTAGATTCCAAGTGTAAGTAATATGATAAAATATTTGTGTTTCTCTTTCTGCCTTGTTCAGTGAGCATGGTATTCTCTGCATCCGTCCATGTTTCTGCAATTGGCAGAATTTCTTTCTTTACTTATAGCTGAATAATATTCCATTATAAATATTTACAACAGCTTCTTTATCCATTCATCTCTGTTGATGGGCACTTGAGTTTTATCATGTCTCGGTTAATTGTAAATAGTGCTGCTCTGAACATCAGAGTATATGTATCTTTTTGAACTAGTGTTTTCATTGTTTTTCTGTCTGTATACTCAGGAGTGGAATTGCTGAGTCATATGGTACAATATGTAGTTTTTTGAGGAATCTCCATACTGTTTTCCATAGTAGCTATACCAGTTTACATTCCCACCAACAGTATGCAAGGGTTCTTTTTCCTCCATGTTATCCCCAACACTTGTTATCTGTAAACTTTTTGATATAGTCATTCTGACATGTGCGAGGTGATACCTCATTGCTGTTATAATTCATATTTCTCTAATAATTAGAGGTTTTGAGCATCTTCATGTGCCTTATTAGCCATCTCTGTGTCTTCTTTGGGAAAAACTCTGCTCAGGCCTTCTGCCCATTTTTTAATTAGGTTGTCTTTTTGATATTGAGTTTTGTGTGTTGTCTATATACTTTAGATGCTGACCTCTTATCAGGGATTTAGATATTAACCCCTTATCAGGCAGTTAAAAAAATAGGCACAGGATAGAAATAGACATTTCAGAGAAGACATACAGATGGCCAACACCCATATGAAAAGATGCTCAATATCGTAAATCATCAGGGAAGGCTGGAAGTCTGATACCAAGGTCTCATCAGGGTTGGTTGCTCCGAAAGATTCTCTCCTTGGCTGGTAGAGGGCTGCCTTCTCACTGTGTCCTCATATGGCCTTTTCTCTGTGCACTTGCATCCCTGGTGTGTCTCCCTTTTCTTTTAAGGACACCAGTCGTTTTGAATTAGGGCTCTACCCTTATCATCTCATGTGTGTGCATTTACTCAATCACTTTCTTAAAGACCCCGTCTGTAAATATAGTCACACTAGGGGTTAGAGCTTCATCATACAGATTTTGAGGGAACACAGTTCAGTTCACAAAACCTGTGTTAGTGTATATTCTCAAGTGTTAGTTCTAAACTGAGGTAATTCCAAGGAACTATAATAACTGAATGAGACAAGAAATTCTAAAATGTATTCCTGCTTTGCCTTATAGTTTAAAATGTTACTGCTCTTCCTCCTCCCATTTTTTTTAAATTAAAAAATTAGGAATTTGGAGAGCAAATCCTTGGAATTTTTTTATATGACTTACACATAAATGTAAGTCAAGGTGGCCTCCAGATAAATTCTCTTCAACATACATATTAGGAACTTCTAGCATGGGTTTTACATTCTCTACAGTATACTTGAGTTTAATGCTTAAATTAAACAGATTTAAATAAATTAAATAAGCATACTGTTCTTGAAACATCATACTAGATTATTTTCTCGACCTGTAGTGAAAGTTTATACTTGTTTCATGTTTTAACACAGGCCAAACAGCTACGAGAGCATTATATGAGCAAGTGTAACACAGAGGTTGCAGAAGCTCAGCAGGCTTTGTTGCCTGTGCAGCAGACTATCCGTGATCTTCAGAGAAAGGTATGTGTGTAATTTTCCTTACTTAACATTTTTATCCACATAACATTTTGGTGGTGTGAAGACCTTCGGGAGTGTGAAGTCAAGTGGGCTTTAAAAAGCACTACTGTTAATAAAGTTAGTAGATGCAATGACGGAGAAGGCAATGGCAACCCACTCCAGTACTCCTGCCTGGCAAATCCCATGGACAAAGGAGCCTGGTGGGCCACAGTCCATGGGGTCACTAGTAGTCGGACACGACTGAACTACTTCACTGTCACTTTTCACTTACATGCATTGGAGAAGGAAATGGCNTTAAAAAGCACTACTGTTAATAAAGTTAGTAGATGCAATGACGGAGAAGGCAATGGCAACCCACTCCAGTACTCCTGCCTGGCAAATCCCATGGACAAAGGAGCCTGGTGGGCCACAGTCCATGGGGTCACTAGTAGTCGGACACGACTGAACTACTTCACTGTCACTTTTCACTTACATGCATTGGAGAAGGAAATGGCAACCCACTCTAGTGTTCTTGCCTGGAGAATCCCAGGGATGGGGGAGCCTGGTGGGCTGCCGTCTCTGGGGTCGCACAGAGTCGGACACGACTGAAGTGACTTAGCAGTAGCAGCAAATACAATGAAATTCCAGCAGGACTGTTCAGATCCCTAAAGGATGATGCCATCAAGGATTTGCATTCATTATGCTAGAAAATCTGGAAGACCCAGCAGTGGCTACAGGACTGGAAAAGGTCAGTCCTCATCCCAGTTCCCAAGAAGGGTGCTACCAAAAAATGTGCTAACCATCAAACAGTTGCACTCATCTCTCAAGCTAGTATGGTCTTACTTAAAATCTTGCATGCTAGGCTTCAGCATCATGCGAACCAAGAACTTCCAGATGTCCAGCTGGGTTTCAAAAAGGAAGAGGAAGTAGAGATCACATTGCCAACTTTCAGTGAATTATAGAGAAAGCAAGGGAATTTCAGAAAAACATCTATCTCTGTTCATCAGCGACGCTAAAGCTTTAGCTATGTGTATCATGACAAAGTGTGGAAATTTCTTAGAGAGAGAGGAATACCAGACCACCTGACCTGCCTCCTGAGAAACCTGTGTACAGGTCAAGTAGCAACAGTTAGAACCCTGCATGGAACAACTGATTGGTTCAGGATCGAGAAAGGAGTACGACAGGGCTATCTGCTCTCACCCTGTTTCTTTAATCTGTATGCTGAGCATGTCATGAGAAATGCCAGGCCGGATGAGTTACAGGCTGGAATCAAGATAGGGAGGAAAAACATCAACCTCAGATACGCAGATGATACCACTCTAATGGCAGAAAGCAAAGAAGAACTAAAGAGCACCTTGATGAGGGTGGAGGCGGAAAGTGAAAGAGCCAGCTTAAGACTAAATATTAAAAAACGAAGGTCATAGCATCTGGCCCAACTACTTCATGGCAAATAGAAGGGGAGAAGGTGGAAGTAGTGACAGATTTTCTCTTCTTGAGCTTCAAAATCACAGTGGATGATGACTGCCGCCATGAAATCAAAGACGAATGCCTCTTGGCAATAAAGGGATGACAAACGTAGACAGTGTGTTGAAAAGCAGAGACATTACTCTGCCAACAAAGGCCCATATAGTCAAGGCTAGTCTTCCCGGTGGTCACATATGGTTCTAAGAGCTGGACTGTAAAGCAGGCAGAACACCAAAGAATTGAGGCCTTCCAACTATGGTCCTGGAGAAGCCTCCTGAAAGTCCCTTGGACAGCAAGGAGATCAAACCAGTTAATCTTAAGAGAGATCAACCCTGAATATTCACTGGAAGGACTGATGCTATTTCATTGAGTAGAATTTTGTTCAGTTAGTTGAGGATAAGCATGAAGTCTTTATTACGCTGAGAAAGAAACCTGTTACCTTTTCAGATATCTAGAGTAAATACTGAATTTTAAAGTATTTTTTCTAGCACAGCTTTGTTATACATGTATGTACAATAAATTCTCACTCATTTACAGTAATCATGAAATAGGTGTTCTAATTAATTATATATGCAGATGTTGTATTCATTCATTGTATAGCCAACATGTCTATTTGTCTCCCTACTACTATTGTGATTTTCCTGAAAGTGGCATTTATTTTTCCTTTTAGAACCCTTTTCAGTGATAGAAATATAGTGAGTATTAAAAGATATTAATTTTCTTGTTTACAGATTCATTCTAATTCTCCTTGGTGGCTGAATGTGATACAGAGAGCAATAGAATTTGGTATTGAAGAGGAACTTGCTCAAAGAGTGCGAAATGAAATAACCAGCAACTACAAGCAACAAACTGGCAAGCTTTCTATGTCAGAGAAGTAAGAAAGTAGCACAAAACAGGATAATTGTAGTCATCGCAAATATTCAGATCATTTGGTATTAAGAGTTACAGTTAAAGATCATAACATAGTATGGTTATGAACATCTGAATTTTATAGTTTGTTAAGTGTATATTTCAAACCAAAATACGAAGTACAAATCTAAAAGATAAGCCTTTTTCCTGTATATTAGTCATTTTTAAATGTTTTCTTTTTTAGTGCTTTTCTTTTTCTATTTTTTTTAATCTGCTTGAAGTATTTTTTTGTATCTTTGTTGGATAAAATTGCTTAAAACCAAATTGAAGCAGAGTTTTGAAATAGGCTCTGTTTTGGAGATTTTTGCCCTTGGGGTAAGCCATTCCCATTTCCCTATGTCATTCATTCCCTGAGAGCTAAACTTATAGTGCCACAGTGAGCAGTTTTATATTTTAGAGTCTTTGTATTCCCGTCTTTCTTCTTATCAACACTTACCATTCTTTAGGATAGATATATTGGATTATTGCTCTTGATGTATGAATGGTGAATAATTCTTTCCAAAGAACAGATATATACTCTGTCAAAAGTACCTTCAGTGGTTTAACCAAAAGGGATGTCTGCCTAGTGTGGCAAACTTAGGTGTTATGGCAGACCTGGATTCTGGGTGGAAAGACCTCTCTCTCTCAGATCACATCCCAGTTGGAGGTCAGCCTTGGCATTAAAGCTGGTTTTCAGTGAAAAATCAGTAACAATGTCTGTTAAATTTTTAAAACATTTTCATTTGCTCATTTAAAAACTTTTCCAGATGTCTGCTAATACCCTAAAAAGATAATGCTCCAGTTTCCATGTGTCATTATTAACTTGGATGTACCCTAGTATAATCTTTTTTTTCATTGTACAGAACCTGATAGACTTCTAATTTCTAAAGTATATGCAGTATTGAGTTCAGTTCATTCACTCAATCGTATTCAACTCTGCAACTCCATGGAGTGCAGCACACCAGGCCTCCCTGTCCATCACCAACTCCCAGAGTATACCCAAACTCATGTCCATCGAGTCAGTGATGCCATCCAGCCATCTCATCCTCTGTCGTCCCCTTCTCCNAAAGTCTTCCTCAAAGAGTGGCCAAGAACCTACCTTGCCCTATTTTCCTCTGCTAAATGATGAACAGATATTGACAGATTCAGTACAGTTCAGTTCACTCGCTCAGTCGTGTCTGACTCTTTGAGACCCCATGAACTGCAGCACGCCAGGCTTCCCTGTCCATCACCAATTCCCAGAGTTCACCCAAACCCATGTCCATCGAGTCGGTAATGCCATCCAACCATCTCATCCTCTGTCATCCCCTTCTCCTTCCCTCAATCTTTCCCAGCATCAGGGTCTTTTCAAATGAGTCAGTTCTTCACATCAGGTGGCCAAAGTATTGGATTTTCAGCTTCAACATCGGTCCTTCCAATGAACACCCAGGACTGATCTCCTTTAGGAAGGACTGATCTCCTTTAGGAAGGACTGGTTGGATCTCCTTGCAGTCCAAGGGACTTTCAAGAGTCTTCTCCAACACCACAGTTCAAAAGCATCAATTCTTCAGCACTTAGCTTTCTTTATAGTCCAACCCTCACATCCATACATGACCACTGGAAAAACCATAGCCTTGACTAGACAGACCTTGGTTGGCAAAATAATGTCTCTGCTTTTTAATATGGTGTCTAGGTTGGTCATAATTTTCCTTCTAAGGAGTAAGCATCTTTTAATTTCGTGGCTGAAGTCGCCATCTGCAGTGATTTTGGAGCCCAGAAAAATTGACAAGTTACTATCTGTTAAATCCTTATTTTTTCAAAATTTAAAAAATAACTCCACCAAGGTTTCTTCTTCCTATTAAAAATATAATCTTCTTTATTACTTGTTTTTGTTCCTTAAATCTTTTAAATCTCTTTTTCTGTAAAGCTTGGAGACTGTAACTTAGAAAAACTTAGAAAAGGTCGTTATATACTATTTCTTCTATACAGCAAAATATATGTATTTTTTAAAATACATTATCTAGTATCCATTTTGCACATTTGAGTTTTCACACTTAAATGTTTCTTAAATGTTGAAAGGATGAATTAAAATAGAAGAATTGGGTGTGTTTAATATAATATTACCATCTTAGAATAAAGATGTTTTATTTTGCTTTTTAGGTAGAACAGAATCGTATAAAACTACTAAATGATAAAGCTGTTGCTACATCCCAGCTGCAGAAAAAGCTTGGGCAGCTTCTTTACCTGACTAACTTGGAAAAGGTATTATTTTTAAAAGATGTTACTTTTTCCCATATTGCACTATCAATAAACCACTTTATTGATTCTCTTTATTTAATCTGTTAGTCCCATAATTAATGCTATAGGTGTTTTTTTAATCATTTTTTTGTTTGTGTTAGTTACATGTCAGAACACTAGCTATCTCTTCAGTACCTGTGCAGATCAGAAAAGAAGATGATGTCTGTAGAAAATATGTTATACAGATAATGTAAAGGGTATGAGTGTATAGCATAGCACAATGTAAACAGACTAGTTCAAACAGTGATAGTATTGCAGCATACCTCTGGGTGAAGATTGCACTGTATACTACATACACCTGCCTCCATTAATGCATGCGTAGATTTTTTTAAATTTGTTATCTGAAATTGTGTGGTGTGTTTGGAAACCTACTAAATAAGAGGATATGGCAATGAATTAGTTAAGGTTATTCACAGCATATTTTCTGAGTAGTAAGCAAAGTACTATATCCGACATGGATGAATGTAATTCAGCTTTCTGGCAAGCATAAATGTGACAGTTAACAAAATAACTTATCAGAAGAGTTACTTATTAAAGAACTTACCAGAGTAAAAGATTTTCGGATAGGAAAAATGAAGCAAAGAGTAGACGACAATTGGTCCTGAAAAACTGGTGCAAAATAACATTTGAGTGAATGTCATTAAATCTCAGTGATGACAAAATGAAAAACATTGATTATCAGTAAAATAGCATGGTCATTCAGAAGGTAGGCTTTTGACCTAGACAGTGCAAGCTGGATCATGAAGCCACTATTTTCTAAATATAGGACTTTTTTCAAGTTATTTTCTTCTCTTTGTCCCATCTGTAAAATAAGAATAGTAATACTCTTGTAGGACTCCTTGTAAGATTAAATGAATGAATATATGTAAAGTGTTAAGGGTGTTTCCTGGCTTATTAAACCATTTCTAGGTATTTGCTATTAATATTTTTATATTATTACAATATTTTAATATTATTACTATAATGATGACTGCTGTTTTGGCAGGAGGGTAAAAAAGAGAAAAATTTGAGGTCAATCTCAGGCAAAAATGCCAGATATATAAAAATAACATGGGAAAAAAATTTTAATATTTCTGGACATGAGTTTTTAAAATATAAGATTTCTGTACTTTAAATATGAGGGTCAAAATTAAGAGACAATTGATCATTTTTTTAGTTATAGAATAAGTTGATATCCTCTATATGTTGAATTATTTTTTAAAAGGTTAAAATCCCAAAGATATAATCTATATGGGAAAACCCATTTGACTAAAAATAGAAAAAAATATTTAGTTTATAAATGAAGGAAAATAAGAAATCCATGAACTACTACACATAGGACAAATCCAACCTATCACCAGTTTTTGTAAATTTTAAAGATTTATTGAAACACAGCTATTGTCATTCATTAAGTATTGTCTGCAGCTGCTTTTGTGCTATGTAATAGCACAATTGAGTTGTTGCTGCAGAGATCATATGGCCCACAAAGCCTAAAATATTTACAGGCCCTTTATGGGAAAAATGCTAATTCTTATGTTAAGCAAATTAGTTGAGAAAACAAATGGTAGATTGTTTATAAAATAATACAGTAATGCCTTCTCTTGTGTGCATGCTCTTAGTTATTCCACTCCCACACTGACTCTGGCCTTAGCCAGATGATTTGCCTTTGGCCTCGTGTCATAGCAGAGATTTGAAAATTCTGTGCACTTTGGGGACTTCCCGGGTAGCTCAGTGGTAAAGGATCCGCCTACCAATGCTGGTGACACAGGTTCCTTCCCTGGGTCAGGAAGATCCCCTGGAGAAGAAAATGGCAACCCACTCCAAATCCCATGGACAGAAGAGCCTGGCGGGCTACAGCCCATGGCGTTACAAAAGAAACACAACTTAGGGGCTAAACAACAGTAATGCACTTCGGCATTCTCCCAGTTGTGTTGTTTTTTTGGACTCTCAGACTAAGTGAGGAAGCCCAGGTTCCATTCTTGGGGAGCAAATACCTCAACTTAGCCCTCTCCCCAGACCAGCTCTTACCAACTGCTAGACATGAGTGTGGGGCCAGCCCAAAGCAAATCAGCCCATCCCAAAATTACCCAGGTGACCAGTAGAATCAGGAGAAATAAATGTTTTTTTTAGCCACTAAGGTTTTAGGTGGTTTGTTACATGTTACCTGAAATAAATCATTAATTAAAAAGGGAAAGGATAATTCAGTTCAACTTTTTTAAATGCTTGCATACTTAAATTATAGTTAATGGAATTGTTTTAACCATTAGAACTGCTGAATCCATGCACAATTTACTTTTTTTTTCCTGCTTATTAAAGTCAAAGGGTAATCAAGAACAGTTTAGTAATCTATAAGTCTAACTTGCTTTCCTTTATCTTGTTGTCCTCAGTTTTNAAATTATAGTTAATGGAATTGTTTTAACCATTAGAACTGCTGAATCCATGCACAATTTACTTTTTTTTTCCTGCTTATTAAAGTCAAAGGGTAATCAAGAACAGTTTAGTAATCTATAAGTATAACTTGCTTTCCTTTATCTTGTTGTCCTCAGTTTTAAAACTTGTTCATTTTGTTGACTTTGTTTTGGAAATCTTCCAGTTTTTAAGGAGATTTTGAAAAGCTATTTTGACATGATTTCCAGGCATAGATAGCTTTCAAATCAATAGTATTTCTGCTTAGTGAAATTAGAGAAAGGGTCCTGAGAAGAAATCAGCATTAATAAGGAATTATGTGAATAAATGCTGCCTCTTCCCATGTCTGTGATCCCATGCCAACTGAATATGCAGAATGCTTATNGATAGCTTTCAAATCAATAGTATTTCTGCTTAGTGAAATTAGAGAAAGGGTCCTGAGAAGAAATCAGCATTAATAAGGAATTATGTGAATAAATGCTGCCTCTTCCCATGTCTGTGATCCCATGCCAACTGAATATGCAGAATACTTACTTCTTTATTAAAAAAAAAATCTAGCATGAAAGTAAAATCTGAGAATTGAGCTAAATTGTGTCAATATTTTGCTTTTTATTTTGCCTTCTATAATAATCACAAATAATTATAAATGTAGTAATATGACAACTTTCACAAGTGGTATTAAAAATTGTGTCCATTTTTTTGTTCACTCCTTAAATAAATGTTATTTGTACATCTCAATATTGATAGTATTAGGTAATATATGAATTATTAGGTCATCTCAATTATTAGATTATTTTAATTCAATTGCCAATATTTACTTTTATAAATGAGTTGTGAAACATGTATCAGCTTTTAAAATATAACTAATACATGTTTTATTTCTTCTTTTTTGGACAGTCTCAGGACAAAACATCAGGAGGTATTAATCCAGAACCTTGTCCAATCTGTGCTCGGCAACTGGGAAAACAGGTGAAATTATAAGAAATACTGCATGCATTTATAAAATACAGTTTTCAAAGGCTTCTACATACAAATCCCCCTGCTCTACCCTCAAACCTTGCATGCAAGGCAAATATTATCTCTGTCTTAAAGATATGGCCAGAGGTTAACGAACACGCTTAATATCAAATATGTTTGAGAATGTTTTTTCCCTTAAGTGATAGGTCAAACATGTTTCTAGAATAACCCCATCTTTTTCATTAAAGATGAATAATTTTAAACATTGTTTTCAGTCACTTGACTGTCAGTTTATTATGGATATTTGTGAATTGTACAGAAATACAACACAACATACACAGATTTACTTAGGGTATTACAAATGTATAGTAACATAGTTCTTACTTAATATTATCAATATCTAATAGTATGAGAATTTAAAGCACAAATAACAGTAATCCTAAAGGAATTTATATGTGTTTGAATATTAGTGTACAAATGTCTAAAATAAATGATACTATATTAGTTCTCCTCAAAAAGATTATTTTATGAAATGTGATTTACGATACTATAAATTCCTACTTTGTATGATAAATAAATATATGATAGCAGAATTTTTTTTTTTAATTTGAAAAAGTCTTTTTTATTCTTTTTAAATGGGTAAAAGTATCTCTGGCACCTTTTTCCTATGAAACTAAGAGTAAAAGTTAAAAATATGAATTCTGTGCTCTGACCATCAGTAATCAGAAAACACATCCCTTTTAGTCTCCATAATTTATGGAGAAGATTTTAAAGGATATTTTATTGATAATAAATCTTAAAAGGATAGATTGGAAACTGAGCAAAAGAATATTAATCTCAGTAATACTGGCGATTACTGATAAAAAAGTAACTGATAAAAGCATTTTCACAAAAAATTACTATAATAAATGGAAATTATCATCGTGTAAGTAGTTTCTTTATTTTTAGTTTTGATGAGATTCATGCAACTAGTTTGTCTCAGAAATTTTATTGTCTTTACCATTTGCATCTCATTTTCTGTATAGTAAATGCTTTAACATATAAAAATTAAATCTGTTTAATAAGTTGTATAGAATGTATTGAATATGATCTCTCAGAATTAATATTGTAGCCAATCTGTTACTCTATTAGAGAGTAATTTGCATTTTTCCTAAATACTGAAATGAGAACACCAACATCTTACAAAATATTGATGACTATTAGTCCTCCTATTAGTGTGAGCAGAACTAAAAACTATAGTTCATTAAAAAATAGTTTAAAAGTATAATTTAGTTTTTATGACTTAAAGGTTTTTTATTATATATCATGAAATATTTAGGAAATGAAATGATGGCTCTCGCCCTCTCCTTTTAATAGACTTATAGATTGGAAGGCATCTTTGATAGCGTCTCACTGAGGCATATTCTGTGTGTGTTCTTCTTTAGTGGGCAGTACTGACCTGCGGGCACTGTTTCTGTAATGAGTGCATTTCAATTATTATCGAACAGTACAGCGTGGGGTCTCACAGGAGCTCCATTAAGTGTGCCATCTGCCGCCAGACCACGTCTCACAAAGAAATCTCCTATGTCTTCACCTCAGAGAAAGCCAGCCAGGAAGAGGACATCCCTGTGAAGGTAAAGTTGGTTAAGAGCATGCATAGTCAGAGCAGTGTAATAGGAGTCAATATCTGGCAGTGAGAGCATCAGAATCAGAGCAGGGCTGGCTCAGTGACTATGAAGCAACTACTGTTTACTGTAAATAGACTGCCTGAAAGCCTCAGTACATCTACTCATTCCTCACGGTAGGAACACAGGAATGCTTTTTCAAACAGTAATAATTATGCCCACTATAGCAAAAAAGTGACACCTTAGAATTCCAGTCCTTTTTTTTTTTTAATAGTGTTTCTGAGCACTACAGATATTAGATAGAGCTCTGGTTCAATTCCAGGTTTCTTTTTCTTCATTTTTCCATTCAGCCCATTGTATCAGGAAAAAGAAGATATGCCCCACCAAATTGAGGGATAAAATAAATTGATTCCTGAAGTTATTAGTGAAGACTGTCACAAGGAGATCGTGCATTTTTAGATGGCATGGATTGGTATTTCAGACTACAGCCAAAACTTTGCTTTATTTTCCTTTTTTTTTTTCCCACACTTCATTCAGAACTTTAAGAAAGAAGACTATAATTTAAAATGCAAAGAAAATAAATTCCAGATTTGTTGTTTAGTCTCTAAGTTGTGTCCAACTCTTTTATGACCCCCATGGACTGGGGCCCACCAGGCTCCTCTGTCCATGGGATTTCCCAGGCAAGAATACTGGAGTGGATTGCCATTTTCTTCTCTAGGAGCTCTTCCCGACCCAGGGATCAAACCCACGTCTCCTACATTTACCACTGAGCCACCAGGGAAACCCAAAATCCAAGTAGGATCTGTAATTGGACTTTCTGCCTGAGGGGGTATTAATTTAATGAAAAGCCTGTACTAGGCTTTTTGTTCTTTGTTTTATGTAAGCATGCTTTTTTTGTTTGTTTTCCTAACCAAACTTAGAGGACAATTCAACATATGAGTATGGTAGAGAATGTAGGCCAGAAGAAGTAGTTGGAAGACTGATGGAGCTGGCTCATAAGCTAGAAGTAGTAGAATATTTTTCATTAATTCCTTCTCCTTCTGGGTCCCTGCTGCTCTCTGCTCACTTATTGTCCAAGGTTGTATTTTGTGAGTAGACTTAACCACAGGTCCTTATCAGAGAATAGGAGACCTTTTTATTATTATTACTATTACTGAAATATAGTTGATTTACAGTGTTGGTTTCAGGTATATAACAAAGTAAAAGAGTTAACCCATGTGTGTCATTAAGAGTATTGAATAGAGTTCCCTGTGCTATGCAGTAGATCCTTATTAGTTCTCTGTTTCATATAGAGTAGTGTATATACGTCAATACCAATCTCCCAATTTATCGCTCCCCCTGGCAACCATAAGTTTGTTTCCTACTATTGTGACTTGTTTCTGTTTTGTAAATAAGTTCATTTTTATCAATTTTTTAGATTCCACATATGAGCAATATCATGTGATATTTGTATTAGTTCCTTTCAAAGAAGATAGGTATTCAGTACTCCAGATGTGACTGTAGAAATGGGTAACTCAGGTGAGCTGGTAGAAGCTGAAGCAGTGAGATTTGAATGTTGAGTAAGTGGTCCAAGTGGAAGGCATATAATATCCGGAGCTGATTATACTCTAGCCTGTTGACCACACAGAGAACTGCTTTCTTTTTCAGTTTGCCCCCCTCCTCTCTTCCTACTCTTACAGTTTTTTCCTTCCTTTCCTTTGCATGAAAAGTCTTTTTTCTTTCCCTCTCTCTTCTGCTCTGGCCTCAGGCATCCCAGGGGCCACAGATGGCATGCGTGGCCCATGACAGTACAGGAGCAAGCATAAGAAGGAACTGCTGTGTCAGACTTCATGCAGTAAGGGTTAGGAAGTGATTGCCCTGGCTACCAGTAAACAGCACCATCTCTCTGAAGCTGAGGCCATCAGACCCAGACACTGGTTCACTTTATGGCAGCTCTCCTAGACACCTAGGAGAGCGATCAGGACAGCTACATATGCTGTCCTGTTGGGACAGGAATACCAGTGTACAAACACTGTATACTATGCTCTGACTTTTTCCTGTCTTTCGTGGGTATTGATGAACACAGGAATTAATTGAAGGATCTACCAAAAAAAAATTTCATAGCACTGAAACATGTTTACATTACCATATATAAAATAGATACCTAGTATAAGTTCAGTGCATGAAGCAGGACACCCAAAGTGGGTGCTCTGGAACCATCCATGGGGATAGGGTGGGGAGGGAGGTGGGAGAGGGGTTCAGAACGGGGGGCACACGTATACCTGTGGCTAATTCATGTTGAGGTATGACAAAAACCATCACAGTATTGTAAAGTAAATATCCTCCAATTAAAATAAATAATTTTTTTCCAAAAAGAATACAGAATTTATCAAAGTTAAATTGTCTTAGATGCACATATACTTATGTTTCCTTTTTATTAAATACATGACTGAATATTATGCTTACTGTGCAAGCAAGTTTTATCACTTCTCTGCATTCTCAGATTGCTTCTCTCTGCATTTACTTTCTGTTTCCTGTCACTGTTTCTTGTCTGCCGTTTCCGCCTTCTGCTGCCTGTGTCCTTTGCTGTCACATTTCTGCCATCTTCTTGAAGCATCGGCTTGTTTTCTCAGACCCGCACTGCACTCTGACCGTCTGAGACTATCCCACTTAATTGATCACGTCATCTGTCTTAGAGTTGAGGGATGTAAAGATGGGTCTATGTAAATACTGAAGGCATTGTTTTGAAATTTATTTCATTAAAGTTTTTATCCGAAATGTTGATTTCACTCTAAGCATTCATGTCAAGACACTCGGACACAGCAAACAATGTAATTTCATACATGGTGCTTAATCATCTAGTTGATCTCTGGTAAAGGATATTTGGAGAACATAAAAATAGAATTAAACAATATAAGACTTTTTTTTTTTCCTACTGGTATTTCCCAATGTAAGGAATCCTATTGATTGACCGGAAATAAAATGAATAAAGTATTCATTAGTGAATTAGGGTATGCAGTTAAGTTAAAGACTGTCTCTACCCTAACAGCAGTGTCACAGTATTCTTAAGTGACCCTTGGAACTTCCTAAGCATTTCGCAAAGTGAACAAAATTCCCCCTGCGAGTTCTAACAACTGCCAGGCATTTTAGAGGGTGACGTAGGCCTCCTGGCAGAACATAGGCCCCACGTGACCTGTTCCCTGTGTCCTCAGTTTGGCTCTCTTTCATACAAAGCATTTTTGTCATTGGAAACCCTGACCCTGTAATGAACAAGATTCTTATGTCATAAGAAGTTTCTATCCAAGAGAGAATACATGGATATAGCCACAGCAAAACAGCACCTGCTACACACACAGAGGTTCAGCTTCTCAAACTTTTGAGTGCCTAGTGATCAAGTGCTCTGTTTTTTAAATTAAAGTGTATTTTCAGGCTGCATTCCCGTAACTTTTAACTTGTTAGGTTTTGGATCTGGTCCAGAAATCTGCATTTTTAACAAGCAAATCTATTGCTGGTAAAGATGTTTTATACAACCTTTTGTAGAGGAAAAAAAAATATTGTATTTCTACGTTAAAACTCAAAGAAACCTAGCAACACCATTTGTCAAACTGCACTATGTGTAGGACCATGTTGTTTCTTTTCCTTTTTTTTTTTTTTCAGTTTGTATTCAATTGACTTGAAGGTGACTTGTAAAGTCTGTCTTGTACTTTCTAACTATAATTAAAATATCTAAGTGGAAGAAGACTGATTGTAAAATTCTGAGTTTAAAGTTGACATAAAATAATTTGGTAAATATAATCCACAAGTGGTTATATTTAAATATGCTCCTCTAAGTATTCTTATATGAGATACTTGATATTATCTTGTTGTTGGTCAGTCCCTCGGTCATGTCTGACTCTTTGTGACCCCATGGACTTCAGCACCACAGGCTTCTGCTGAGCTTGCTCAAATTCATGTACATTGAGTTGGTGATGCCATTCAACCATCTCATCTTCTGTTGTCCCCTTCTCCTCCTGCCTTCAATCTTTCCCTGCATAGGGTCTTTTCCAATGAGTCAGCTCTTTGTTTTAAGTGGCCAAAATATTGGAGCTTCAGCTTCAGCATCAGTCTTTCCAATGAATATTCAGGACTGATTTCCTTTACAATTGACTGGTTGGATTTCCTTGCAGTCCAACGGACTCTCAAGAGTCTTCTCCAACACCAGTTCAAAAGCATCAATTCTTTGGTGCTCAGCTTTCTTTATAGTCCAACTCTCACATCCTGCATGACTACTGGAAAAATCATAGCTTTGAACTAGATGGATCTTTGTTGGCAAAGTAATGTCGCTTCATTTTAATATGTGTCTAGGTTTGTCATAGCTTTTCTTCCAAGAAACAAGCATCTTTTAACTTCATGGCTGCAGTCACCATTTGCAGTGATTTTGGAAGCCAAGAATA
>SJYV01010363.1:1216766-1343796 GCA_006410875.1 Neotragus pygmaeus | reverse complement strand
TTTTTTTTTTCCCACACTTCATTCAGAACTTTAAGAAAGAAGACTATAATTTAAAATGCAAAGAAAATAAATTCCAGATTTGTTGTTTAGTCTCTAAGTTGTGTCCAACTCTTTTATGACCCCCATGGACTGGGGCCCACCAGGCTCCTCTGTCCATGGGATTTCCCAGGCAAGAATACTGGAGTGGATTGCCATTTTCTTCTCTAGGAGCTCTTCCCGACCCAGGGATCAAACCCACGTCTCCTACATTTACCACTGAGCCACCAGGGAAACCCAAAATCCAAGTAGGATCTGTAATTGGACTTTCTGCCTGAGGGGGTATTAATTTAATGAAAAGCCTGTACTAGGCTTTTTGTTCTTTGTTTTATGTAAGCATGCTTTTTTTGTTTGTTTTCCTAACCAAACTTAGAGGACAATTCAACATATGAGTATGGTAGAGAATGTAGGCCAGAAGAAGTAGTTGGAAGACTGATGGAGCTGGCTCATAAGCTAGAAGTAGTAGAATATTTTTCATTAATTCCTTCTTCTGGGTCCCTGCTGCTCTCTGCTCACTTATTGTCCAAGGTTGTATTTTGTGAGTAGACTTAACCACAGGTCCTTATCAGAGAATAGGAGACCTTTTTATTATTATTACTATTACTGAAATATAGTTGATTTACAGTGTTGGTTTCAGGTATATAACAAAGTAAAAGAGTTAACCCATGTGTGTCATTAAGAGTATTGAATAGAGTTCCCTGTGCTATGCAGTAGATCCTTATTAGTTCTCTGTTTCATATAGAGTAGTGTATATACGTCAATACCAATCTCCCAATTTATCGCTCCCCCTGGCAACCATAAGTTTGTTTCCTACTATTGTGACTTGTTTCTGTTTTGTAAATAAGTTCATTTTTATCAATTTTTTAGATTCCACATATGAGCAATATCATGTGATATTTGTATTAGTTCCTTTCAAAGAAGATAGGTATTCAGTACTCCAGATGTGACTGTAGAAATGGGTAACTCAGGTGAGCTGGTAGAAGCTGAAGCAGTGAGATTTGAATGTTGAGTAAGTGGTCCAAGTGGAAGGCATATAATATCCGGAGCTGATTATACTCTAGCCTGTTGACCACACAGAGAACTGCTTTCTTTTTCAGTTTGCCCCCCTCCTCTCTTCCTACTCTTACAGTTTTTTCCTTCCTTTCCTTTGCATGAAAAGTCTTTTTTCTTTCCCTCTCTCTTCTGCTCTGGCCTCAGGCATCCCAGGGGCCACAGATGGCATGCGTGGCCCATGACAGTACAGGAGCAAGCATAAGAAAGAACTGCTGTGTCAGACTTCATGCAGTAAGGGTTAGGAAGTGATTGCCCTGGCTACCAGTAAACAGCACCATCTCTCTGAAGCTGAGGCCATCAGACCCAGACACTGGTTCACTTTATGGCAGCTCTCCTAGACACCTAGGAGAGCGATCAGGACAGCTACATATGCTGTCCTGTTGGGACAGGAATACCAGTGTACAAACACTGTATACTATGCTCTGACTTTTTCCTGTCTTTCGTGGGTATTGATGAACACAGGAATTAATTGAAGGATCTACCAAAAAAAAATTTCATAGCACTGAAACATGTTTACATTACCATATATAAAATAGATACCTAGTATAAGTTCAGTGCATGAAGCAGGACACCCAAAGTGGGTGCTCTGGAACCATCCATGGGGATAGGGTGGGGAGGGAGGTGGGAGAGGGGTTCAGAACGGGGGGCACACGTATACCTGTGGCTAATTCATGTTGAGGTATGACAAAAACCATCACAGTATTGTAAAGTAAATATCCTCCAATTAAAATAAATAATTTTTTTCCAAAAAGAATACAGAATTTATCAAAGTTAAATTGTCTTAGATGCACATATACTTATGTTTCCTTTTTATTAAATACATGACTGAATATTATGCTTACTGTGCAAGCAAGTTTTATCACTTCTCTGCATTCTCAGATTGCTTCTCTCTGCATTTACTTTCTGTTTCCTGTCACTGTTTCTTGTCTGCCGTTTCCGCCTTCTGCTGCCTGTGTCCTTTGCTGTCACATTTCTGCCATCTTCTTGAAGCATCGGCTTGTTTTCTCAGACCCGCACTGCACTCTGACCGTCTGAGACTATCCCACTTAATTGATCACGTCATCTGTCTTAGAGTTGAGGGATGTAAAGATGGGTCTATGTAAATACTGAAGGCATTGTTTTGAAATTTATTTCATTAAAGTTTTTATCCGAAATGTTGATTTCACTCTAAGCATTCATGTCAAGACACTCGGACACAGCAAACAATGTAATTTCATACATGGTGCTTAATCATCTAGTTGATCTCTGGTAAAGGATATTTGGAGAACATAAAAATAGAATTAAACAATATAAGACTTTTTTTTTTTCCTACTGGTATTTCCCAATGTAAGGAATCCTATTGATTGACCGGAAATAAAATGAATAAAGTATTCATTAGTGAATTAGGGTATGCAGTTAAGTTAAAGACTGTCTCTACCCTAACAGCAGTGTCACAGTATTCTTAAGTGACCCTTGGAACTTCCTAAGCATTTCGCAAAGTGAACAAAATTCCCCCTGCGAGTTCTAACAACTGCCAGGCATTTTAGAGGGTGACGTAGGCCTCCTGGCAGAACATAGGCCCCACGTGACCTGTTCCCTGTGTCCTCAGTTTGGCTCTCTTTCATACAAAGCATTTTTGTCATTGGAAACCCTGACCCTGTAATGAACAAGATTCTTATGTCATAAGAAGTTTCTATCCAAGAGAGAATACATGGATATAGCCACAGCAAAACAGCACCTGCTACACACACAGAGGTTCAGCTTCTCAAACTTTTGAGTGCCTAGTGATCAAGTGCTCTGTTTTTTAAATTAAAGTGTATTTTCAGGCTGCATTCCCGTAACTTTTAACTTGTTAGGTTTTGGATCTGGTCCAGAAATCTGCATTTTTAACAAGCAAATCTATTGCTGGTAAAGATGTTTTATACAACCTTTTGTAGAGGAAAAAAAAATATTGTATTTCTACGTTAAAACTCAAAGAAACCTAGCAACACCATTTGTCAAACTGCACTATGTGTAGGACCATGTTGTTTCTTTTCCTTTTTTTTTTTTTTCAGTTTGTATTCAATTGACTTGAAGGTGACTTGTAAAGTCTGTCTTGTACTTTCTAACTATAATTAAAATATCTAAGTGGAAGAAGACTGATTGTAAAATTCTGAGTTTAAAGTTGACATAAAATAATTTGGTAAATATAATCCACAAGTGGTTATATTTAAATATGCTCCTCTAAGTATTCTTATATGAGATACTTGATATTATCTTGTTGTTGGTCAGTCCCTCGGTCATGTCTGACTCTTTGTGACCCCATGGACTTCAGCACCACAGGCTTCTGCTGAGCTTGCTCAAATTCATGTACATTGAGTTGGTGATGCCATTCAACCATCTCATCTTCTGTTGTCCCCTTCTCCTCCTGCCTTCAATCTTTCCCTGCATAGGGTCTTTTCCAATGAGTCAGCTCTTTGTTTTAAGTGGCCAAAATATTGGAGCTTCAGCTTCAGCATCAGTCTTTCCAATGAATATTCAGGACTGATTTCCTTTACAATTGACTGGTTGGATTTCCTTGCAGTCCAACGGACTCTCAAGAGTCTTCTCCAACACCAGTTCAAAAGCATCAATTCTTTGGTGCTCAGCTTTCTTTATAGTCCAACTCTCACATCCTGCATGACTACTGGAAAAATCATAGCTTTGAACTAGATGGATCTTTGTTGGCAAAGTAATGTCGCTTCATTTTAATATGTGTCTAGGTTTGTCATAGCTTTTCTTCCAAGAAACAAGCATCTTTTAACTTCATGGCTGCAGTCACCATTTGCAGTGATTTTGGAAGCCAAGAATATAAAATCTGTCTCTGTTTCCATTGTTTTCCCCATCTATTCCCTATCTATTATATTTACATATAATATCCCCCATAACCTTTGGGTCCAAATAAAATTTTTTGGCAATTGCTACCTTTTTATCTCTTTGAAATAATTATTCAAAATACTTTAAAGAACAGGATATTTTTGTGGCTGAGTGCACTTGTAAAATTTCCCGCCTAGGCTGCCTGGGTAGAGTTCCCACTGGACTTTATTGAAGAAACATGTGAAAAGCCCAACCATTTTCCCAGGCAAGAACTTCACAAGTATTCCTGATTTGTGAGATCAATCATATATAAACTGTGTAACTGCACTAAATTGTGTCTGTCACTATCAACTTGGGTTTTTAAGCATGGTGAACAGGTGCAGACAGAAATAAAACAAGGTTAACTGATCTTACTCAACTAGAACTACTATGGACAGCACAGGCAAATTGTAAGAGTCAGCTCTACTTTAAAAGAAGTCCAGAATAAAAGTAATGAAAGTCAAAAAGTCCCAAGATAGGAAGTTACTTCCTCTGTACTGTTTTCCTAAAAATAGGAAACATTCAGGTTATTTGGAAGTTACAAACCAGTAAGAAAACCTAAAGAAAAATCTGTGACCAAATTACAGCCCTAGTTATAACTGGTGAAAGATTATCGTTCTTTTGGGGGCGTGAGGGAGCTCAATTGTATAAATTTGTCTTTTTAAAAGTGATGTTCTTCAGTTAAATGAATTTTCAAAAACTCTAACCTCAGGATATTTGACTCTTATAGTAAGTTTAAAAGATTGCAAAAAATCAATCCGAGTAATGGCTGGAAGATTTAAATACTAACTCTACTCTGTTTCAGCTGTGATTGTCCCATTTTTAACAAGGCTGACACTCCTTTCTTGTGGCAGCTAACAGAGGCGAGGTACCCATTTGACCCTAGAGCAGTGAGAGGTGCTGTAGGTACAGTATTACACAGCACTAGAGTAATGACGTAATTCAGAAGACCAGTTCATTTATAATAAAATGTGTGTTAGTTGCTCATTCATGTCTGACTCTTTGCAACCCCATTGACTGTAGGCACCTCTGTCTATGGAATTCACCAGGCAAAAATATTGGAGTAAGTAGCCATTCCCTTCTCTAGGGGATCTTCTCAACCCAGGGATCAAACCTGGATGTCCTGCATTACAGGCAGATCCTTTACCATTTTAGGCACCAGGAAAGTGTTTATCACTTACGATAAACATAATCCCAATTGTATCACTGATACAATTAAAAGTTCCCAGGATTACAAGTCTCCCACGCATTCCCCTAAAACCCTTATTCGTCTGTCAAAAATCAGGATAATGTTATTTTTTAGTGGAAGTAATTTACACAAAAGATTAAAATAAATTCAGAATGAAATGAACGGCACTCAGTGAAAACTAATGTTCTCCTTCATCCATCCTACTTTGCCTTGACACTGTGAACAATTTCTGTTTTTATTTACAAAGATCACCTCTATGATTCTCACTAATATACATCAATTTTGTTTCTTAAAGTACTAGCTTTAGACAGTATCTGCCGACTCCTCACTATAAAATAGGAAAAATTAATTTTCTATTCTTCCTTCATTCTTTTCCTTTGTATTTTTGTAATATCATTTTTATATAATATTTATACATCCACATTTTGTTATATAAATACTTTTCATTACAGAACCAAGTAGAGTGATTGAAGTCATGCAGAAAGGAGTAGAATCGTGATCCTGTATCATTTAAATTTCACTTTTCAGTGAAGAATCTTTTTAAGTACCCCAGTCTAATAGAAGTTCTCACTTTTTTAGCTAGCTTCCTGCACTTCTGTGTCAGCCTTATCTGATATCATTATTCATATAACCCTCATTCTTTGCTTCTTTTTTTCACTGTGCTATAACTGCATCAAGAAATTTTAACATGATGAGCATGTAAATGGCAAATCAGTTTTTGCACTTCTGAAAATGACTTCATTCAGCCTTCACTTTAGAGTCACAAGTAACTAGCCTCCTTACTATGAGACGTTATTTGACATGTCTTGTATATATTAGTTTGTGTGTATTTCACATGTATAGAATATACATCCTAATATGGTAGCTCAGACGGTAAAGAATCCGCCTGCCATGCAGGAAGCCTGAGTTCAATCCCTGCGTTGGGAGGACCCTCTGGAGAAGGAAATGGCAACCCCCTCCAGTATTCTTGCCTGGGAAATCTCATGGACAGAGGAGCCTGGCGGGCTACAGTCTGGGGTTGCAAAAAGTCTGACATGACTGAGCGACTAAGCACACATAGCACGCAGTGTAGTGTGAAGCTATGTTAAAGATAATATACAGATACTCAGTATCTAGAAAATCTCTAAGGATATGGTCTGCCTGTGGAATCTATAGACATGAATATTTTCTCTGATGTTTGATGAAAACTGAACACATTCATCATCTCCATTGTGTTGAGTTTTTTCTGATGCTCTTCAGAACACAGCAGACACTGTAGCCTTTAATTCTGCCAATGGAGCTGAGCCTGACCATGAGAATCCATAGACACTACGAAGGAAAAGGTGTGGGAGAGGTATATGGACGGATTTAACAGAGGAAATAAGAGAAGCTGAAGGAAGGAGGACTAAGACAGTGAAGAAGGGTTATAACAGGCAACGAACTGTTGGTTCAGTCGTGGATTGCCAAGCTCTGCCTCAGAGTCCACAGTTCTCACTTTTATTGTATAAGTCACTAAAGAAAAAAATAGAAAGCAGTACTAACTTTCTAGTCATAGAGCACTATTTTTCTTTTGTTTATATGAATCAAGTACAGTTAGCATTTTGCTGCTCCAGTTGGAAGGTGCCATCTCTGTTCTCCCTTCTCCAAGTCAGGAGTCTCAACAGATAGGCCATAGATGTGTAGGGAATAGTGTGAGTCCAACTGTAATCTCTTCTCTACCATACTCATGGATTTTTCTAAGGTGCACCCTCTTTCCCCAGTAGTGAGACCTCAGGGAATAAAAAGCAGTATCTGTCTCTAAGTTGCATTGGTAAAATATTTAGACCCATTCTGAAGGAGAGACATTGATCAAAGTCTAAATAAATTAAATATTACTTGATTGTTTCATTGTTAGAATTGTTTTAGTCTCCTACACATATGATAGAAACAAAACTTAATTTTCTATCCTTCGCTGAGCCCTGAAGAATTGATGCTTTTGAACTGTGGTGTTGGAGAAGACCCTTGAGAGTCCCTTGGACTGCAAGGAGATTCAACCAGTCCATCCTAAAGGAGATCAGCCCTGGGTATTCTTTGGAAGGAATGATGCCAAAGCTGAAACTCCAGTACTTTGGCCACCTCATGCGAACAGTTGAGTCATTGGAAAAGACTGATGCTGGGAGGGATTGGGGGCAGAAGGAGAAGGGGATGACAGAAGATGAGATGGCTGGATGGCATCACCCACTCGATGGACATAAGTTTGAGTGAACTCCGGGAGTTGGTGATGGACAGGGAGGCCTGGCATGCTGTGATTCATGGAGTCGCAAAGAGTCAGACATGATTGAGCGACTGAACTGAACTGAACTGAGCACATTTAACAGCTTTTAATGCAGAGTCTATGATTTCAGAATTTTACAAGAGCCTGAGAGTACAGAACTGCACACTCCAATCAAATTTAACTCTGATTTTTAAAAATGTTAATTATACCTACTTATAATAGATAAGATGCTACATGACCTTTCTGATTTTAGTTATGCTAGTAGACAGCCTCTAGGCCAGATTTCATGAGAAATTTTTTATTAACCTTTATTGCTAATGGAGCCCTGGTCTTTTTCATTGCCTTGACCCAGTGATCTGGAGCTTAATTTTAACTTTGTATTTAATTTTCTGAAAAGTGAAAGACCTGTGTATGTAGCTTCGAGATCTAGTCTGGTTTTGCTCATTAAATTATAAGCAGGTGAGCAAAAATCTTCATAAAGAATATTTTATAAAATCCTTCTGCTGTAAAGAAGGAGAATTCCAAATTCATTTTCTTCAGTATTGACTGTTACAATGCTCTTGGCTGCTTACCTCACGAGAGGAAAACTGGAAGAGGCGCTGGCATGGTCTGCATGGCTGCACTTCATATGTCTCTTTTTATAGCTCCTTGTTGACCTTAGAGAGAACTTGTGTCTCAGAGAGAGTGGCCACAAAGATACAGAGAAGAGAAGCAGAGGACAAATGAAGGGTCTTTATTCCAAAGCTCGGGCTTGGTCACTGATGTTTCAGAAAAAAAGAAAAACTGAGCATTAATCATAGAGTCATCAGAGTTGGCAGATATATATCTGGAAAAACTGGAGACTATCAAGAAAGAATAGGAATGAGGAAAGGGACAAGAACAGTAGAAAAGGACAGAGGTGCTATAATTAAATGCAACTTTATCAATCTCATATATTAAGGAATAATCTAGCAGTTTGGGGGTGGGGTGTCTATTCCTATGCACCCTCCTAATTCCAGCTTAACTTTTCATCTGTGTTTTGACTGACATGACTAAAACATCAGCTGGGTTGGATTAAGGCTACCAATTTACATGTCTTGAGAATATTTATACTCTCTTAACATCTTGCATAGGGATAGATTGACATCCCTTTTTCCTCTCCCATATCTTTTTTGCCTTTTCTGTGATCACCTCCTATACAGATATAACCTGTATATAATCCATCACCTTCTTCCTGTTTCAGTCTGTTCAACAAGGTGAAGGTTTCTTTTATGTAGCAGTGACCACATTGTGTAGTCTCTTCAGAAACTGGTAGATTTGAGCCAAAGTTCATTTATGTATGTGAGATAAAAAGAAACATTAAGAAGAACAGTAGAACGTGGATATTGCTTATTAAGCTGGTATAATAAAGCATTCACTTAAGTCACTTCCAAGCCAGTCCAGCAGTATAAGACTTTCCTTTGCTTTTCTCCATATTCTGTAACATATGTTAGACTGAATGCATTTGGGAATAAGGGAGTATCTTCATATTTGTACATCCAGTGCCTACTGCAGTTCTTATCACTTATGTGCACAGAAAATTTTTGTTGAATGATTTAAATAATCAAACGTGAACTTGCCTGAAATGTTGGAGGGATTGAATGATATAAGAATGACACAGAAGAAAGTCTGCCTTATCTCCTTGATCACTTTTATTGACTCTGCTCTTAGACCAACCATGGTCTTTTCAGTATTATTTGGGGACTTTTGCTTTTCACTTGGAAGAGGGATGAAAGCACACGCAGAAAAGAGAAAAGAAAGTTAAGAATAAGGATCTCTGATCCTAAGGATTTGAACTAAAAGTCCACAGGGTTGGCTGACTTTATTAACTTCTCCTATCGCTACTGATAGGTAGGTGAAAAAAAATGAGAGTTGATAAACCTGAATGAAATGGTACCACCCTCTAATCACTTACTTCTTTTAAGACCAGTTCCCCAGATTTCATTATGTATTACTAACCCAAAGTCCTCCTCAAGCTTGCTTTGTATTAGATTAAATCTGCTTGTCTTTCATGACTGTTGTTATCTGAGTCTTTCTGGGAAAGCGATAGAAATCAATCACAAGATTTGATTTGCCTATTATTGATCATTCTGAATGAATAAAAAAATACGTTGAGAGTTTTTAATTATATTCTAACCTCTTTTATTTTCATTTTATCTGTATTGTTTTACTCAGGTTTGTTTGGGATTGAGAACTTTAAAAGTACATATTAAATTTTCTTTCACAGTAAGTAAATTGGTTAAGTGTATGCTATTTATGGAAGACCATGCATGGCTCTAAGAGATATAAAACTAAATGCCATTTAGTCCTTGTTTTCAAGTAGTATATCAACTGATAAATGACAGAAGTATTCTCTACTCAGGTATGATGTCATATCAAATGATACTACATAGAACCATCGCAGGGCAATTAATTAAAGAAAAATAAAATCTCTCATCTTTCCCTTATGAAAGACAAATTTAACTGTCAAACACAGAAAAGCCTAATAAAGTCAAAAGACATTTAGTTTATAAACCCACATACCATTCATCAAGCATTTGTGAGTTCCTGAAAGTAATATAATGTATTAATACAGCACTTTTGCTAACATTATTGCATTTAATACAATTAAATGTGAACTACATATAGAAAGGTAGGAAAATATTTACAACATGAATTTAACATGTGCAGTATTTGAGTGGTCCTGCAAACTGGATTATTTTTATTGGCAAGGAATATGAACAGACAGTTCACAGAAGAGAAATTCTGAATGGCCAGCAAGTGATATTCAAGCTCATTCTCAGGAAAATAGCAAAAAAATTGAATTTTAACAAGTGTACTAAGAAGCAGGCATATCTAAATTGTTGATAGTTTAAAGTTCTAGCATTTCTAGGGTCAGTGTGATAGGGAATCTACTGCAATCCAGATAATCTAAAAACTTTTTTTTAACCTTTGACCAACAGTTCCACTTTGATGTGCCTATCCAACAAAAACTCTGTGCACACATACCCAATCCTCTTAAGTATAGAGACTGAAGTATTGTTTGTTAGAACAAAAAAGAATGAAATTAATGTAAATTTATATTAATAAGCAAATGTGAGAGTTGGACTATAAAGAAAGCTGAGCACCAAAGAATTGATGCTTTTGACTTGTGGTGTTGGAGATTTTTGAGGGTCCCTTGAACTGCAAGGAGATCCAATTAGTCCATCCTAAAGGAAATCAGTCCTGAATATTCATTGGAAGGACTGATGCTGAAGCTGAAACTCCAATATTTGGGCCACCTGATGTGAAGAACTGACTCATTTGAAAAGACCCTGATGCTGGGAAAGATTGAAGGTGGGAGGAGAAGGGGATGACAGCGGATGAGATGGTTGGATGTCATCACCGACTCTATAGACATGAGTTCAAGTAAACTCTGGAGTTGGTGATGGACAGGGAGGCCTGGTGTGCTGCAGCCCATGGGGTCGCAAAGAGTCGGACACGATTGAGCGACTGAATGGAACTGAACTCTAGTCTTTTTCTTCACAGAGTTAACACTCCAGGTTGGAATTTTGCTTATAAAAGGGTATTCTGTTTTCTTTTGAAATTTTTGTAAGAAGCAGCTTAATTTTAGAAGAGTTCATAGTTATCCTGGTGTTTCACTTGAAAATATCTTTGAAAGTAAGACCTTGCAAGGAACATGAAAGTTTCTTTCTTAACTGCTAAAATGATCACTTTATGCTAATTTCCTGTTTTCTTTTATGTGAGATAGTTTTGCTCTTATTTAAGATAATTTTTAGATTGAATTAGTTCCCTTATACTTTTTAACCTTTCAGGTATAACTGAAAGTCTACATATCCAGAGAAATAAATGTCGATATAGGACTTTAATATAAGAATTTAAAAATCTTCCTTAATTCTTTGTTGATGACTTTAAATTTAATAAAGCTTTCTTCCCTATTTGTTTCCATTCTTACCTTTAAGTATCTCTGTGTAAAAGTAATAAGGGGGTGTGATGTGAGGGCAATAGTAATATGGGGATATTTTTACTTTTTGGTTACATGTGCCCCTCTTGTAGGGTGATCTGATGTCTCTGAAAGGTTACCGAGTGTCTACTATTTGGAGTATTAGGACACTTTGTACACATTTTCTCCTTTAACCATCATAGCAACCTTTGGAAATAAATATAATCATCATCCCTGCTTGACAAACTAAGGCTTAGAAAGGTTAGAATCTTTATAACTAAGGAGCTGCAGAACTGGCAATTGAATTTCAATTTATCTCACTCAAAATCTCATGCCCTTAGCTCCATGTCATACCATCTCTCACAGCATTCTAGGAGGAAAACTTTCTCAATGAAAGCTTCAAAACCACTTCCTTTATTTCTTCATTTTCTTATTCTTACCCTAGAAATGGTTATGCAGAGTACAAAAAGCAGTTTTTAAGTGTTTATCTAGCTTTGTATAAATCTGCCTCTGTCCAAGTGGACATCATTTGCACCTCTGTCATTGTCCTTTGTAATGCCCTTAAAAGAAAGGATTTTTTGTGGGTTAGGTTCTTTACTATTTGCTTACATTAGAGTTTTGACTCATTATGTTCTAAACAATTTCAGTGCCATACTATCTAAAGTGATGAGTGTATTTTAATATATATTCTGCTCATCTAAAATAACAAAGTTTTGTAATTGTAAAACATAGCCACTTAACTAAAAAAGCTTATCTTAGGGTCTTATGAATTTCTGGAGGGCTTTTTTATATTTTATTTTCTTGGGATATAAATCTGTAACTTCTGCAGTTTGAGGCTAAAGAAAATTTCCAGCAAATACGAAATGAAAAAGAATAAATACATATGTACCTATCATACAGTTTTGATGGTGTTTTACATTGACTTTCCATTCCCTTGTTAATTGGATTTTATTTGATAATAATGGGTTTTCTTCTTTGTGTTCAAAGGGCAGCCATTCAACAAAAGTGGAAGCTGTGGTCAGAACTCTGATGAGAATCCAGCTTAGAGATCCAGGGGCTAAGGCACTTGTTTTCTCAACGGTACAGTCAACATCCTCAGTGTTAACTCGGACTGGCTTTCTGTTTCTAATCAGTTTATATCTGAGAACTAACTGTTAATGTTTGCCATGATGTAATTGAGAGTTAGAATTACTGATCGACTTTTCCTTGTTAAATTTTTTTTCCTATATCCATTGGATAGAATTATTTTTAGAGAAAATTGATGATGCTTCACAAAGCAATTCCCATATCTGTATTTTATGTTTTTATATTAATTTTACTTAGGGATTTCTTATATTCCTTTTTAAAATTGAAATCTATAAACTTGAAAGTCATTTCACAAACGTACTTGGTTAAGGAAAAGAAAATTAACCTATTGAAGAAAAGGTATTGAGTAGAACTTCTAGTTTTCATTTTTGAAAGATAAATAGCAACATCTGCTTATATATTCCATAATTTATTTTCTGTTATTTATGTTTAATTCATTTATTAAAGATGCTCATTTTTTTTACCCTATCTTTAACCAGCATTTGATTTAAAATATCTTTCAGGATAGAAAATAATATTAATGGTATTACACTTGAAGTTTTTGTTTTTGTTTACGTAATTCTGAGGTATGAAGCTTATTTTGGTTTAGTCCCTTTTTAAATCCTTTTTACATGAAAGCTATGTGTAAATATTTGGTTTTCTGTTTTCTGTGTTCTTAGTGGCAAGATGTATTAGACATTATTTCAAAAGCTCTCACTGACAACAACATGGAATTTGCACAGATCAGTCGTGTTAAGACATTTCAGGTATGTCAATAAGATTTTACTCATGTTTTTGGAGTGAATTCAGTGACAAACTGAAACTGCTGTTAACTAGCTTACTTGCATTTATTGTCGTGTGTCATATAAACCTCAAAAACAGTTTGAGTTCTTGATTGACTATAAGATTAACATTTAAAGGCAAAGTAAACAAACTGCATTTACTTTCCATCTATTCAGTTATAGCCATAGCAAACCATATTTAAAGATCTTATGACTTGAGGTCCGTTTCTTTAACATAGGAAAACATGGCCTATAGTATAACTTTTGAATGGACAGAGGCCTCATGCCCCTGAAATTAAGTTCTAAAAACACTGCATTCGGCAGAACTGCATATGGTCAAATTGTACTTACCTCACACTCAGCACAATGACAGATACAAACCTAAGAGAAAAACACCAAAAAAAAGACCAAGTGAAAATTTAGCAGATTCATGTCTCTTAAACTCACTCTAGCACTTTCTCTCACTCCTCCTTTCCTCTAAGCCATATAGTTTCATTTGCATACATCACATGCACGTATCTTCTGATTCTTCTATGTATTGTAAAGAGCATGAGAGGTTGTGTGACACTTTTTTTTCCTTAAAGTCAAGCCACATGATTTTGTTTTCTAAAATTTGTCATCTTACATTTAATTTTCTTAATTATTGCCTTTCACAATGACCTGGATATCATTGGGCATTTTAGCATGAGCTGTAGTATCCTGCTTTTATTTTTGACTATCCAGCTAAAATTTAAATGTACCTTTCTTTTTTTAGGAGAACCTGTCAGCATTTAAATATGATCCCCAAATCAATATTTTGCTGCTGCCCCTGCACACAGGTTCTAATGGATTAACTATCATTGAAGCAACTCATGTTCTCTTGGTGGAGCCCATATTGAACCCTGCCCATGAGCTTCAGGCCATCGGAAGGGTGCACCGGATTGGACAAACAAAGTAAGGACTAAAGTTAGCCTTAGTCACATTTGCTCTTGTTTCTAAGATACAGGTCAGCATTTAAACTCTTCATTTATGTTCATCTTAACCGATTCATTTTTAGTGACTTACTTATATATTAAATTTTCAATTCTTATATGGCCAGAAGATATTTTGAGATTTCCAGTGACTCTCCTTCAAACACCAAATCCCCACATTCTCCCAGATTTTTGTCTTTCCTTGTTCAGAAGCTACCCTGGTCACTTTATCAAGATAAGTTTCTTAAAATACCTAAGACAACTATTAAGCTGAAGGCATCTGTCAAAACTTTGAGAAGAACTGATTTTTGATTGGCTGAAGTAGCCAGTATTTAAAAGAAGCCATATCTCATGCATAGCTGAAAACAAATAGCTCTTATAAATGCTTCCCCTTAGGAAAGCATTCCCGATCTAATATAAGAGATAGTTAAGTAAACCTAATAGTAAATGTTATGTAGTATGTACTACTTTTATTAAAATATCAGAATGGATAATTATCCTTTTTACAGCCTCTCAGATGCACTACCTCCTGGATGTTAGATGCTTTCAATTTGTTCTAATGCATCCATACTCAGTTCAAATCAGTCCTTTAGTCATGTCCAACTCTTTGCAGCCACATGGACTGTAGCATGCTAGGCTTCCCTGTCCATCACCAACTCCTAGAGCTTGCTCAGACTCATGTCCATCAAGTTGGTAATGCCATCCAACCATCTCATCTTCTGTCATCCCCTTCTCCTCCTGCCTTCAGTCTTTCCCAGCATTAGGGTCTTTTCAAAGGAGTCAGTTCTTCACACCAGGTGGCCAAAGTATTGGAGCTTCAGCATCAGTCCTTCCAATGAATATTGAGGACTGATTTCCTTTGAAATTGACTGGTTGGATCTCCTTGCAGTCCAAGGGACTCTCAAGTGTCTTCTCCAGCACCACAGTTTAAAAGTATCAGTTCTTCAGCACTCAGCTTTCTTTATGGTCCAACTCTCACATGCATACCCGACTACTAGAAAAACCATATCTTTGACTGGACGGACATTTGTTGGCAAAGTAATGTCTCTGCTTTTTAATATGCTGTCTAGGTTTGTCATAGTTTTTCTTCCAAGGAGCAGGCATCTTTTAATTTCATGGCTACAGTCACCATCTGCAGTGATTTTGGAACCCAAAAATAAAGTCTGTCACTGTTTCCATTGTTTCCTCATCTATTTGAACTAATGGAACCGGACGCCATGATCTTCATTTTTTGAATGTTGAAGTTTAAGCAAGCTTTTTCACTCTCCTCTTTCACTTTCATCAAGAGGCTCTTTAGTTCCTCTTTACTTTCTGCCATAAGGGTGGTGGCACCCATACTAAGCACTTGTTAAATAAATATTGATTGAACACTTGCTGTATGTCAGGTATTATCCTAGACACTGGAGGCTTCCCTGGTGGGCTCAGCAGTAAAGAATCTGCCTGAAATATAGGAGATGTGGGTTCAATCCCTGGGTCCAGAAGATCCCCTGGAGGAGGAAATGGAAACCCATTCCAGTATTCTTGCCTGGGAAATCCAGTAAGCAGAAGAGCCTGGCGGACCAGAGTCTATGGAGTCACAAGAGTCCATCATGACTCAGTGACTAAACAGTGATGACAAATATGCTATACCCTGAAGATTCAAATTGAATAAGATATAATCTTGTTTCCCCAATGAGATCACTATGTAATACAGGAAACAGATGATTTAACATATTATAGTAGAGTGTGCGAAAATAGGAATACTGTGGTAACAAAGAAGAGCATGCAGTCTTGTACCCTAGAGAGTCAGGACAGGTTTCATTAGATTGAGTCTTGAAGGGCTAATTACTCCAGAGTTGGCCTAGAGAAGAGTGCTCACACAGCAGAGAGTTACTTGTGCAGAAACACAGAGGAGAAAATCCACATGATGTTTCTCAGGACCTTCAGGAGTTTGAAGTTGCTGGGGTATAAAGTATGTGCAGAGGAGTTGCAGGAGGTAAGGGCTTGTATGCCACACTCAGAAACATAGCCTGCTCTGTAAGCAGTGGCCGAGAGAGCAAACGATGGCTTTAACTTTGAGGAGGAAAGAGACATTCATCAAGCAAAATATGACAATATAATTGTAATAAAGGCAAGATTGTTCTAAAGTACTACCAAGCATCATTGAAAATGTAGTTATGTCTTACTGAGTTTTTTCTTTGTTTGATTTGGGTTTATGTGGGGGACGGGGGTGGTTTTGTTTGGTTTGGGGCCGTACCACACTGCATGTGGTTATCTTAGCACCCTGACCAGGGAGCACACCCATGCCCCCTGAAACGGAAGTGCAGAGTCTTAACCACTGGACCACCAGAGAGGTCCCTGTTTGTTTTTGCCTTGTCTTATATTTTTAAAACCTGACTTATCTTATTGTTTTCTAAAGCATACAGTGGGCTTATCTCAGATGTAAGACCACAAGCCTATAAAGGCCACTCAACACTGCTTAACAATCCTACTTTGCTTCCCTAGTATATGGGTTTTTCTGCTTTCTGAGGAGAGGATCTGCAGTCTCTCTGTTTCTCCTCCTTGTTGAGGGAGAATAGGGAAAACAGCTACAGTCAGAGTAGAAGTAATTCATCTTTCCATCACCAACTTGAGCTGTCTACCTCCAGCAGTATCCACATAGTTCATTCAGTAAATTTTTATTGAGCTCCTTCTGTGTGCCAAGCACTGTTCTAAGTACTTGAGGTGCACTCACCTAGCTTAAATACTAGTTGTAGGGGATTGGTAGGGACAGATGGTAAACAGTAAACATAATAAGTAAATACATATACTATATGTTAGGGGCAGGGTAAGGAGGATTTAGCCACCCTGCAGATGGCTAGGCAGGAAGGGAATCCAACCTCCGTCCCCCTCACTGAATGCTTCGTCCCTGCTAGCCTTCTTTCTGCCCCGAGACTTTTGAAGCTTGTGCTTGGCCGTGGCATTGATTTACTGCTGCTTCTGTCGGGTTGCTCCTCCCTATCCTCCTCTGCTTGTAGCCACCTATTCTCAGCAGTCATGTTTCAGGTCATATGTCAGCCTCCTCATGACCTTGTCTATACCTGAAAATGTCTTCATGGTGTGTTTTTATTACGTCTTCCCTCAGTAGATACTGTAGATACCGGTTCATTGAGATTAGCTTATTGTATTCAGTGTTGACCAGTCCCCCTCACCCCAGCACCTGACTTAGTACCTGCCACAGCAGATACTGACTGATAAATATAGCATGTAATATATGAAGTCTATTCATTCTAAACTGTTCTACAGGTGTTTTTAAACTTATCATTGTTATGTACCTTCTAGACCCACTATTGTACACAGATTTTTAATAAAAGCGACAATAGAAGAAAGAATGCAAGCAATGCTGAAAACTGCTGAAAGGAGGTAGGTAACATTTCGCTTCAAGTGGATAGCAGAAGTGTTCCTGTTCATATAAGGTTGTGTAAGCGTGTAGAACTTCTTCACCTAGATGATCACTTAGTCAACCAAAAGATGTAAGTGCAAATACTTTTTATAGAGCAAGCTATGACATTTTACCTAACCAAAATTTCCCAGCTAATACTCCAAGCATTCTATACTTGACTTAATTTATTAATAGGGATTATAAGTTTAAGCAAACTCTGGGAGATAGTGAAGGACAGGGAAGCCTGGAGTGCTGCAGTCCATGGGGTCCCAAAGAGTTGGACACGACTTAGAGACTGAAGAACAACAGCAAATACATAAAAAAATATTTAAGTGATTCTACTGTTAAAGAAACTTTATTATACTTGCAACCACCCATATATATTCTGCCAGTGGAGGACTTTGGGAGAACTAGCCTACATATCCTTGCCACGCTGGATTACTTTTTAAATGAAATCTATCTTTATGCCCAACCTAAAAGCCTTGGTCTGAAATCTGTAACATGAAACTTACAGACACTTGTTGGTTACATGCAAGTTAAAAATGTGGACTTAAAACTAGGCTGGTAATTGTATTATTACTCTTACAGGCAGAGCAGAAGCAGGAAGACTAAAACAGCCTTAAAAACTTAAGTTTGGAATCATAAAACTTCCTAACGTTTACTTCCTAATATATTTTCTTTCAATATATGTTTTCTTTCCATATATGTTTTCTTGAAACATAAACTAATGCCTAACTGAATTCTGGTGAGATAAGTGTGATTGCAAGATAAACTCAGAAGAGATGATTGCCTTGGAAGGGATGGTTTCTGCAGAGATATTAGTACTTTGCACAGTAAAATGGCCATTGGAAACCAGAAATTCTCTTTCATTGGTGGTGGTCTGTGGGAAAGAGAGAGGCTGCCACAAAAGCTTTTTGCCTCAAACATAAAGGCTTTTTCTTGGTGGTATTTCCAAATATAACAGAATTCAGTGATTATATTTAAGCTGCCTCAATAAAAATAGCAGCTTGAATTTTTCTTGAAATTAACTTTGGATTGTAAGAAGGTAAGTTGTAAGGTGAAAGCCTTAGCAGTAGTTGGCAAGGAGTTTTGTTTATTAAGTGTACAGAGGAAAACATTTTATGGCAAAGTTTGAAAATGATATATAGAAATCTTTCCTAATTTTAACAAGTTGTAATAGTGATCCCATCATCTTCTAGGAGTTTCTTATAACTCAATCACAAAAAATTAGGGACATACTCTTATATTAAGAATATAATATTAATATATTTTTATGTCTTACATGATAATGAGACCAGAACAGTATATAAAGACAAACATAATAATTTATTTCTTGGGGTTTCTTTCTGATTCTGCTCACTTGGAAAATCCTACAGTCACACAAACCCTTCCGCAAAGCATTCCGAGGCCTCCGTCTTGACCGTGGCTGACCTGGCAGACCTGTTTACCAAAGACACCGAAGACCTTGAATGAAGTACACTTGGTTCAGTCCAGACTTTAGTGTGTTTTAAGTTTTCCATAGTTTATAGAATAAAGTTATAAGTAAAACAATCCAGTAGATGTCAGTAAACTCTGTTCTTAGTTGAATGAATTTATCGCTTTTTTGGTTGTACAGTCCAGTAGTTTTTGAGTCCTTTTCAATATACTATTTCCATTATAGCTATCAAGATCTTTAATTTTACACTCCTAATGAAATGTTTGGGCTCCCCAGGTGACACAGTGATGAAGAATCCACCTGCCAATGCAGGAAACATGGGTTTGATCCCTGGGTGAGGAAGATCCCCTGGAGGAGGAAATGGCAACCCACTCCAGTACTCTTGCCTGGAGACTCCCAGGGACAGAGGAGCCTGGTGGGCTGCAGTCCACGGTGGTCTCAGAAGAGCTGGACACCACTGAGTGACTGCACACATTTGCACACACACACAAAAATGCTTATTTTTATTCCAAAGAATATCTCTATCTGAGGGAATTAAGAGAGGTATTGTGTACTTTTCTTTTGATAAGATCAGTCTTAAAAAGAAGTTAGAATAAGAGAGTAGCTCAACTATTCTAGTTTTATATGACTCAGTATACTCGGTATACTCAACCAACTCGTTTTTGGAAGAGCCTTCATTATCTTTAGGACAGGATTCACCAATATCTTATTAGTAATATTTTTAAAAGGTGATGAGTTATATTAGCTCCCAGTTCTTTGAGTAGTTATAGACTGTAACTCCATAAATAGTAACTTCAGAGTAATGTAGCTCCAACAGTAAGTTAATATTAGACAATTATTTCTTTTCTCTATATCTTGCTACTAAAAATTGAAACACTGAACACTTTAAGTATTTCTATTATATGTTAAATATCAGTGTAGGCAGTTAACATAGCTTTATTAAGTGTATTACTGTTTAATTAAAATTGTCTGTTTTCTCTACTTTTAATTTGTGTCCTAAATGTTTATGTTTTAAGATTGATCTGTAAATATTGCAGTGTCTATAATTTCAGTTCTTAATGACTATAGCAATATGGCAGGGTTTTTTTTTTTATCAATATTACATACTAATGTCTTAGATTCTTTTTCTTTCCCATGTTCTTGTGTAACTAGACTTTTTAACCACTAACATCTAAATTTATGATAGGATTTGTTATTTCATTCCACTAGTACTTCCCTCAAGGATTAGCATTTGATCTTTGTAACAAGAGAATGTCATATTCACAGAAGCAAATAATTGCAAGTGATAATAACCCAGTGTTTCTTCTTCTGTGAAGAATTAATGGGCTTTGAAATTGCGAAATAAGGAGTAGCTTGTTGTGTCCTAGCCATTTGATGTAATACAAATGTTCTTGATTTATTTTCTTTGAGCCTTCAGAGTTTCAAATGACCCTCAGGACTCATTAACTCCTACTTAGTTGTCCAGAAAACTAACAGGAATATACCCTGGATCACATTCGTCCAAGAGGCTTTGGTGCTTAGTTAAGGTGCATTTTCTTATTCTGGTTTATAGAGTGACATAATCCAACTGAAGAAAACACACACATATTTCTGGTGCTTATTCTTCAGTTGAAGGAAGATATGCATTGATTATTTTATATGAAATTAGACAAAAGTATTATTTTTGTAGCTCTTTACGTGTTATAAAGAGCTTTCCTATACGTTTTTGTGTTTAATTTGCCCACCAGTCCTGTGAAGTTGATGAAATTTATAACATTCCTGTTTTAAAAGTGGAGAACTGAGATTCAGAAATACTAAGAAATATGCCTATGACACATAGCAAGTAAACAGTGGAGCCCAGGTCCCTTGGCTCCAAGTCTCATGTTCTTTCTCTAAATCATAACTTGCTGCAATTCAGAAGGCCCTTGGTTCTAATTTAATGATGAACACGTTTCAGTATTTCTTTCTGTTTCCTAGTATTCTTTTTTGCGCTACAGTTTTAGGGAAAGTAATTTGATAATGCTTCAATTTTGTATAAAGAGAAATATAAAAATATAAATAGATAAATATACCTATCTGTATTAGAGAAAAACTGCTCTTATTTATTTCTGTAAAATGTCATCAATTAAATAAATATTTTAGTGTAAATTGAAATTCGGGCATTTATTAAATTTCTGATCCCTAGAACATACTGCATGGTTTTCATTTTTTGTTTGTTTTGGTCTTTCAACAAAAGGTGTCAAAATTGTTTAAACCACAGAACCCTATATTTTATAGACATTTATTCTTTCTTCAAAATAGTTGCAACAGTTCTGTCGCTCAGTCGTGTCCAACTCTTTGCGACCCCATGGACTGCAGCACTCCAGGCCTCCCTGACCATCACCAGCTCCCAGAGTTTACTCAAACTCATGTCCATTGAGTCGGTGATGCCATCCAACCATCTCATCTTGTCGTCCCCTTCTCCTCCCGCCTTCAGTCTTTCCCAGCATCAGGGTCTTTTCACATGAGTCAGTTCTTCGCATCAGGTGGCCAAAGTATTGGAATTTCAGCTTCAGCATCATTCCTTCCAATGAATTCAGGACTGATTTCCTTTAGGATGGACTGGTTGGATCTCCTTGCAGTCCAAGGGACTCTCAAGAGTCTTCTCCAACACCACAATTCAAAAGCATCAGTTCTTCAGCACTCAGCTTTCTTTATAGTCCAACTCTCACATCCATATGAGACTACTGAAAATACCATAGCTTTGACTAGACGGACTTTTTTGGCCAAGTAATGTCTCTGTTTTTTGATAAGCTGTCTAGATTGATCATAGCTTTTCTTCCAAGGAGCAAGCATCTTTTAATTTCATGGCTGCAGTCATCGTCTGCAGTGATTTTGGAGCCCCAAAAATAGTCTTTCACTGTTTCCCCATCTATTTGCCATGAAGTGGTGGTTCCAGATGCCATGATCTTAGTTTTCTGAATGTTGAGTTTTAAGCTAACTTTTTCACTCTCCTCTTTCACTTTCCTCAAGAGACTCTAGTTCTTCACTTTCTGCCCTAAGGGTGGTGTCATCTGCATGTCTGAGGTTATTGATATTTCTCCCTGCAATCTTGATTCCAGCTTGTGCTTCATCCAGCCCAGCATGTCTCATAATTGCGACAGTTCTCCCAAATAATTGTTCACAATAAATTCCAATCTAGTCTCCACATCTTGGCTGCAAACAAAGGGCTTTTTTTTCCTCCTGTCTTTTTATATTTTCTGAAATACCGTACTTAAAAATAGTTGTTCTTAAATGAATACTTTATTAATGAACCACAGAGGGGAAAGGCAATTCAAGTCCTTAGTGAGCTGAAGTGTGTTTGGAATTGGGACTGTATGTCTCTTTTTTTTTTAGTTAGTTATTTTCGGTTGTGCTGGATCTTTGTTGCTACACGCGCTTTTTCTCTAGTTGCAGTGAGCTGGGGTCTACTCTTCAGTTGCGGAGCACAGGCTTATTGCAGTGGCTTCTCCTGTGGAGCATGGGCTCTAGGGCATGCCAGCTGCAGCAGCTGCGGCACAGAGGCTCACCCTGGGCTCTAGAGCACAGGCTCAATCGTGGTTCACAGGCCTAGTTGCTTCACAGCACGTGGGATCTTCCCAGGTCAGGGGTCAAACCTGAGTCTCCTGCATTGGCAGGCGGATTCTTTGCCCAATGAGCTGCCAGGAAAGCCCTGCATCTCTCTTGAAAGAATCTAAGTAGCCTTACTAGGACTGAAAAGACTTGTATATATAACAAAGCCCTATAATGTGAAATACACCTAATTCCTTAGTCTCTTGCTTCAACTCAGGTAGCTCTACCATATTTATTGCAGTTTCAGCTTTTCTGTTTGTGATCTCAGCAGAATGGCCCATGTTTTAGAGATAGCTTGTTAGGGATTAGCCCCTTTTATACTGTATTAATAAACTTAAAACTCTCTACATGATAATTCAACATACAACCATAAATTCTTTACAAATAGTTATCAAACTTGACGGTATTTGTCAAAATATTTAGGATTTGAATTTAACAATGCAAGATTAATCATCAACCCAAGTTACCCTGTTAAGTAGACAAAGAAACAAATGATGTCTTTTAAATCTTGTGCTCTCCTTTACAAGTTTTCCCAATATTTAATTGTGCTTGAGTATTTTTATGTTCATTAAACTAGGATAATCTTTGAGAAATGCAAAAATCACCTATGCTAAAAGAGCTCAGGCCTTGTTAGGCTGAATAAAAAGTATCTTTCAATTTTTCTAGAATTTAAATAAAATCCCACAATTATATGCTATTTCTTAATTTCTTACTGGCATAGCAATATAAAAATGACATGCTACTAAAATGAAACAGTACAAGCAATATGTTTTAAACCTGTCTACTCTGGTAAAGAAAAATCTAATCTTTCATAATGCTTCTTCAAAGTGGAATCAGTCAGCTCTACCTTTTATATAATGTACAAGAATTTCTGTGTACCTTCATTGCGTTGTGAATTTCACATAAATGCTATCACACATAAGGCTTGAATATGAACCACTTATGAGCCCTCCTTTAAAGGAAGGAGTAATGGATAAACCGCAAAGGGAACTCATTCTCATAATGGGTATGTGGTGTTGCTTCTGAGTTAACAGACTACCATATATAGAAAATAGCAGGAGAAATTGGCCGGGACCAAAGTTGACATCTCCAACTTTCCTTTACCTTCAGTTAGCCTTTCAGAGCCCTGCACACTTTATCTTTGAAGGTCCTGTACCATCCCTTGAACCCTATTCCATTATTTAATATCAGTGACTCTCAAGACCAATTTTGTTCACTAAAACTGTGTTATATTGGAACCAAATCTTTCGTACTACAGCTTATGCTTTTTCCTTGCAAAACAGAAATAAAATTTAAGCTCCATTACCTGTGTAACAATTCTTTGTATGGATGACTAAATTATTCAGTAACTTTTTCTTTCTGCCATTCAATTATTCCATCCCTTCAGCCTTAAAGAGCTTAATCTCCTAACCCCTGTGGTATCTTTGTCTCCTAGTAAACCTGCTCTTATGTTCCAAACCCTCAATAGAGCCTATTCAAAACAATTTTGAGCAAGAACCTATTTTCAGCATATGGGAACTTTTCACATCTGTGATTTGTGTGCCTCACAGTTCTGATGACTGATTCTTCCAGTGCCTTGGGGAGCAGACATTTGTCCCCAGATTTCCTTAGAAAGAGGAAGAGTTTCCCCAGATGAGCTTCAGAGGGGATGTCCCCCTGTGTACAGTCTTCAGGTCCCTGGAGAGAGTTTTGTAGCAGCCCAAACCGGCTTCCCAGGTGGCTCAGGTGGTAAAGAATCCGCCTGCCAGTGCAGGAGCCATAGGAGACTAGGATTCTATCCCTGGGTTAGGAAGATCCCCTGGAGGAGGACCCCACTCCAGGATTCTTCCCAGGATAATCCCATGATCAGAGAAGCCTGGTGAGCTACAGTCCGTGAAGTCGCAGAGTCAGACATGACTGAGCAGGCAAGCAAAGCAAAGCAAACTGACAAGTATAACTCATATAAACAAAAGCTCTTCAGAGTCCTCAATAATTTTGATGGACCTGAGGCCAAAAATTTTGATCCTGAGACCAAAAATTTTGAAAACCATAATAGCCTATTTTTAAATTAACTCCAGTGTCTCCTCAGCAGGAGCAAAGCAGGGAATGGGCAAATTTTTCTGGCCACATTGAAAGTTACTATATACACAATTTTGTTGACCATGGACAAAGCCCTATTGTAGGAAGAAGTCTGTCCACACAGCAGCAGCAGTGTTTGCAAGTCTGGTAGACTATAAAACAAAGAGTTCCATTTAATTTTATATCTTATACTTTGTTTAAAACAAAAATGAAATGGTTGAGGTTGCATGTAACAGCTTTTAAAAGCTGTGTCCATATGAATGTAAACAAGTGATATTCTGTAACTGCCCCAGGACCACAGAAATTATTGTCACCTGTGATGGTCAGATTTACGAGTCATTTTGTCCAGGCTGTAGTCTCAACCAATCAGATACTGTGTGGCTATGAAATGTTTTCGTAGATTTTGTAGACATGACTAGTGTCCATAATCGGTTGGCTTTAAAAGAGATTATTCTAGATGAGCTGGGCAGACTTGATTTAATCAGTTGAGAGTCTTCCAAGCAGATGTGAGACTTCCCAGAAGAAATTCCACCTTTGGACAGCAACTTCAGCTCATGCCTTAGGGTTCCAGCCTGTCTTTCCTAATGGCCTGCCCTCTGGACTTTAAACTTACCTAGCCAGCCTTCACAATCACATCAGCCAATGCCTTGCAATAAATCCTTGAATATGTATCTCCAATAGGTTTTGTTTCTCTGGTTGAACTCTTGATCCAGGCTATCCTTGGAGAAACAAATGAGTGATACAGTTTATGCTGCCACTTTTAAATAGCATTTTAATGTTTCTAAAAATATATACTCAAAACTGTTTAACTGTGACTTAAACATCTAAAGAAGAAAGATTGAACCCCAAAGAAATGGTAGTTCATGGACACATTCCAGAGATCAGCAAGGAGGTCCATTAAGGTGTGGAAAGAAGATATTGGAACTCATTCAGAGTGGAGGGTTTTTTATAAAAGATGAATTAAGCTTCCTCTTATTTAATATGCAGACCAACACCTTTATTCCCATCCGTTTATGTGGCAGTCACATGTCACCTATGTAAGTGAACATGGCAGCTACTCTTGTTATCAGGTAAAATAGTTGTGAAGAGTTTCATCCTTATAAGATACCAGCAGGGAGGAGCTGGTTTACTGAAGTCAGAGAACAGGCCTGAAGCATCCATTACGACATTGATTCTCCATGGAGAAAGGAAATTTTGAATACAACATGAGTTCTCAAAAGGAGTTAGTGAAATAATTTCTGAAAGTTTTTAGTACAAGTGAACTTTAAGGTTCTTTTAAATCCGGTAGTTAAATCACCATGGCATTTTCCATTTTAGATTTTCTTTCTGCCAAAATATTCAGTGCTAAGTTCCAGAATCTCTTTAGCCAAATGAATAATAAATACCAAAAAAGGGAGGCTGCTATTTCCCTTTCTAAAAAGTGAGTAAACATAGAATGCATCTATTTCTTTCTGAAAACATCAAGTAAAGGAATTAAATGTTTGTTGTTGGGTGGGCAGTAAACTTTTGCTGTTGTTTTTTAGTTGCTCAGCCATGTCTAACTCTGCAGCCCCATCGACTGTAGCAGACAGGCCTCCCTGTCCATCCCTATTTCCCAGAGTTTGCCCAAACTCATGTCCATTGAGTTGATGATGCCATCCAACCATCTCATCTTCTGTTGCTCCCTTCTCCTCCTGCCCTCAATCTTTCCCAACATCAGGGTTTTTCCAATGGTACAGTTAATAGTTGCTGAATTTAATTGGTTGGAATAACTAATAAACACTGTTCACCCTAGAGGAGAGTTATGTGGGTTACTAAAGCCGGCAAACATCCTGTCTGATAAAGGGAACAAGCTAATGAACGTTAAAATCATTTAACACTTTTCTCTAGCTGTGTTTTTCCTGTGTGTTTCATATTTAATAGTAAGAAGTGCTATTTGATTCTATTCTCTGATTGTGATATCAGAAACTGTTACACTATTACATAAGATTTATTGAAAATTCCCTAAAGCTATTTGTTTCTTTTGGACTCCTATGAGTCCAACTGCCAAGAAAAGTGGTGCCTCTGCCCTGAAATCACAAGTCAACTACTTTGACAGTCAGTGAATCCCAGATATGAAGGAACAGTGAAACCTGCTCAGAAGACCACCGTTCAGGATAACACACTATAGTGTTTCTCTCATACTAGATGAAATAGTGGATTATTTTCCTTTTCAGTTAGAGGCAAACTGGACCTGTAAAAAGCACTGATATTAAAAAAAAAAAGCAATGATATTCAGTAATAATCCAATTTTTAAATAGGCAAAGGAATTTTTGATAGACATGTTTTATTTCAAAATAAAGATACCAGAAGCTTAATAAATCTAAAAGTTCTATTAAATTACTTTAAAAACTACTATGTATATTTCATATTGGCACAACATTATAACACTAATGGGGCTTCCCAGCTGACACTAGGGGTGAAGAACCTACCTGTGAACACAAGCAGATGTAAGAGACACTGAACTACCGTCATTGTACTGTGCATACTTATAACTGACAGTTTGTACAACCTGACCTGTATCTCCCCTCTGAGAAAGACAAGTGGCCGTAAGCACATGGAAAGATGATGAACGGCATTAGTCACTCGGAAAATATAAAAACCATCAAAACCCTAATGAAGAGGTTGGGGAGGGGAGAGGAATGAGTAAGCAGAGCACAGAGGACTTTCAGAGCGGTGAAACAATTCCATATACAACTACAACAGTGAATCCATGTTATTTTACATTGTCCACAACACCAAGAGTGAAACCTAATATAAACTATGGACCCTGGGTAATAATGATATGATAAAATAAGTTTCATCAATTGTAATAAATTGCCAGTTTACCACTCTGACGTGATATTGATAGTGGGAGAGTTGAGGTAGGGTAGACATGGATGGGAGTTTCCTGGGAACACTGTACTTTCTGCTCAATTTTGCTATGAACCTAAAAGGGCTCAAAAAAATAAATAAATCCTATAGGGAAAAAAAGACTCACACAAGTAAATAAACTCTGTGGGGGAAAAAAAAGAAACATAATGAGGTACCATTTCACACCCACTGGGATGACTATAATCAAAACAGACAATGACAAGTTTGGGCAAGGAAATGGAAAGTTGGAACTTGCACACGCTGCTGGTGGGAATGTAAAATGGCACAGTCTCTTTGGAAAACCGTTTGTCCATTTCTTTAAAAGTTAAACATAATACTTTCAGCTCTGCCACTCCTATGTGTTTACTGAAAAGAAAACACTTATTCGTATGAAGACCTGCTTGTGGATAATTTGGCAATTCTGCACACTGTTAAACATAGAGTTACCACATGACCCAGCAGTTCCACCCCTAAGCATATTAGTCATCTAGGGCTTCCATAACAAAATACCACAGACTGGTTGCCTTAAAACACATAAATTTATTTCTCACAGTTCTGGAGGCTAGAAGTTGGAAGATCAAGGTATCCTCCCATGGTCTCTCCTCTGTGTACATACACCCTGTGTGCGTGCATGTCATTCAGTCATGTCCGCCTCTTTGCAATCCCAAAGATTGTATCCCACCAGGGTCCTCTGTCCATGGGATTCTCCAGGCAAAAATACTGGAGTGGGTTTTTATTTCCTTCCCCAGGGGATCTTCCCCACCCAGGGATTGAACCTGCATCTCCCACAGCTCCTGAATTTGTAGGCAGATTCTTTACCACTGAGCCAACTGGGAAACCCACTCATATACCCTTGGTGTCTCCCTTTATAAGGACACAGGTCATGTTGAATCATGGTCCCACCCTAAAACTTGTTCATGTCTGCATTATTTACAATACAAAAGTAGAAACAATACAAATAACTATCGAATGACAAATGGATAAACAAAATAGTGTAAATATAAAATGGAACATAATTTAGACTCAAGAAAAAAAATCCCTGATACATACTATTAAAGGATGAATCTTGAAAATATTCTGAGTGAAAGAAACCAGTAGTAAAATACTATGTGCTTCTATTGATATGAAATGTCTAGAATAGCCCAAATGTAGAGTTAAAAAATTCATTACTGGTTGCCTAGGTCTGAGGGTGCTGGGGTATGTGGAGTGATTGCTAATAGTTATGATGTTTCATTATGGGAGGATGAAGATTCTAAGTATTAAACTTAGATTGTAGTGATAGTTGCACGATTCTTTGAGTGTACTTTAAAAATTGAATAGTACACTTTAAATGGCTGGGTTTTATGGTATGTGAATTTTACCTCAATAAAAATATTTTAAAACATTTTTTAACACAGCACAAGATTTTTTAAGAAGTCATTTGGTATGCAAAACCTTTGGCAGAGTGTATTCTCAATTAAAATGAGACAGATGGTCTTCAAAATATCAGGCACATATTGTCAAGAATATTGTACCAGGGGCTTGTGAATCTCATTGATATCTGGCAGCCACAGTTAAAGTCGTGTGTGTGTGTGTGTGTGTGTGTGTGTGTGTGTGTGTAGCATCTCAAACTGTNCTCAGTTGTGTCCAACTCTTTGTGACCCCATGAATTGCAGCATGCCAGGTCTCCCTGTCCATCACCAACTCCCGGAGTTCACTCAGACTCATGTCCATCGAGTCAGTGATGCCATCCAGCCATCTCATCCTCTGTTGTCCCCTTCTCTTCCTGCCCCCAATCCTTTCCAGCATCAGAGTCTTTTCCAATGAGTCAACTCTTCACATGAGGTGGCCAAAGTACTGGAATTTCAGCTTCAGCATCATTCCCTCCAAAGAAATACCAGGGCTGATCTCCTTTAGAATGGACTGGTTGGATCTCCTTGCAGTCCAAGGGACTCTCAAGAGTCTTCTCCAACACCACAGTTCAAAAGCATCAATTCTTCAGCACTCAGCCTTCCTCACAGTCCAACTCTCACATCTATAAATGACCACTGGAAAAACCATAGCCTTGACTAGATGGAATAGAGAATACAAATAACAACTTCATCTCCTAGATAGTCTTAAATATTAGTTGACAGCAAGTGCCAATAAAATTATATTTATTTTTGTACTGGTTCACTTAATATGCGCACTTATTCCTACTACTGATGTGTTTGCCACTTAACTGTGCTATTCTCAAAATACAGCAGGGCTGGAGACTTATTAAACATTTCCTAGTGCTGACAGCTTTTGCTGACCTCAGCAGTGTGGCTAAACTCAAAGTAACACAATATAAGGACAATATATATTTTTTAATATATAAACTCTCTATGTGTATTCTTCTATTGTATTAATATGCCTGTAGGAACTATTCTCCATAGACAAACAAAGAAGAAATATTTCTGCAGTATGCTACTGAAGTCCCTCAAGTGCAAAAATAAAAATGAAAAGAATATTTTCATAAATAAAAAGCAGCACACCATGACATTATCCTCTTCTGGCTTGAACTCCTCTGTATGTGTGTGTGGTTGTATTGTGTGTGTGTGTGTGTGTGTGTGTGTGTGTGTAGAGGGGTTCCTACTTCAGTCTAGACAGTGGAATATTAAATACCAATGGAATTTTTTGTTTGTAGAATAGAAAGATCATGGCCACTTTAAATTCATCAGGTTTACTTTGATTTGACCAGTTAATTATTAATACAACAGGTATATTAATGACTGAAAATGAGAAAGAGCCATACTATAAAATCGTTGGGCTTTCCAGGTAGCTCAGGAGTAAAGAATACACTTATCAAGCAGGAGACACCACCCAAACAGGAGATGCAGCCTTCATCCTTGGGTCAGGAAGATTCCCTGAAGAAGGAACTTGCATACTATTCCAGTATTCTTGCCTAGGAAATCCCATGGACAGAGGAGCCTGGCAGACCTATGGTCCACGGGGTCGCAGAGAGTTGGAGATGGCTTAGAGACTAAACAGCAGCAGCAGTAGAAATCTAGGTGAAGTGATATATGCACATTCTCTTTGGTACTAAAGTTAGTGCTGAAAGTCACAGCATGCAAAGAAAATTATATGACTAGTGTGTAATTCATACTTTGAAATGATTTAGCAGAGCTTATTTTTTTAATCTAGATATTTTACTTGTAAAGGTATTTAATTAAAATTATAGATAACATTGAGAGAAAAGCAGAGCAAAAATAAATGTCAAAGAAGTTTAAGCATGATTTTATAAGCCACACACAATTAATTCCGAATTTCTTACAGAAATAAAATTCAGAATAAGTGCTTAAGAGGCTGCTTAAATGGCTGATTATTCTATATTCACTGCACAAAGATCTTAAAGTCCAAGTGTATATAAGTTCTAGGCAAAATATTTCCTTCAATTACCTAGAACTGTTATCTACAAATGTATCTTAAAGATAGAAGCCATCGTAAGTGAAAAAGACCTAGAAACAGTCTAATTTTCCCCTTATTTCAAGTACAGTACACTGTATATTGACAGAGAATATAACTTGGTATTAGTCAAAGTATAGTAAATTATTGAAAAGTATACAAATAAAAGCAAATTACATATGTCTGCTAATATATGAAAGTGAAAAAAGAAGTATTAGTTGCTCAGTCGTATCTACTTCTATGTGACCCCAGGGACACCAGCCTGCTAGACTTCTCTGTCCATGAAATTTTCCAGGCAAGAATATTGGAGTGGGCAACCATTCCCTTCTCCAGGGCATCATTCCAACCTAGGGATCAATCTCAAGTCTCTTGCATTGCAGGCAGATTCTTTACCATCTGAGTCACCATTCAAGAAATTTAAATGCAGTAAGTTCTTGAAGAGTATAAAAATAAAGCAAATGAAATATATCTGCTAATATGAACTTTATCTTTAAATAAAAACTATTTTACACTCTACATGCAAAATTTATCTAAGATTTCAGTTTTATAAATGAAATGTCTAATACTTTCATTTTTGTTAATTTATTTTCTACCTAGATTGTGCAACAAATACAACGGGGCATGTATGTGCAAATTTATATATACATATATATCTTTCATTATCTTTTAAATTAACATAAACAGAAATACAATAAACTTCCATAAAACTGTTAATATCTGACAGTTGTAGGTTCAGAACAAGCCTCCCAAGATATGCTACTTTTGACAGATGGATTGTTTTTAATTAAAAACAATGGAGACGCTACGGGCTCAAAAGAGATTGCTGCTAAGTCACTTCAGTTGTGTCCAACTATGTGTGACCCCATAGACGGCAGCCCACGAGGCTCCCTCATTCCTGGGATTTTCCAGGCAAGAACAACAGAGTGGGTTGCCATTTCCTTCGCCAATGCATGAAAGTGAAAAGTGAAAGTGAAGTTGTTCAGTTGTGTCTGACTCTTCACGACCCCATGGACTGCAGCCTACCAGGATCCTCTGTCCATAGGATTTTCCAGCAAGAGTACTGGAGTGGGATGCCATCGCTCTATTGCCCCTCTAATAATCACCAAGAACAATTTAAACTGGGGACTTTCCCCACGGGGAAAAAAAAAGCTATTACCAGAGATAAATTTTAAGTGGTCCCATCTATATGGCAGGACAAACATCTAATTACCAAATATCTGCCATTCTTATCCTATGAATGACCTTCCTATCTTTGGAAACCCCAGTCCCCTAATCCTTAGTTCAGGATGACACATATAGCTCATTTTGCTTTCTGTCTTTAAACCTCTCATATATGAAGGGTTCCCAAACATTATGAAATTAAATTTTCTCTTGTTAGTCTTATCTTATTTCAGTTATTCTACAAGCAAAAGAGAACCAGAGAAGGAAGGGGGTAAGGGAAATTGTCCCCTTCCTGACATAATGTATAACTTTGACATAACACTGTGTGGCTGTAAAGCTATGTCTTCTTAGTTTTAAGGTCTGCACATTGTGTTTCAGCACTCACACCTATGATCACATTTCTCAAGTTATCAAAGCCCTTCCAACAAGGCTCATAGGTCTGAAGGGTATCTCAATCTTGTCTAGTAAAAAGCCTTCATGATATTCTTCTAACAAATCTGAGTATCCTACCTGTTCAACCAACAAATTCACAAATCTTGTATTAATTTTCTGGTCAAATAGGATGAAATTATGACTTTGCAGCTATTTCCACATTAAGCACAGATTTCTCTACTATTAACATTTTGCAACATTACTTTGCCAACAAAGGTCCGTCTAGTCAAGGCTATGGTTTTTCCAGTGGTCATATATGGCGTGAGAGTTGGACTGTGAAGAAAGCTGAGCACCAAAGAATTTATGCTTTTGAACTGTGGTGTTGGAGAAGACTCTTGAGAGTCCCTTGGACTGCAAAGAGATCCAACCAGTCCATTCTGAAGGAGATCAACCCTGGGATTTCTTTGGAGGGAATGANGTGGTCATGTATGGATGTGAGAGTTGGACTGTGAAGAAAGCTGAGCACCAAAGAATTGATGCTTTTGAACTGTGGTGTTGGAGAAGACTCTTGAGAGTCCCTTGGACTGCAAGGAGATCCAACCAGTCCATTCTGAAGGAGATCAACCCTGGGATTTCTTTGGAGGGAATGATGCTGAAGCTGAAACTCCAGTACTTTGGCCACCTCATGCGAAGAGTTGACTCATTGGAAAAGACTCTGATGCTGAGAGGGATTGGGGGCAGGAGGAGAAGGGGACGACCGAGGATGAGATGGCTGGATGGCATCACGGACTCAATGGACGTGAGTCTGAGTGAACTCCGGGAGATGGTGATGAACAGGGAGGCCTGGTGTGCTGCGATTCATGGGGTTGCAAAGAATCAGACATGACTGTGGGACTGAACTGAACTGAAAGGTGACTATTATCTTTCAAAATCTCTTTAACCCTCATGATATTCTTCTATCGTTGTTTTAGTCCCTGCATCATGTCCTACTCTTTTTGTGACCCCATGGACTATAGTTTGCCAGGCCCCTCTGTCCATGGGATTTCCCAGGCAAGAATACTGGAGTAGGTTGCCATTTCCTTCTCCAGGGGATCCTCCCAACCCAAGAATCAAACCCACATCTTGTCTCCTATATTGCAGGCAGATTCTTTACCACTGAATCTGGGAGGCCCCATGATTTTCTTAGTAAAGCCCTAATCTGGTGCACTTGCCAGTTTCTAATGAAAAATCAAATGGTCTTTCAACTCAGCTAATGACTGTAAACCATGTAACCTCAAAGTAGTGTGTTCTTCCCATCCGAGAAATGCAACATAGTGCCAGTGGCACTTGGCAGACATAGTGCCAAATATTGAGCTGAACAATAGAAGTGTAAGGCTCAGCTAAAGGACTGCAATTGTGTTGTGAGCTGTGGAATGAGCTATGAGCAACGGCATAAGCCAGGGATTCTCAACCTCAGCATTACTGACATTTTGGACTGAATGATTCTTTCCTGGGCTGACTATCCTGTGCACCATAAGCTGTTTAGTCATATGCCTAGTCTCTACTCACTAGATGCTATTAGCCCAGCCCACCCCCAAAATAATGACAACCAAAAATGTTTCCAGACATAACCAAGTATCTCCTGGGGGTGCAAAATTTAGAACTACTTGCAAGTCTAGAAAGACTTATCATTTTCCATGGTAATAACATAAACCATATATTAAAAGGAAAATTCCATATATTGGACTTTTACTTCACTAGTATAAGCTCAGTTGGTTTGAAATATTCAGAATATTGTGTATGTAAGTGACCATATTCTTTGCTAAGTTTATTTGGAAAATTGTCATAGTTTGCTCCAAAATCTGAATCTGATGTTGAAATGCCAACATGGAGCCACAGGAAAAAAAATTTATATTTGTATTATAGTAAAAGACTGCCCTTGGACACCTTTGGACACTTATAATGGAAACATTTCAAAGCAATTGAAATGTAATTGTATAATCTACTTTGCTGTGTAGTAAAAGATTTGCTGTCCACTGACGGAGAATTTGAAAATACACTCAATGTCTTTGTCATTGTGGGTACCAACTTGGCATGGCAGAAATCACCTTATTGTCCTTCTAGCCTGTCAATAAATCATCTAAGAAAGAGCAATATAATCATGTAAGTTCTGATGCATGGTACTTCAAGAGTTTTAAATGTGAATTTACTGCATTCTGAAACTATAGTGTGGATGACATCTGCTCACACATTTAAATATGTCATATCAATGTACTATCACTGTGATGTTAGTTTTCCCACTAAAAAGTCTTCACCTACCTCAAGAGGACCATACATATACCTGATGTCTCTGGTATTGAATCATTAAATGATTCCTTTCTTTCCTTCCTCCTTTCCTTCTCCCTTCCTTCCCTCTTTCCTTCCTTCCTGCCTTCCTTCCTTCCTCCCTCTCTCCTTCCTTTTATGAGCATCACTGAGCCACTGAAGCTAACATCCTCACCCATTCTTGCAATTATTCTACAGAAAACCATGGACAAGCTAGCCTCTCTTATAAGTAGAATGTGAGGCTTTACCAGGAACCTTCCCCAGAGTTCAAGTCCAAATTATTGGCTACAAATGTTCTCAGGTGGCTCAGTGATAAAAACTCTGCCTGCCAAGGTAAGAGATGCAGGAGACGAGGGTTTGACCCCTGGGTTGGGAAGATCCACCAGGGCAGGAAATGGCAACTCACTCCAGTATTCTTGTCTGGAAAATCCCATGGACAAAGAAGCCTGGCAGGCTACAGCCCCAGCATCACAAAGTCGGACCCAACTGAGTGACTGAGCTTGCAAAGGAATACAAACTTACAGAAGGAAAGTGTTTTCCCCAAACTTTCAAAAAACTACATGATGTTGTTAATGGGAAGTTTTGTTAACTAATGATATAAAGTAAAACCACTGGCTATTTTCTGTATCTCAGTAAATGGCACTTCATCTTTCCCTTACTCAAGCCAAAAATCTCAGAGTCATCCTAATCCCTTTCTCTGCTCTCATGCTTCACATCTAACCCATCAGTCCACCTTCATCCTACATCTGGACTCCAACCACTTTTCAACACCTCCAAAGCTGCCATCAGCCCCACCATACTCGCTCTTAACTGAGTTATTGACAGGTTCTCAGAACCTTTTCCCAACATTGCCACCACTGTGATGCTTTGAAGATAAATGACAGATAATGTCTCAGCTCTGTGCAAAATTCTCTTGGTTATTCAAGTCACTCAGAGGGAAGCCTAATCTTCATGAAGGCTGGCAGGCCCCGTCCCATCTGTCCCTGTCACCTCCCTGTTCTCGTCTCCCGCACACCCTGTCAGCCTGTTTCATCCTCAGAGTGCTTTCTGTACCTGGAACAGGCCAAAGGTGCTTCCTCAGGGCCTTTGAAATGGCTGTTCCCTCTGTCTGCAGTGCTCCTCCTCCAGGTACAAGCATGGCCTGAGCTTCCTTGGTAGCTCAGACAGTAAAGAGTCCACCTACAGTGTGGGACACCTGGGTTCCATCTCTGGGTTGGGAAGATCCTCTGGAGGAGGGCATGGCAACCCACCCCAGTACTCTTGCCCGTAGAATCCCATGGACAGAGGAGCCCGGTGGGCTACAGTCCATGGAGTAGCAAAAGAGTTGGACACAACTGAAGCAACTTAGCACAGCAGAGTACTCACATGGCCAACGGTCTCACTCTGAGAACTGCTGCTCATTGTGTTCACTGCCTACAGAAACCCCTCAATGGTGTGTCTCCTTTTTAATTATAAAGACCTTAGGTTGGTCAGAATTACGATGTGGCAACTTTCCAGCGTTCTATGATGTTATATGATAAATTGAAATAGAAGAAAAGCTGCATTTGTCTGCCATCCACTTAAAAGGATCAATACATTGCCATTGAATGAAACAAGTACCACTTCAAAGTGTCTGAAGGACCAACTTTAAATACAGTGTAAAGAGTGAAGTAAGGAACTGTCATATGCCTCAGGGCAAATACATTTACCATTTAAATGCGGGTTTCCCTGGAGAAACCCTGAGTGAATGTTAGTCTAGTTGTGTCAAAAAGCCATAATACAAGTGCCTTCACAGCCCAGTAAAAAGAAAAAGGATGGCATTGAATCTTCAAACATACTTGCAAATTAGCTGTGCTGTAGTAATTTGTATAAAGATTTCTCAAGATCAGCAGCTGAATAACACACACTACAGTAGATTATGTTTTGACCTGCAACATTGTTTTATGCAGAAATCAATGAAATCATCACCTCTTCCAAAGATTTGATTCAGGTGGCAATTCCAAGATGTTTTTGTTGTTCTTGTTTTTACAAAGGATTTCCAGGTTTATTAATATGAATTTATTTGAAATACATGAAAGTGGGGAGGGGGGTTCCTCCTTGTATAGATATCCTAGACTGAAAGGGCAATATGCCCTATTCTCTCCTCAGGTGGTAGAGGCTACCACTTTAACACGTGGAATCACGGCCATCTGCAGAAGTCCAATCATTTTATGATCAACCAAGTACACATACTATGAATTGTTAAACTTCCTTCAAGTCAGTTAATGACTTGGAAAACAGGGAACAGATACATTTATTGTCTACATAAAGATATACTAAAGTCAATGTTAGTTTCATTGATTGAAAGTTAGAATTAACCAGTAAAAAATAAAGTGAGGAGAACAGATAAATATTCCTTTTTAATATCTGTTGGGACATTTCAAGCACTTTTCAGATGTTATAATTACCTAGATCTCTTTTCAACAAGCAGCATAGAAAATTCGGTGCTCTGGATAGGAATTCACAGTCTTTTGAAAGAGCCTGATCATTTAGTGATCTCAGTAGCATCTCAGAAATATCAGATGACAACTAATATTAACAACTGCTTTCCAAACACTGCCTGGAGGAAAATATATATTTCTAGCTGTTCCATAATGCTTAGCATAAAATAATCACGCAAACAATTTAAAGCACAAAGCTATTACCTGATGGTTCAGAGATAAAAGTATCTGTCTGCAATGCAGGAGACATAGGTGATGAAATTTCGATCCCTGGGTCAGGAAGACCCCCTGCAGAAGGGAATGGCAATCCACTCCAGTATTCTTGCCTGGAGAATTCCATGGGCAGAGGAGCCTGGCGGGCTACAGTCCATGAGGTCACAGAGTTGGACACGAATGAGCACACGCTTTGCAAAGCAGGTACTAAGCAGATACTTGAATTAGTGTTGCAAGCAACTTATTAGTTGTCTAATGGTGAATAACAAATCACTTCAAGATTTAATGACTTTAAACATTATAATTAATTTATAGCTCTCATGATTTCTGTGGATCATGAGTTTGGAAACCACTCTCATGAGACTGTGTTCTACAGGCTGTGGATGCAGTCACTTTAAGGCACAGTTGATATGTACCCTGGATTTAACCTCTGGCATGTAATTGTTTGCTATCTGCTTTATTCTACTAAACTATAAGTTTCATTCAGGATTTTTCTGTGGGGTATTTTTTGTACTTTATTCCCAATATTTAGAAAAATATTTGGCAGAACATCTTCAAACAATATTTGTTCGACGAATGATGTTATGTTTGGAAATTCTTCCCCGTTAACAAACATTTTTAGAACTTGATCAAATTTTTTATTAAGAAAAAGGATGGTGTCTCATGAAACACACAGGAGAGGCATTATTATTGAAGAAGAATGAAAGCAAACTATTATGATGCGAGATTTCTAACTTTCTCCTGAATATAACTTTGACAATTCTTTGTAGATGCCTATTTGTTTCCAAAGTAATATTTCAAGAAATCTGCTGTAAGGGTAATTGTTTTATAGTAGACTTAAATATATATATAAGTATATATTATATACACTTATATGTATTTATAGAAATATTTGTTATATATATATTATTTATATATATACATCTAGGCTATAGGTTCTTCTTCAGCTACTGAACCATACACTAGAGCGGTGAGATGTAAAAACAAGACTCTTCTAAGAAAATTACATTATCTCCCTTTGAATCTGTAGTTTTGTTTTTGTTTTTAAGAACTGAGTAATGGATTCAGAGCAAGAAATCTAAGTTCCTGGATTCCTCAGCTGTGTGATATTAAACAAAAGTTCTGGACTTTAATATTTCCTGAAAAATAGAAATAAAGATAATGATGTTACTTGATTTTCTGCTCAGAATTGTGTCTGCATCGAAATTCATACGTTGAGAATCCTCACCCCCAGTATCTCAGAATGTGACTGTATTTGCAGACAGGATCCTTAGAGAGGTAATTGAGGTATCATGTCACAAATAGTCACGACTGAGCGACTGAACTGAAATTGAACTGAACTGAAGTCATATGTGTTGCTCATAATTCGATATGCTCAGCATCCTTAAAAGAAGAGACACAGACTCTGTCTGGGACACAAACACAAGCTTGCACAGAAGGAAGGCGACGAGCAGGCATGGGGAAGACGCATCTATAAGCTAAGGAGAAAGGCCTCCGAAGAAGTCCGCCTCGCTGGCACGTTTATCTTGAACTTCTAGTCTCCAAAACAGTGAGAAAATAAAATCACATTTTTTAATTTACCAGTCTGACCACAAATTCGGAGGCTTAAGATGATAGAAAAGGGTTCTTTCCAGGCCTGGAAGCCAGAAGTTTGAAATCTCTTACTGGAGTAGAATAAAGATGGTGGTAGGGCTGCACTCCCCCGGGAAGTTCTGCGGGGGGATTTCCCTTCCTGTCTCTTCCAGCTTCTTGGGCTCTGACGTTCCTCAGCTTACGGCTGCATCTCTCCAAGCTCTGCCTTCATGATCCTGTCCCTTTACCTCTCTTCTGTTTGTGTCTTACCTCTGCCTCTCATTGAGACTGACACTTGTGATTGTATTCAGGGCCCTCCAGGTTAATCCAGATAATCTTCCTCGTTGAGACCCTTCAGTTCAGTTCAGTCGCTCAGTAGTGTCCGACTCTTTGCAACCCCATGAGTTGCAGCACGCCAGGCCTCACTGTCCGTCACCAACTCCTGGAGTTCACTCACGTCCATTGAGTCGGTGATGCCATCCAGCCATCTCATCCTCTGTTGTTCCCTTCTCCTCTTGCCCCCAATCCCTCCCAGCATCAGAGTATTTTCTAATGAGTCAATTCTTCGCATGAGGTGTCCAAAGTACTGGAGTTTCAGCTTCAGCATCATTCCTTCCAAAGAACACCCAGGACTGATCTCCTTTGGAATGGACTGGTTGGATCTCCCTGCAGTCCAAGGGACTCTCAAGAGTCTTCTCCAACACCACAGTTCAAAAGCATNCCTGCCCCCAATCCCTCCCAGCATCAGAGTCTTTTCCAATGAGTCAACTCTTCGCATGAGCCGGCCAAAGTACTGGAGTTTCAGCTTTAGCATCATTCCTTCCAAAGAACACCGAGGACTGATCTCCTTCAGAATGGACTGGTTGGACCTCCTTGCAGTCCAAGGCACTTTGAAGCGTCTTCTCCAACACCAAAAGCATAAATTCTTCAGCGCTCAGCTTTCTTCATAGTCCAACTCTCACATCCATACATGACCACAGGAAAAACCATAGCCTTGACTAGATGGACCTTTGTTGGCAAAGTAACGTCTCTGCTTTTGAATATGCTATCTAGGTTGGTCATAATTTTCCTTCCAAGGAGTAAGCGTCTTTTAATTTCATGGCTGCAGTCACCATCTGCAGTGATTTTGGAGCCCCCCAAAATAAAGTCTGACACTGTTTCCACTGTTTCCCCATCTATTTCCCATGAAGATGGGACCAAATTAGGTTTAGAAAATGAACAGAAGGAATGGCACTGTAGTCAGGAAGAGAAAGCTACAGAGAAGTATCTCAAACCAAGGATAACATGTTAGAAGCATTGAGCAAAACAGTTTTCTTTTTTTTTAAACTATTTTTCTTAAAATTGGAGCATAGTTAATTTACAGTGTTGTTAATTTCAGGTATACATCAAAGTGATTCAGTTTGATAGTAAGATATTTAATATAGTTCCCTATGCTGTATAACTATACAGTAGGTCCTTGTTTATCTGCTTTATATATAGTATTTTGAATATGTTAATCCCAGACTCCTAATTTATCCCCCTCCCCACCCCCACTGCCACTGTCCTCTTTGATAAGCATGTTTGCTTTCTATGCCTGAGAAACTGTTTCGTAAATAATTTCTATCACTTTTCAGATTCTACATATAAGTGATATCATATGATATTTCCTTTCCCTTCCTGATTTACCTCTCTTAGTATGATAATCTCTAGGTCTGTTCATTGTTGTTGCAACAGGTGTTTTTTTTTTTTTTTATGGCTGAGTAATGGTCCATTGTAATATATGTACCACATCTTTTTTATTCATTCATCTGTTGATGGACGCTTAGGTTGCTTCCATGTCTTGGCCATTGTAAATAAAGCTGCGATATATATTGGAGTGCCTATATCTCTTCAAATTAGATTTTCCTCCAGTTATTTGCTCAGAATCATATGGTAACTCTATTTTTAATTTTTTAAGGCCTCTGCATACTATTCGCCATATTGGCTGAACCAATTTACATTCCCACGGACATAATAGGAGGGTTCCTTTTTCTTCACACCCTCTCTGGCTTTTATTAGTTGTAGACCTTTTAATGATGGCTATTCTAACTGGTTTGATATGGTACTTCATTGTAGTTTTGACTTGCGTTTCTCTAATAATTAGCAGTATTGAGCATCTTTTCATGCGTTTATTGGCCATCTGTAAGATGTGTATAAGAGACAGAGACAGTTGTACCACATATCATTTTGTCCTTTAATTTCGAAGCAAAACTAAAAATCTTTCAGTTCAGTTCAGTCGCTGAGTCGTGTCCGACTCTTTGTGACCCCATGAGTCGCAGCACGCCAGGCCTCCCTGTCCATCACCAACTCCCGGAGTCTACCCAAACCCATGTCCATTGAGTTGGTAATGCCATCCAGCCATCTCATCCTCTGTCGTTCCCTTCTCCTTCTGCCCCCAATCCCTCTCAGCATCAGGNCTGGTTGGATCTCCTTGCAGTCCAAGGGACTCTCAAGAGTCTTCTCCAACACCACAGGCATAGACATATTGAGAAACTTCAAAGAGGCTTTTAAGTAGTTACAATTAAGTTTAGGGAAATGTTATTAAATATTGCATGGAGATGATGATTTTGAACATTACTGACGTATTTTTCAGGATATATGTTAATGTTCAAAGTGCTTAGTTTTTAACATTTTGCTAATCAATATGGCTTCATACTATCAATTTCTAATAGCTCATACTATTGATATATATTTAGAGTGGAATTAATTGTTAATGATAGTAGGTATACATTTGAATTTCACATAGACTTCAGAAAAAAGAAATTTTAAATATATCTTGGCCATCTTCCAAAATAAATCTGTACCATTAGTTTTACTGTTTATGACTGATTAAAAAAATAAACTGACACTAGAAGTATCAGCCCCATTTTGTTTGTTCATACTTACATATTATAATATATCTTATAATCAATCTTTTCTTAAATAATTTTCTATTCAAAAGTGCATAATGTAACCCACTGTTGTTGTTTAGGTGTTGAGTCATGTCCAACTCTTTTGTGACCCCATGGACTGTAGCCTGCCAGGCTTCTCTGTTCATGAAATTCTCCAGACAAGAACACTGGAATCTGTTGTCATTTCTTTCTCCAGGGGGTCTTCTTGACCCAGGGATCAAACCCTCGTCTCCTACCTTGGCAGGTGTATTCTTTACCACTAAGCCACCAGGGAAGCTGAATATAATCCATAAATACACTTAAATGAGCACACACATTGTTACATGTGGCAGTATGCCAAAAGCAACAGGGTACTACTGACTTCCCTTCCACATAGTGAAATGCCTGCACTTCCCTGAAATGTCATATACCACATGTAGTATTTTACTATCTGACATGTGGATCTAGTGAGCGTGCCTATGTCAATCTATAATACTAAATTTTGGTAAACTTTCATTTTTTATTTTTATGTAAATAGACAATTTATTATTAACTTCCAGCATCCAAATGAATCTTCTTGCACACTTGCTAGAGTGCTTGTATCTACTTTTAAGGGCATGGATTTAGAGCACGGATTTACTCTAGCAGATCTGGGTTCCAATTTCTGTTCCACCACTTACCAGCTGTGTGACCTCAGGAAGACACAATCTCATAAAATCTGTTTTTTCTCATCCGTAAAATGAAGATGTTAAAGTGTTTATCTCGTGGGGTTATAAGAATTAAGTGAGATAATGTGTGTAAAACAATTGCTTCCAAACCCAGCACATACTTAATATGTGATATATTTTGTCTGTTATTAGAAAGATTACATTTGTAGGTTCAGAATGATTCATTGAGGATGGAAGGGAAATATCTACTACACTGTAGCTAGAACTGTCCTCAGAGGACAACCATTTAGGTTGAGCCTTTCCCCGAAACTGGCCATGCTTCAGAGTTCAGTGAATAGATCCATTGGTCCTTGGAGAGAAAACTTTCATTTCTGCTTACTTTCTGAGATTTTATCCACTTCTCTGGCCTGTCTATTGCCTGGTTGATGCATCTCAGAGTAGTAAATTTGTATTTACTGTACTTGCTTAATGTTAATCTTCATCTATATTTTCTATTCGATACCAAAGTTTTAAGGATTTGGCAAGAGTTAGGACATTAACTAAATGAATTTCAATCGTGTTTTTCTAGAAATTGCAATTGTTTGCTCTCTTTCTCTTTTTTTTTCAATAAACTTCCAGTTGTGTTGCTCAGTAACACATACCACCAAAGAAATCTGTGTTAGCCTCAAGTTTTCAGGTGTTAATGTTTATGTTGCCTATTCATGACTTTCACCAGCACATCCTGGCAAAAATCACCCCATGGAGGAAAAACAAGTCTGTTTTACACAAGATCTACATGAAATTATTCTATCATCTTACAGTTTATTATTGTCAAACTGTTTTTGTACTGCTGATGATTCATTGGGGTTTAGACAAAAGTGAATGTCTTGCTCTTATGTGTTGTTGAATTCATTTTGAAAACTAGTGAATTTGATCCTAAGAAAGGATACAGTAAATTTTTCCTTTATAAAACACCTCCCCCATGAATCAGGATCACTATTCCTGTCCTGGCTTCATCTCTGCTAAAGTTCCTGATTCTAATGTTATCATCAATGCTGCCTGAGTCATGATGTCACTATAAAAAGGTTCTTCTGGTTTTTTTGATACAAAAGTAACAAGAGGAAGAAACTAAAAATCTGAAATATCTTAGAGAAAATGTCTCCTGAGAGAACCATTCAGGAATAACTAACTTATTTGGTTAGTTGGCCTCCAGCTCTGAAAAAATTTCTGCCTACACTACTCGAATAGTTTCACCTCATGTTATTAACACAAAGAAAGTCTATTAATTAGTGATATCTTTGGATTAACATGAATTATCTTTGAACAATTTAAGCATTGATGCTAACAAAAAAGGGATTATTGATCATCCAAGCATTAAAAGGGACTTAAAGCAGATTGTTTTCTTCTTGACATTGAGATATAAAATGAATTCTCTGAAAGGAACATATGGCAGTTTTATTAGAGACAAATACAGTAGATAATGTTGGATCCTGCAGCATTTTAAACAATAGGATAAGTCTGTTTGGAATCCCACAGTCATGGGCAGGGGTCTATGCAGGGCAGCCTGAGGGCACTGAGTTTTGTGTGGCTGAGAAGACACTGGTATGCACCGCGAATCAAAGATCAATCTTGCTTGTTTTAAAATTTCACCTTGAACGGATCATTCACCCTGGTAAAAATAATCTCTTATTTTCTCTCTCTTTTCTCATTCCTTTATTTAATGACCCAAAACCACGATCTCAGATTTAGCATTGCATTTCATTCCAGGCTTTGAAGTTGACCTGTGTACTTATTTATTCTGTAAATTGTCTTTATGGAAAAACGTATTACAAATTTTAAGCAACCAACATACAGTGGAATACTGGAGCCCACCTATTTTCTTAGGTTGAGGACTACCTTAATTCCTATATCATGATTCTTTCTGGGAAGATATAAAGACCCTCTTTGCTGATATTCTGAAAGGGGAATATTTAAGACTATTCTTTCCATTAAGAAAACCATATTAAAGCTATATTAAAGTGAAAATTATACTCTCCTCTGCCTACTGACATTTTCCAAGAAGTGTATGCAAAATGGTGGAATATTTTTAAATATTTGTTCCATTTGTGTCAAATTGTTAATCATTTTGCCCTCCCTTCTAATGAGTTGTAATCTCAGAGGCTGAGATCGAATCTGACCTTGTCCTATGGACAAGCTAAGAAGGCCTGCTGAGAGACTTCAGTTCTGTGTAGCATTTAGATGTTTGAGGTATAATATCAAAATAAATTGGTTCCCAAAAGAAAAATATCAAATGCATACTAAAAACTCTTGCCGTCTGCCTGCCATTCCCATCAAACTCCAAGCAATGCTGCAATAAAAGTGACTGATCTGTGTTCTCTCACATTATCTTGCTTATTCTCCCTCTCACTCAGACCATCTGGTGGGTTTCTGCAGATAATACCCTGCCCGGTTACTGTTGGGGAAGTATCAATTATCAATTTCTTTCTCTCTTTCTATTGAAGACAGGATTGCTCTGCTCCATTGAAGAAAACTTCCAATGGACTATGTTGTAGCTTCCATTACATTCAGCTTTGGTAAGATGTAAGCTCAAACATCTCAGCTTTCCTCATTCAATTCTGAACTCATTTCATTTGTTCCCCTTATACACTGCTGTGCAATATTTCTTCAGCATTCTAGGTGCTTTATTTCTTCTTGTGTAGAAACAATAAATTATGAGTTAACATTTTATCACAAATTTCTATCTTTCCTTTGAAGCAATAACTACAAGAGGTTCCTCCTTACCCCTGTCCACACATACCAAGCTTTGTCAGAGTTTTTAAGATTTTAGGTGGGTAGGGAAGGTCTTAATGAAAAAGTACACTAACCCAACACTTTTTTTTAATTTCAAATTAATTAATTTTTAATTGGAGGATAATTGCTTTACAATATTGCATTGGTTTCTGCCACATGTCAGCATGAATCAACCATAGGTATACATATATCCACTCCCTCTTGAGCCACCCTCCCACCTCCTACCCCATCTCACCCTTCTAGGTTGTCACAGAGCACTGGAGTTGAGCTTCCTGCATCATAGAGCAAATTTCCACCAGCTATCTGATAGAATCTTATATCGTGTTCTGAATGGTATTCTCTTTGTTAATGATGAGAATGAGTGCTTTGTTTTGTTTTGGCTTTAAAAAATTTTTTGGCTGCACTGGGTCTTTGTGGCTGCACACAGGCTTTTCTCTAGTTGCAGGGAGTGAGGGCTACTCTTCGTTGCACCAGCTCTACACTGTGGGCTCAGTAGTTGCAGTGCATGGGCTTAGTTGCTCTGCAGCATGTAGGATCTTCCCAGACCAGCGATCGAACATGTTCCCCCTGTTTTGGCAGGCAGATTCCTAACCACTGGACACCAGAGAAGCCCCAAGAATTAGTGCTTAACCAACTTGGTTTATTAAATTCCAGCTGTCAGTCTGTGCCTGTGGACTGACCAGAGAAAATGGCTTCTCCAATGGCTGCCTTTGCTTTAGGGGCTGGATTTCAAGAGACAGTTCTAACCTGAACATTACAGCAGAGGGAAGAAATTGAATGACTGGGAAACTTGGAGATGGTCCTGATATTTTTTCAGCAGAAAGCTTGCTATTTCACAGCTAAATGTTTTTACCCCAGCCTGAACTACTGCTCTCTAACTTGACTTTAAGAAGAAAGGACTCTATGCTTAATGAATATGAACCTTTCCTTTAGGATGATGAAGTTCTAGAAATAGCAATAGATAGTAGTGATGGTTACACAACACTGTGAATGTACTAAATACCATTGAATTGTGCACCTTGAAATGGTGAATTTCATGTTGTATATTTCACAACATTAAGGAAAAAAAGAAAGGTACCTAGAAAAAAAAAAAAAACAGGACTGTTCTTTCCAACTCATCTACCAACTTCCAGTCCACCTCTCCCTAATTGTGTAGGGATTCTTGCTATGCTCTGTCTACCCAGAGCTACATTTTTCTGCCTCTTTTAAGTCTGGCTTTTCTGAGTCAGTGCTGCACATCACTCAAATGATACCTACACTATCTCCTCAGTCTTGCAAATAATCATGTAAATTCTCATTCTGTTTACAGTGTAGGAACATACATACCCTTTGGATGAAAATGTTTCTGCTGAAATTGTTCTGTGTTTCCCAGAAAGATAACAGTTTGGAACACTGCAGTAGAAATAAACAGAATTAGGGCACGATATGTTATAAAGAAGCATGGAATTTAGATGAATGGATAGAGATATATATAAATATACATACATACATATATGTATTATATATCAACATATGTGTATATCATATATGTATGATGTACATATACATTTATATTTATAGAAAATAGGTCTTTCGAAGACCTGTATCACATGATTCACTTATATGTGGATTCTAAAAAACAAAACAAAATGAAAGTAGATTCATAGATACAGAGAACAAAAAAGTAGTCACCAGAAAGGAGAGGGTAGGGGGGTAAAATAGGTGAAGGAGTTGAGAGATACAAACCTCCAGTTATAAAATAAATAAGTTACAGAGGTGTGATATACAACAAAAAGAATAGGGTCAATAATATTGCAATAATTTTGTATAGGGACAAATTGTTACTAAATTTACTGTGGTCGTCATTTCATAATGTATGTAAATATCAAGGCACTATATAGTACACCTAAAACTAATGTTATATTATTTATCAATACATCAACTATACTTCAAGTTTTAAAATTGCACAAATTTTAATTTTGTTAGTTTTGTGACCTTTTACATATAGCTAATTATTTCTAGATAAGAGANGATTTTGGAGCCCAAAAAGATAAAGTCTGCCACTGTTTCCATTGTTTCCCCATCTATTTCCCATGAAGTGATGGGGCCAGATGCCATGATCTTCATTTTCTGAATGTTGAGCTTTAAGCCAGCTTTTTCACTCTCCTTTTCTCTTTCATCAAGAGGCTTTTTAGTTCCTCTTCACTTTCTTCCATAAGGGTGATGTCATCTGCATATCTGAGGTTATTGATATTTCTCCCGGCAGTCTTGATTCCAGCTTGTGCTTCTTCCAGCCCACTTAGTCATTTTTATAAGGACCCTTTCCATATAAGCTACCAGTGATGGATTCCAAGGATTAGCACCTGACAATGTCGGGAGCCGTGATTCAGCCTGATCAGGGGACACATTCAGATCCACCCTGAGAGAACACAAGCTACCTTCCTGCGATGCTGGTGTTAGCAATGCTAAATGATCAAGACATTCAGTGTATCTTCTCATGTTGAGATCAGGGAGAGAAGAGGAGTGAAAAAGACAAGACTGAGACTGAAAATCCAGCACAGAACATTTCTATAGGGACTTCCATTTTGAGCTTTAGCCTCCTATTTTAAAGTTTTAGGGTTTATATTCAGAGAAGGCAATGGCACCCCACTCCAGTACTCTTGCCTGGAAAATCTCATGGACAGAGGAGCCTGGAAGGCTGCAGTCCATGGGGTTGCTGAGAGTCAGACACAACTGAGCAACTTCACTTTCACTTTTCACTTTCATGCACTGGAGAAGGAAATGGCAACCCACTCCAGTGTTCTTGCCTGGAGAATCCCAGGGATGGGGGAGCCTGGTAGACTGCCATCTATGGGGTCGCACAGAGTCAGACACGACTGAAGTGACTTAGCAGGAGGGTTTATATTCTGGAGTGGAAATAAGTAATTTGGATGTAAAAGAAGGATACGGATCCAGCCAATAAGTGTTGGCAATCTTTAAGTGTTGTGCCCAATTTTGCCATTCACTTTCGAACTTCATGTACCAGAATCCTGCTTTCTGCCCTCTGTCCATCCTTCCACCTGACAGAAATGACAGGTGACTGCGTGTTATAGTAGCTGATGTTTGTGTGGGAACAGCACTTCTGACTTCTGAATCCCTGGTGTCCAAGGGCTCAGATAGGAAGTGGCAATTCAGAGTCTCCTTTAACCCTTTTCTGCCACTGGCGGCCTCTTCCTTTCATGGAAAATCTGAGGTGCGTCTGTGTCCCCATTTTCCCAGCACATGAGCGCTGCCCCTTTGGCTCCTCGAATGCTACCTGAGATGAACCCTCCACCACTTTCAAAATGAGGTAAGAAGTTGCTGACTCCTGGGGATGCTGCCAATAACGTCTGATAATAATAATGCCTCCTAGCTTTCCCGGTTGGCTCAGTGGTAAAGAATCCACCTGCTAATGCAGAAGACACAGGAGATAAGGGTTCAATCCCTGGGTCAGGAAGATCCCTGGAGAAGGGAATGGTAATCGCCTCCAGTATGCTTGCCTGGAGAACCCCATGAACAGAGGAGTCTGGCGGGCTACAGTCCATGCGGCCGCAAAGAGTCGGACACGACTGAGGGGCAGAGTATGTGTAGACAGTACACAGGGTTTCCCATATGGGGCCGGCATGTGAGTCTTAAACTCCCTGGAACCAAACTTAGACACCCCCCTGCTCTATACAATCACTCCTACTTTGTCTTGAAAAGCTCACTGAAGCAGATGAAGCAAGATGCAGCTGAACCCAACTCTTGGAGAGACTGCCCAGACTCTCCTCCTTCAGGACACAGCTCTCTGAGAGAAGCTGGTTCTGGAATTTACTCTGACACCCACCAATTATCACTGTGGTTGGGATGGCAGCTTGAACTGGAATGAAAAGTAACCACTTATTTCCTTCCAAATGCACATGAGGAGAGCATTAGAGGGGTCAAAGGTGCTACTCCAAAATGTGAACTCCAAAAGGGGCTGAAGTCAGGGATGATCACAACTATAGGGAAGAAAATAGTCCAGAATAATGAAACTATAGCAGTTTATGAAAATGTGCAGTTTATGGTTCTGAACATCCCATGCTAGAAATAAATAGAAAAGCACCACGTCTCAAATTATCTGTTTCTGTTTTGAATTTTATTTCATGCCTTTAGAGTTACTGGACATAAAAAGAAAAAAANATGCTGAAGCTGAAACTCCAGTACTTTGGCCACCTCATGCGAAGAGTTGACTCATTGGAAAAGACTCTGATGCTGAGAGGGATTGGGGGCAGGAGGAGAAGGGGACCGCCAAGGATGAGATTGGCTGGATGGCATCACAGACTCGATGGACATGAGTCTGGGTGAACTCCGGGAGATGGTGATGTACAGGGAGGCCTGGCGTGCTGCGATTCAAGGGATCGCAAAGAATCAGACACAACTGAGCGACTGAACTGAACTGAACTGAACTGATGCGACTGGGCTTCCCTGGTGGCTCAGAGATTAAAGCATCTGCCCGCAATGCGGGGGACCTGGGTTCAATCCCCGGGTTGGGAAGATCCCCTGGAGAAGGAAATGGCCACCCACTCCAGTATTCTTGCCTGGAGAATCCCATGGATGGAGGAGCCTGGTGGGCTACAGTCCACGGGGTCACAAAGAGTCAGACATGACTGAGCAACTTCACTTTCACTTTTCACTTTCATGTGACTGGCAAACTGTACTTTAGATATTGTGAGTATGAATATCAGACACAATACCTGTCTTTAAGTACACATTGCACTCATCGGTGATAAATACCTGTGTTGAAAATAATTTTAGCAGTGTAGAGGTTTCTATTACCATACAATTTCAATTTGGGTTGCAAAAAGCTAAATGGGGTTTAGAGATTAACAATGGTTCAGCAAAAATCTACTTTCAATAACACTAATGAGACAGCAAAATATGTTTTATCATTCAGAAGGAACAGAGATAGAATTCAACTTAAGGTTCAAAAGCAGTTTACACGCTTCCTGCCATTCTGATACATGTTGCTTGTCTTTCTTTTTCTCTGGTCTTCTAATTATGGTGATCACAGCCTGCAAAGCTGACTGGCCATTGTCAGCAAAACTTCCACAGTTTTTTTATATTGGTTTGGAATCAGAAACGTCAATTAGAAACCAACTCTCTAATGTCCACTAACACGTCCTCGTTGTAACTGGCATCTTGTTACTGATTAGTTGGCGACCCTTACTATATTGACTTTTTGTTTCTTTGTTTTTGCACTTGTATTACAAGTGTCTTTCATTTGTCATTTGAAAAGGCGCTCCCATATTGCTTTTTGGAACACAGACAATTTTGTACCCAAATTGGTATAATTATCTCCAGGCATTGATTTGACCAGATGGGTAAGTTATTCTGAATAATAATGATGTATACTTTATAGTACAAGTAAATACTATGTTCATAGAAAGAACAGCATTGAAAAGAGTACATTACGTTGAAATGTTTAAAATTTATTTTGATTTTCCCATAGAAACAATGTTACAATAGAATTCCCAACCAGAAGCCCCATGTCCAAATTCTATAAATAATGTCAAATGTCATACTAAATAAAAATAAGTAGTATATCATTTGAACAGTGTCATTTTTCTAAAGTCCATATGGATCAATTAGAAAAATGCAAAAACTAACCATCAAGAGAAAATTGCATTTCATATGACAGGCTAACTAGGTGAGATGAACTTGTTGGTCTTTTGCTGAATTCCAAATCAGGATTCACTTTTTCAAAAGTGATTGGACCTACATTTCACTTAAGTCTGCACTTATCTAAAAGTACATGCGGGGGTGGGAGGTGGGAAGGGGATTCAGGATTGGGAGCTCGTGTATTTTGTTATTTGCAAATTTGTACAAACACTTTAAATGGTTCTAATTTCCATATAAATGATATTTGATGTTAAAAAATTTTTTAAAAAGATACTAAAAATAAATAAATAAATAAAAGTACATGCGTGCATGCCTAGTGTCTTCAATCATGTCCGATTCTTTGTGGCCCCATGGACTGTAGCCTGCCAGGCTCCTCTTTCCATGAGATTCTCCAGGTAAGAATACTGGAGTGGGTAGTCATTCCCTTCTCCAGGGGATCTTCCTGACCCAGGGATCAAACCTGCATCTCTTACATCTCCTACATTGGCAGATGGGTTCTTTACCAATAGCACCACCTGGGAAGCCCATCTGTAAGTACATGCACATATAAAAACTGCCTGAGCAGAAATTTTGGCTTGCTTTTCATGTTTCTGAAGATGCCCACACTATATATTTTATATCACCAAAATATAAGATCCATAACAATCACAAACACAATGGTTGATATTAGATTTGCTCGCTGTTCTGCTACGAATTATATAATTGGTTAGTGAGTCACCAAGTGATGTCCGACTCATTATGACCCCATAGACTATAGCCACCCAGGCTTCTCTGTCCATGGGATTTCCCAGGCAAGAATACTGGAGTAGGTTGCCATTTCCTTCTCCCCAGAAATTTCCTGGATCAGGAACTGAACTCCTGTCTCCTACATTAGCAGGCAGATTCTTTACCACTGAGCCACCAGAATTATAGCTGTGAATTATACAGACATACAGGCAAATGACTCATTTGAAAAGACCCTGATGCTGGGAATGATTGAAGGTGGGAGAAGGGGATGACAGAGGATGAGATGGTTGGATGGTATCACCAACTCAATGGACATGAGTTTGGGTAAACTCCGGGAGTTGGTGATGGACAGGGAGGCCTGGTGTGCTGCAGTCCATGGTCGCAAAGAGTCAGACACGACTGAGCGACTGGACTGAACTGACAGGCAAATGAGAAGAGCAAAGTCAGTGTAGACCACAAGTAAATTCATGTTTGTCAGTCCCGTTGTGAGGAGCCGTGAAATCCAAACCACAGAACACTGCAGGTCTCAGTACCAGCAGTAGATGGGCAGGATGCTCTGTCTTCCAGTGTTAGTTTCAAACCTTTAGATTTTCTGTAGTTCTGTTATGCATTTGTTGAATATTGTAGAGGGAGGAAAGAACAGAAGAGAATTGCTCTATTCTTTAACAGTTTTTTATTGAGGTGTACATTCACATAATAAACAACACATAATTAAATTTTCAGCTTCATAAATTTTAACATCAAAATATCCTCATGAAACCATCACTACAGTCAAAACCATGAGCATCTCCATCATCACAAAAAGTTTCTTCATTTATCTTTGTCATCTATCCCCCTCGCCAATCAAATCTCCTCAATAGAGCTGCTTTCTGTCACTAGAGATTCATCACCTTCTCTAGACTTCTGAATGAATGAAATCAAATAGAGTGAACATTTTTTTGCCAGGTTTCTTCCCCTAAGCATAATTTTTTGAAGATTTATCCATATTGTTACATGTATCAGTGACAGAGGCAATCATAGTTCTCACCCTATCCATTTTTGTCTCAAAAGGATCTCTCTCCTGCATTGCCTGAGGTCTAGAAAACCATTGTTTTATATATTCAATTTTATTGTTTGTTTGTTTCATAACAGGAGCATAAATCCTGCCCTTGTCCTTTCATCTTGCCAAAGAGCAGGAGTCCCTGTCAGAGTTTTGCAGGAAAAAAGATTGTTGTTGAGGCTTATTTATCCCTTTCTAGGTTTCGAAACATACCTAACATAGTATCCTTGTACTTAGCATGTGTTCTACAGTGACCAAAAGAGTGAATGACATCAGACAACACCAATCCACTCTCAGGGGACACCAGAAAGTAGCAACCCAGGACCTCTGCTTCACCAAACTTGTCCTTAAGAGGGATGCTAGTCTAGAGTTGACTTTCCTTCTAGAACGTAAGCACTTGACATTCGAAAAGAGGGGAAAAAAAATCAAAGGACACTATGCAGTTCATGGGATTATAAATTTTCAGTACCATTAGTTTCTATATTTTAAAAAATTGCATTCCATAAACTAACTTTCCCACCTTTTGCAAACACAATTGTCTCTGGTAATACAGCCATATGAAAGGTAACACCAACAGTAATAAATGGATACTGAATGCTTACTATCTAATAGGACATGTTCACACATATAAAGCCAGCTCTATCTAGGGTCTCCTTTCAAAGCCAGTGCAGGCTCATGCTAATTTGGCAAAAAGATGAGCTGATTAATAATATTAATGAGCACTAAACACTTGTATTATCCACAAAGCAATATTGCAATTCTTTATTCTTGTTCATTCACTAAGTCATGTCCAATTCTTTGCAACCCATGGACTGCAGCAGGCCAGGCTTTCCTGTCCTTTACCATCTCCCTGAGTTTGCTCAAATTCATGTCCATTGAGTCAGTGATGCTATCTAACCATCTCATCCTCTGCCACCCTCTTCTTTTGCCTTCAGCATTTCTCAGCGCCAGGAATTATATCACCTTCATAACAGACCTATGGGAAGGTATTGTTGCTATATTGACAGTCTCTCCTTGACAAAATGTTAGTCCAATTCAGTTACTCAGCTGTGTCCAACTCTTGTGGACTGCAGCATGCCTGTCCTCCCTGTCCTTTGCCAACTCCCAGAGTTTACTCAAACTCATGTCCATCAAGTCAGGGATGCCATCCCGTCATCTCATCCTCTGTTGTCCCCTTCTCCTCCTGCCTTCAATCTTTCCCAGCATCACTTTTTCCCAAGGAGTCAGTTCTTCACATCATGTTGCCAAAGTATTGGAGTTTCAGCTTCAGCATCAGTCCTTCCAATGAATATTCAGGACTAATTTTCTTTAGGATGGACTGGTTGGATCTCCTTGCAATTGAAGGGACTCTCAAGAGTCTTCTCCAACACCACAGTTCAAAAGCATCAATTCTTCTGACTAGACTTTTTTGGCAAAGTAATGTCTCTGCTTTTTAATGTCCTGTCTAGGTTGGTCATAGCTTTTCTTCCAAGGAGCAAGCATCTTTTAATTTCATGACAGCAGTCACCATCTGCAGTGACTTTGGAGGCCTCCCCCCCAAAAAAAAATTCTGTCCCTGTTTCCACTGTTTCCTCATCTATTTCCCATGAAGTGATGGGACTGGATACCATGATCTTAGTTTTCTGAACCTTGAGTTTTAAGCCAACTTTTTCACTCTCCTCTTTCACTTTCATCAAGAGGCTCTTTAGTTCTTCTTCACTTCCTGCCATAAGGGTGGTGTCATCTGCATATCTGAGGTTACTGATATTTCTCCCGGCAATCTGGATTCCAGCTTGTGCTTCTTCCAGCCCAGCGTTTCTCATGATGTACTCTGCATAAAAGTTAAATAAGCAGGGTGACAGTAACAGCCTTGATGTACTCCTTTCCCTATTTGGAACCAGTTTGTTGTTCCGTGTTCAGTTCTAACTGTTGCTTCCTGACCTGCATACAGATTTCCCAAGAGGCAGGTCTGGTGGTCTGGTATTCTCATCTCTTTCAGAATTTTCCACAGTTTATTGAGATCCACACAGTCAAAGGCTTTGGCATAGTGAATAAAGCAAAAATAGACATTTTTCTGGAATTCTTTCTTTATCGATGATCCAGCAGATGTTGGCAATNGGAAAAAAAACAGAGGGGAGGGGTAGATGGGAGAGGGCAAAATAGATGCAAAGGATTAAAGAGGCACAAACTTTCAGGTGGAAAATGAATAAGCCACCAGGATGGAATATATAGCATAAGGAATATGGTCAATAATATTTGAATAATTTCGATGAGGACAGATGGTTATAAGAATTACTGTGGTGATCATTTCATAATGGATGCAAATGTCAAATCACCATACAGCACACCTGAAAAACAAACCGCATCAGTTTTTTTCATAACCACCCAGAAGGTTGATTTAGAGAAAATTAACAGTCTAGTTGCAACCGAAAAGGCATAAGATCTGAATGTGCAGTTAACTGTTGGATCCTGTGGAAGTAAAGGCCAAAAAAAAAAAAGGATTCTTTGGATTTTTGTCAGTTTTTGATCTATTCTTTAGCATGCCGGGTACACTGCCCCCCCGACAGGGGTCATTAAAGCCCTTGCTAAGTCACTTCAATCATGTCCAACTCTGGGTGACCCCATAGATGGCAGCCCACCAGGCTCCCCCGTCCCTGGGATTCTCCAGGCAAGAACACTGGAGTGGGTTGCCATTTCCCTCTCCAATTAAAGCCCTTACAGATTACAAAAGAAATCTTGGCTTCCCCCACCCAAGCACACTTTTATGCACATGTTAATCAAATAAATTTAGTTTATTTGACTAGAAACAACTGTTATCTTCTCAGACATTGTTCCAAAAAGATAAGGTGGAAATTTTTGAGTTTTCAAGGCCATATGCAATAACATTTCCTTTTATTCAGAAACTAGATCTTAGCAAAAAGCCTGAGAAATGATTCCCTTTCTCATCAGGCAGGAACATTACTAATGCGGTAGTTGTGACCTCTACTCAGTAATGTTCCTTATTTTCATGTTCAATTCTTCAGCTGGGTTCAGAGTGTTATATAAGAAAAATTTGAGGATGTGGATCATTATTTATGAAGAATTCAACATCAAACTTTTCATCTCGTATTCATTTGCTTCTTTTAGTCAGATTTTAGGCCTGTAATTATCCAATTTGAAAACTGATGAGTTATCCTTCACATAATGCCAGGTTTGATAGGCAAAACCCTACTAGTAGAACAAATAACAAAACAGACAAGTACCACTACCATATAGGAAGCTCTGTAATAGAAGAAAGAACTAAATCCAGTTTGGGGAGAGTAAGAAAGTAAGACAAAAACTGGAACCTGAAAATGAGTAAGGATTAGCAAGATTTCAGCAAGGTTTGGGGAAAAGGGAAAATGCTGAGTTAGAAAAAATAGTATTTGCAAATTTCCCTGAAGCAAAAGAGACTGGATAGTGTTTAAGGTTAAGTATAGAGTTTGGAGGGCTTCTCTGATTGCTCAGATGGGTAAAGAATCTGCCTGCAATGCAGGAGACCCTTGTTTGATCCCTGGGTCAGGAAGATCCCCCAGAGAAGGGAACTGCTACACACCCCAGTATTCTCGCCTGGAGAATCCCGTGGACAGAGGAGCCCTGTGGGCTACAATCCATGGAATCACAGAGTTTGACATGACTAAGTGGCTAACATTACACTTTTCATAGCGTTTGGAAGAATGTGGGCAGGTGATGCTGAAAGGTAAGACTGGAGGTGCAAATGGGACCAGATCCGCAAGGAAGGACACATTCATGGAGACTTCACCTTTAAACTTAATTGCTAACATGTATGCTGGCTCCTCATTTATTCCCCATGATAAACATGCTTAGAAAGTGTATTGTCATTTTTATTAAAGAAATTAAATTGGCTCAGTGAAAAGTGATTTGCTATGTTTATTTCATAGAGGTACTCTGTACTCTGGGCATGAGACAATCCCCTTGATATGAAAGTGACAGGTGGTTGAGGAAGGAATGTTGAGAGCCAAAAGGAATGTTGCCTTTCTTTCTGCAGCTCACAAGTTGTTCCCAAGCCACAGATTTCCACACCCTTCTGCACAACCCATTAGGAAATTCATCCATGACTCTTGTGGGATTAGACCTTAGACTGATTCCCAAGGGGGGTCTTTGGCCAAAATAAAAAGTGACTCATTCGACAGAATTAGGACCCTGAGATTCTTGCTTCTATTTTTAAAGGTATTAGATCCAGAGAATCCAAGTTATAATGACAAACTTCATGGGTAAGTTAACTGAGTAAGAATGACAAACCAAAACTTCCCTGGAGTGTAAATTGCATAGTCACAACTACTTGGCAAGGTTAGAACAAAGCTTGTACAATAGTTGAGTAATGTGGTGACCTGATTGTCCTCTCCATAAAAGTGAATGGTCACCAGGCTGACAGATTATAAGCCAAATCAAGATAAAAGAGGGTTTTAAGTAATATAAAATTAATATTATTTTATATTGCATTTATTGCTCATTTTTCAAGGGTCCTTGCCGAGGTCCTTATAAAACAATGCCTAAATCATTGTATTAATAAATTAATATGTAATATGTATTAATATATAATATGTAATAAATTAACATGTGGCAACAGCAGGATTTCTGTTCTTTGAGCAAGTATAATCTTTGACTTTAGATCTTCTCGTTGCTTTCAAGTTGGAAAGAATAAAACTGTTAAAAATAATGAATAAAATTATCTAGGAAACAAGTCCAGATATTTAGGTCTGTTGAGGTTTCTTATAGTTATCTGTACTCCATATCACAGTTCAACTATATCACAGTTCTGCTCTTAGCAAACTGGCAAGCTTCTCTTTGGGGTTAGGGATGCAAAAAGTAATAAAAAGTATGTTCTCTCTTAAAACAAATATGACTATGTGACTTCACATTCCAATTAAAAATTAATGGGTATATTGGAACTTTCTCAAAATTAGGTTGGAAATCTACTGTAAACCACTTTAAGCTTTGGGGTGGAGAAGGCAGAATTTATTGCCTTAAGTAGCCAGACAGGCCATCGTGGGTCGGCTGTGAACAGGGTCAGGAGAGCATGCACTGTCGTCAGGCTCCTTTCTCCACCTCAGCTGTGTTGTCCTCATTCTCAGGCTCTTCCAAAGAGCTGGCATAAACAGCACCAACCCACCCTAGACTCCATTATCTTTATGGCTGAAGGTCCCAGTGAAAGAGAGCACCTCTCCTCTTGACAATTAGAGTTCCTTGCCCACCCTTGAACTCTTTACTGTATGCAAGGGAATGAAGGAGTCTTGACTGATCTGGCCTAGGTAGCTGCTACCTTGACCTTGGATGAATGAGGAGTGGGTAATGGGTTGGGTCTCCAGAAAGAAAAAGTACAGAGTGAATGACAAAAAGAAAACAAAAAGAAAAAAAATAGGTTGCAGATATCTTCTAGTTCAGTTCAGTTCAGTCACTCAGTCGTGTCCGACTCTTTGCAACCCCATGGACTGTACTACATGTCCCTGTCTGTCCATCACCTTCTAGACAGGCAATCAAATAAAGAAAAAGTTTCTTTATCAAGAGCTAAAATATATAAGCATCTTTAGAAAACAATTTTCCACAGTTCTGTCCATACTTCACAAGAATATGTTATAATACTGTTTAGAAGGAAAAATTATTTTTCTCTTCTACAAAAAACAGGATTGTTTAAGATCACAAAAAATTTCCCAGGACACTATATTAAAACATGTTTTAAAACAGTGTATTTAAATTCAAATGACTATCAATAGACATATTATTCGCAATGGAAACAAAAACACTTTGCTCAGAATATGTCTTAATGGAAGTTAATTGGCTTATATATCAGGCAAAGAAAAAGAATCAGAATGACATTTTGGGAACTGACTGAAAGGTTGGTCTACTTCTGAAACTTATTCATTGTGCTATACAACTAAAACCCACTTGCTTCTTGATGAAAATTCTTCGGGTCCTTCAAAACTTTCTTTGTATAAGATATTTTAAATAAAATATTGACAAACATATCTTTATACATAACTTAGAGGGGTTGATCTTTATTCCATTACTGTTAAATAAAAGGATGCTTTGTTGCTGTTTAGTCACTAAGTCATGTCTGACATTTTTGCAACGCCATGGACTGTAGCTCACCAGGCTCCTCTGCCCATGGGATTCTCCCAGCAAGTACACTGGAGTGGGTTGCCATTGCCATCTTCCTGACCCAGGGATTGAACCTGTGCCTTCCGCATTGGCAGGCAAATTATTCTTCACCACTGAGCCACCAGGGAAGCCCTAAATAGGTGCTTGCATACATGCCAAGTCACTTCATTCATGTCTGACTCTGTAACGCTATGGACTGTAGCCTACTAAGTTCCTCTGTCCATGGGATTCGCTAGGTAAGAAATACTGGAGTGGGTAGCCTTTCCCTTCTTCAGGGGATCTTCCCAACTCAGGAATTGAGCTAGGGTCTCCTACATTGCAGGCAGACTCTTTACCAACTGAGCTATGAGGAAAGCGCTGGAGTGGGCTGCCATTTCCTCCTCCCAGGGATCTTCTCAACCCAGGGATCGAAACTGTGTCCCTCTCCTGCATTGGCAGACAGGTTCTTTACCACTAGTGCTACCTGAGAAGGCTTCCCTGGTGGCTAAGACGATAAAGGGTCTGCCTGCAATGCGGGAGAGCCGGGTTCGATTCCTGGGTTGGGAAGATGCCCTGGGGAAGGAAATGGAAATCCACTCCAGCACTCTTGCCTGGAAAATCCCATAGATGGAGGAGCCCAAAATAGATCCCTACTCTTCTCTTAATCTATTACTATTGAAACCAATTTTGAGAGTGGAGACAGGAGAGAAGAGGGGTGGAGTAGGGAGGGAGAAAAGGCTACAGAGAGAAAACAGCCAGTGTTTTATGTTAGACAGACAGAAAGAAAGAGAGACAGAGAGAGAGAGGAAAGAAGAGAAGAAAAACAAAACAAGAAAAAAATAAAAGCAAGACTGATTTGTGAAAAAGCTGGTACAGTATCAGACCATAAGCAAAACGCCTTCCAGAGCAGATTATACAAAAAGCATTTCACAAGTTAAACAATCTCCTAACCATCAAGGTTGTGAAAGAAACCAGAAACCAAAAAAGGAAGCGGTCTCTCCTCTCTCTGTATTGGTTAAGACAGAAATTCCTAGTGTCTTTGAGGCTGAATCTCAATCTCATCTTGAGTTTGATTCCCTGACATGCTCTCCAACCCCTCATTTCTTCTAGAAGTGTGAGATACTATCTATTCCTCATGAAATGAAAGCTAATTTTATTTTAAACACATTTTATTCCACCTTTTAATTTGCTTGGACTACACTGCGAGCTCTTTGCAAACAGAAAGTGAAGCCGTAGAGTTAGCAGATTAAAGCTGCCTGGGAAGGAGCTGACCTTTAGAGGCGTGGTGCATGGTGGGCTTTTCCATCCACCCTCCCTTTCTCCACTGGGCACCAAACTATATTTAAGTATAATTTCATCCTGCCTGAGCTTTTTCTAGGTAAAGACTGGTTTCTGGGTCAGAACCCTGCTCTGTGAATACTACTAAGGTCCATGTTTTGCACATACAGGCTTTGAAATCACAATTTATCTTTTATTTGAACAGTTCTGAGCACAAGATGGTTAGGTGCTTAGATATAAAAGAACCACAGTACCTCCTTCTCAGGCTTACCTGGTAGCTCAGACAGTAAAGAGTCCACCTGCAATGCAGGAGATTTGGGTTTGATCCCTGGGTCAGGAAGATCCCCTGGAGAAGGGAATGGCTACCCATTCCAGTATTCTGACCTGGAGAATTCCATGGACAGAGGACAGGCTACAGTCCTGGCAGGCTACAGTCCATGGGGTCTCAAAGAGTCAGACATGACTGAGGGCCTAACACACACATCTACACACCTCCTTCTCGCAGAGCAGCTTATGGTATTATTAAGAGCAATTTGTCCAGTGGTGGAGAAAGCAAGAAAATTTAGTGCCTGGTAACCAGATGTCTGCACAAGCTGGTTTGTCTCGAATAATTATTAATAATGCCTCCTTTTACTCTCAAATTGGCACCCCACTCCAGTACTCTTGCCTGGAAAATCCCATGGAGGGAGGAGCCTGGTGGGCTGCAGTCCATGGTGTCACTAGGAGTCGGACACGACTGAGCGACTTTACTTTCACTTTTCACTTTCATGCATTGGAGAAGGCAATGACAACCCACTCCAGTATTCTTGCTTGAAGAATCCCAGGGAAGGGGGAGCCTGGTGGGCTGCCGTCTATGGGGTCACACAGAGTCAGACACGACTGAAGCAACTTAGCAGCAGCAGCAGCAGCTTACTCCCGAAAAAGTTCTGGTGTGGATGAAAAAATATAAAATCACTCTACAAACAACCCTAGAGATATTTTTAAAGATATCCTTGCGGTCTGTGGACATGGATATATACTGTGACACACACAAGAGCTCCTTGACAATAAGTGATAAGGATAATTGCAATCATCAGAAGTCTGAAAACATATCACAGGCATTCGCTTTATTATCCTTTTACAGATACTGCGTTTTTTTACAAACTGAAACTTTGTGGTGATGCATTCCAAAGAAATAATGAGTGGGCTGCTCTGCACGCAAAGTAGACTCTTGAGTAGGAAACTACTCCTGGTGAAGATGCTGAGAAGATCGTTGAAATGACAACAAAGGATTTAAAATATTACATGAAATCAGTTAATAAAGGAGCATGGGGTTTGAGTGTGTGTGTGCTAAGTTGCTTCAGTTGTGTCTGATTCTTTGTGACCCTATGGACTGTAGCCCTACCAGGCTCCTCTGTCCATGGATCTCTCCAGGCAACAATACTGGAGAGGGTAGCCGTTCCCTTCTCCAGGGGATCTTCCCAACCAAGGGATTGAAGCCGCATCTCTCATGTCTCCTGCATTAGCAGGCAGGTTCTTGGAGAGGATTGAATAATTATGAAAGAAACTCCACTATGGGAAAATGGTATCAAAGAACATTACCTGCTACAGAGAAACTGTTCATGAAAGCAAGAGTCACTCAATGTAACCAACTTCATTTTTTTTCTTTTTTTTTAATTCAAATTTTAATTTTTTACTTTATAATACTGTATTGGTTTTGCCATACATTGACATGAATCCACCACAGGTGTACATGAGTTTCCAACCCTGAACCCCCCTCCCACCACCCTCCCCATATCATCTCTCTTTTTAAGAAATTGACATAGTCACTCCACGCTTCAACAACCACTGTCCTGTTCAGAAGCCATCAACACGAAGGTAAGATTTTCCAACAGTGAAATAATAAAACCCACCAAAGGCACAGACGATGGTTAGCAATAAAGTATTTTTAAGTTAAAGTATGTATATCGTATTTTTAGACATAATGCTATCGCACACTTAACAGTATAGTGTAAACATGACTTTTGTATACACTGGGAAACCAAAACATTCCTGTGACTCACTTCATTGCAATATTCAATTAATGGTCTGGAACCAAATCTGCAATATCTCTGGGGTGTGCCTGTAAGTAATTAGTGATCCATTATCTTGTTCAGTTCTAGATTTTCCACTAAACCTGCCTGTCAGTCCTGCTGAGCCCTGAACAATAGACAGTGAGCACACAGGCACGCAAAGAAGACAGGGCTGCCTGGGAAGCAGGGGAAAAGCTTGCACCAACCAGGGGAACTGGGAGAATATGAGCCCTGGGAAGGAACTCACATGTTTTTAAACATGGAGGTTATTACAAAATGATGAGTCCGGAGGGGAGGGAAGGGGTGATAGGAAATCATACGTTGCCTCTGCCTGATTCTGCTCCTGCCTTATTTTATCTCACCTTGTGGCAAGGGGTGAAGAAGTTTTAAAAAAGCACTTATATTAAGTTAAAAGTGCTTGTATTGCCACCGTAAGCTTAGAATATACTCTGCCCGACATCAAGAATATACTCTGCCCTACATCACACCAACTGTCCAGGATGAACTGCCCCTCATGGCCACCCCCCTCCCCCATCCTCCCTGCATTTGTTTACTTCCAGCTGTAAAAGGGAAGTCACGGTGCAAGCATTAGGGGACAACCACTTGGGAAACAAGTTCCTGATAGAAGGATGGCATCGTCAGTGGGTCTGTTCTGTTACCTAAACTGCAGTTGGGACACATAGTCGCAACTCAAACTGCGAGAACGTTTACAACCATAATCATCACTGGAACTGCAGGGAGGAAAGAAAAACTGCAGTGAATAAACACTAGTCAACTTAAAGAAAAGAATGTTGGTCAGTATACTCGCAAATACTTGCTCCACAACAGAAATGCCTAATTTTTAAATAAATAAATTGAAATTTATTCCTAGTTTTAAACAAATGGTTTCCTCTGGTGTTTGATATGTTGTAGCACATTATGAAAGCAGATCAGCAAAGCAAAGATGTCTGCTTGGCATTACTCCTTGAGACTATTCAGTTTTCCCTGATGAAATAGCAGAAAGAGTCACTTGTATTAGGACTTTCCAGAGAAATGAAACCAATAAGAGATATATTAAAATTTTGTATAAAAACATATTAAAAGTTTATCTAATATAGATCACTATATATATAATTTAAGATACAAATTAGATCTATATGTATATAGATATTTATACTATATATATTACCTCTTCTGTATTTTTATCTCTTCTGATATATATAAGAGAACAAGAGAGAGAGATTCATTTTAAGCATTTGCCTCATGCTGTTGTGGAGACTGGCAAGTCCAAAATCTGCAAAGTAGGCCAGAAAGTGCAGACCTAGGCAGGAACTGCAATTCAAGGCCACTGGCTCTCTGCTGGCTGAATTGCCTTTCTTCCTAAGAGGTCAGTCTTTTTTGATTAAAGCCTTCAGCTTATTGGGTGAGGCCTACTTACATTAAAGAGAGTAATCTGCTTTACCCAAAGTCTACTGATTTAAATGTTATTCTCACTTAAAAAAAAATTCACAGAAATGTCTAGAATAATGTTTGAACAAGTGTCAGGATAGCGTATCCTCACCAAATGGACACATGAAATTAACCATCACAATCAGTGTCCCCAGTGTGACGCTACCTTAGTCTTGGTCACACCTTCAAAGCCCACTTAATAGTCAAAGGGACTATTTTTGTAACATAAATAAAAATAAGACACCTAATAGAAAAGTATTTGCAATTAGTAACATGGAGCAGAGTTCTTTCCTAATTTAGTACAAAATACAATAAAGAAATTATTTCCCTTGATTTTTTCCAGGTTTCCTGAACTATATTGTGAAGGATACCACCTCTAGGCAAATGATCATACCGATTCAGTCTTTGCAACTGAGAAACACAATCATAAGATGTAGATAAATATAGAAGGTTACACTGATTCATTCAGACTTGCTGCTTCTGACCTAAATAAAAGAATATGCAGTTGATTTATCTCAGAACATTGTCAGGAAACCGTGTTTTTGACTTGGAAATGCAAAAGGTTTTTTTTAATAAAGCATACTTGAAATGACATGGAAATGTGTTTCACCACCAGAACAGTTCTTCTATTTTTAATCAAGGATAGTTTCCTAGTGTGTAGTAGTTACTCTGCACAGCCCCTAGGACTGGCTTGGAGTGGAGTGGTGACCCAACAGTGACTGTCCCAAGAGGTTCTCTAGATGCCGGAATACCTGAACCCCAAACAGAGGCCCCTGGGCTGACATGTGGGGCTGTCAATAGCACAGATACTTTAAATAGAAACTTGAAACCTACTGTCCCAGAAAACCACCCAGTGTTTATTTTTCTTTCACAGAAAAGTAGGCTGTGAAAGATATTTTTCAAAAATAGACTAAGACACTTACATAGTGAACTTAATATAAGCTATCTCCCTATGAATGTAAGAAATCACTCTGAGATGAACTGTTCTTTATACAAGAAGTAGCATTGATTCCTGGAAATGAGAACAAAATATTGTTTGTGGTGAATGATTTCTATTTGCATTTTATCCCTGGTAGTAAATAATTATTTTTACCACTTAAGATTTAGATCAATGAAAAGTGTGAAATATTCAATGATCTTTTCATCCTGTTATACTCTCTGGTTATAGAGAATATTCTCTATAGAGATGATTGTGTATTCACTTTGCTCCTTTAACATACTTTGAAAGCTGTGTGCTGGCGTTGTGAGATATGTTGGAGATCGATCAAGGAGTAAGACTCAGCTTGTAACCTCAAAGAACTCCAGTGCTAGCAGGCTAGGGGGAGCAGGCAGGTAAGCACCAAGGGTATGTGTCATGCAAATAGAGGAACAAAGACACAGGGGAGGAGTGAAGTTGCTCAGTCCTGTCCGACTCTTTGGGACCCCATGGACTGTAGACTACCAGGCTTCTCTGTCCATGGAATTTTCCAGGCAAGAATACCGGAGTGGGTTGCCATTTCCTTCTCTAGGAGATCTTCCTGACCCAGGGATTGAACCCGGGTCTCCCGCATTGCAGGCAGACGCTTTACCATCTGAGCCCAGGGGAGGAGGGATGAGCCCTATTCAGAGAGAAGTTAAAGACAGTGTCAGCCAATAAGAAATTTGTAAATTCTCTAAATGTGTGCTGTGTGCCCAGCACAAGATGCTGTCACCTTCTTTTGCCTGGACTCATTGGAAAAGACCCTGATGCTGGGAGGGGTTGGGGACGGGAGGAGAAGGGGACGACAGAGGATGAGATGGCTGGATGGCATCACCGACTTGATGCACATGAGTCTGAGTGAACTCTGGAAGTTGGTGATGGACAGGGAGGCCTGGCGTGCTGCAATTCATGGGGTTGCAAAGAGCTGGACACGACTGAGCGACTGAACTGAACTGAACTGAATCCCTCAGCAATGGAGACCCTGAACCAAGCTGAAGATGTGTTGACCTCATGGCTCTTCAAGTGGGCCTCATGGAACATGGGATCTGAAAGAGGGCACTTCTCACAAAGCCTGATTACAAGTCAGAACCAAAGCTCCAATGAGAGGCTGCTGACTGGAGCTCTATCTTTAGGAAACTCAGAGCACATCTTCCAACATCTGTCAAACATGAGGGCTATAACCCCCATTCTCCTGTCTCAACCATTCTCCATTTGAGAGGTGTGAAATAGTCCGTGTGTATTTACTTATCAACATTTATTGTTCATACCCTGCTGCCTACTTCCAGAAAGAATTTGGGAACACTTCCTTTTCGTAAAGATATCCATATGACATTGTCATTGAAAAAGTAATACATGTTAAGTAACTGAGGAAGTAGTGAGTATTTTAACTTAGTTTGCTGCAAGTGAGCATTAAATTTACTTTTATTTGTACCCTGATAGTCAAGGGGGGAAAAGGAAAGAAAAAAAGAAGATGGGAAAGGGTGAGCAAGATGGCACTCACATAACTTTTATCATTAGATAGAAAAGAAAATTAGCAATTCAGAAATATCTTTACTCTTCCTCTAGGGCAGAATCCCCAAGAGAGGAATAGTCTCTACAAAAGGAATTATGTAGGCAATATTTATGCAAAGGAGGATACATGCTCTGTGTGTATATGTGTATGTATGGTGTGTGTATGTGGTATGTGTGTGTGTGTGTGTGTGTGTGTGTGTTATGAAAGCTGAAAGCAAATTGTTAAAGCTTCCAAAAGGTCCTTCTATAGGGAGCCAACATAATGATAATATCTCCCATTTATTATATGTTGACACTGTACTGGGGCTTTATGTGTATTTTCTCTGATAATGTTGTAAGATAGATGCTATTTCTCTGATAATGATGTGAGATAGATGTTCTTCCACAACCTACTTAGAAAGGAACTTAAGAGACCAAGGAATTTGGCTACGTTGTAAAGCTAAGATATGGATCTGTGTCTGCCTGATCTAAAGTCTATGTTCTTTCCACTCTACCCACCAAAGCATAGAATTCTGTTGATTTGATGTGGAGACAGAATTAGAACAACCTGGAAAGTGCTAATCATCATGTCCTTATATCTCCAATAACTATTGTCTAAATCCACTTTTGACACAGTCAGAAGAGCGAACCGAGTTTAAGATTGCTGACAAAAATCTGCAATGCTGATATTTTGCAAAAGAAAATTTAAATGTTTTATACGTTGGGTCTCTAAGAAGCACAGCAAAATTTCTTTCAAATTAAGGTCTAGCCAGGTATACACTTTTCAAGGTGAGGACTAAATCCTATCTTCCTGCAAGGCTAGGCTGTGGGGCTGATTATGGTTAGGGTCAAAGCTTTTCTTCCTAACCAGGTTAGCAACCAGATTCTATACAATAAAGCTTAAAAGCAACATACATCAGTAAAGACTCTCACTTGAAAGTGACAGAAATCCAATTTGAATCAATACGGAAAAAGGATTAGTGATCTTACAAAATCAAAGGAAGGGTGAACATCCAAACCACTGGAAAGGTAGAGATTGTGCTGCATGAGTCAAAAGAATTTCCTACCAGGTCTCTTTTCTCTCTCTCATTTGCTGTCTCTTTCTCTGTGCCAAGTTCTTGCACCGAGTTAGGCTTTCTCCATGTGGCAGGAAATATGATCATTCACAGTTCCCGAGTTTTACGTCTCAATTCCATCATACGGTAGGGCTGTCTCAGACAAACTACTTCTCCCTCCCCAAGAAACAAATAAACAACCCAACTAGAACATCTTGGTTTGGTTGCCCAACTGTGGAGTACTCAACACTTTCAAGGAAGCAGAGTTGCTCAAAGAACTGCATGATTGTAATAGAAAGAAGAGCAATTTCCAGAAGAGTTGCTTTTCCAGAAGTCAGGAGGTGATTGGTAAAACAAACACTAAGTACACTCCATAAGACTGTCTTGTGTCAGTGACTTTTAAAAACAGAGATTAGCAACAGTGAAGTATTTCTGCATAATAAAATAATAGTTTTTTAACTGATGGATTAACATTTTCATTTGTTAATACTCTTATTGCAAAAGACATTCAAGATCACTTAAAGGGACATATAAAATAAACCAGTTACCAATAATATATGACAGTAAGTCATAAACTACAAATTATATGAGAGTCAAAAAGTTAAAACAAACATGAAGGCAAAAGTAGAAGTAGAAATTAATTAGTTGAAAGTGCAATCATACTGTTTATTTTGAGCTACAAATTTTCCTCTATAAAAAGGAACGATAAGACAATTCATGGTATCCATAAAATAAAAACAAATCTATTTCTCAAAATGACCAGGACTAGTCCTTATGGTAGGTCCAAAAAAGATATGTTTCTGAGCTGCTTAATAAAGTAGAGAAAGTGTATTCCAAGAACACAAGATCCATAAGAGAATTAACAGAAAAATTCTCAATACAAACCCAGGGCTCCATACCTAGTACAATTCAAGAACAACAATTCTGCAGGGGATATAACAGTCTGTTCTAGAAACACATCTCCTGGCCCTTAAGAGATTAAATCCAGTGATAGATTTCATGCATTTACTCAGTGAACAAGTATTGTGGTGTACCTACTAACTGCCAAACATGGATGTTGGAAATATAATGGGAACAAAATATAAAGGAACAAATGGAACGTGCATCTTTCCTAAATCATTCTTGGACATTGCTTCTCCTAGTTGAGCTTTTAATAACAACAACAAAAAATAACCTGAATAACAAAGAGTTTAAAAATGTACTCTCAGACTTCCTGGGTGGCACAGTGGATGAGAATCCATCTGCCAGCACATGGGACATGGGTTCAATTCCTGGTCCAGGAAGATTTCACATTCTAGGGAGCAACTAAGCCCATGTACAGCAACTACTGAAGCCTGAGTGCCTAGAGACTGCAATAAGAGAAGACACCGGAGAGAGAGAAGCTGTCCACCTCAACTAGAGGGCAGGTCTCACTTGCAGCAACTAGAGAAAGCAGGCACATAGCAACAAAGATCACTGCAACCAACAATTAATAAATAAATAAAAAATTTAAAAAATGTAATTTCTGGCAAGTGGCTAGCAACATTCTATTTTGCCAATTAAGGACACAATCATATGGCTCCTGCAGGGAAGAGTTAGGATTAGAATAGATAACTTGTGAAGAACAGAGAATTTAACAAAGACATTTTCCCTGAAGCATTCTACTTCCTCCTGGAGGTGAGGGAATTTTTGTAGGCAGAGCCAAGATCTTTCTTAGAAAATGATGCCCGTTAAAAGGCTCCAACTTTCTCCACCAGATAATTTGACAATTATTTTTAAAAATTGACCAAAAAAAAAAAAAAAACTCATAAGGCAGTATAAGTATATTTGAATGCCAATCTCAACATACTAAGATCCCTATAAAACACTCAAGAGCACCAAGTTTTTAACTACTCTCTGATACATAGCCTCCAAGAGGGAATATTTGTCAAATATACATCCAGGCAAACAGACAAGACATCATGCTACATTGAATATTAATAATGAAAACTGAGAGTTAGCCACCAAAGAATAATTTTGAAGTTCTATTTTGGGGGGCTCCCCTCATAGCTCAGCTGATAAGGAATCCATCTGCAATGCAGGAGACCCCGGTTCAATTCCTGGGTTGAGAATATCCACTGGAGAAGGGAATGGATACCCATTCCAATATTCAGGCCTGGGTCCCAAAGAGTTGGAAATGACCGAATGACTTTCATTTTCACTTTATTTTTTTGGAAGGGAGGCAATAATTAAGTCAATTGCCTGTTAAACGTCCTACATTATGTTTACAAAATTGTACCAGATATGTCTATAAAAGTACTTTCCAGAAATCTGTAGTACAGACCTGTGGACTAGCTCTCCCTTTTTAAAACTGAAGTATAGTTGATTAACAATATTGTGTTAGTTTCAGATGTACAGCATAGTGATTCAGTTAACAGATACAAATTACTATCCATAGAATAGATGTGCAACAAGGATTTACTGGACTAGTTCTTTTTTGAGCCAAGTGTATCCAGATAGACCTGTCTGGTATCCACAAAACAGGTATCCCAGAGAACTCTCTATGTTGCTAATGTTAAATCATTCCTCAGAACAGAGTTCAATAGCACTGACTGTATATTATTATTACTATTNCTCAAGAATTTCAACACTGAAGTAAGCTCTCTTTTATCACACATGGTTAAAGATCTCCCTATATTGGGGTTCTGGAGCATTTTTATGGAGTTTGATTTGGGAGTTACACTGGATATAGTGCAATTGTCTGTTCTACCAGATTCATGTGGGAATCGAGACGTAAAAGACAAACCTTTGACCATATCCATGCAAGAGTTCATATCCCGCATAAAGAGGCTATTAATTTTTACACACTTAGGATCTGAAGTCACAGCTTCTGACCTCTTGTATGAGATTGTTAGACAACACGCGTGACACACGCCACTTCTCTGCATCCCACCCTAGAAAAGGAGGCAACTGAGATTACAAACAATAGTCTGTTTACCCAACTGGTTACACCACTGAAGATGCATATCCTGTTCTGAAGCTCAAAATCTCTGTAATTTCCTATTGGAACACTAGGCTTGAGCCTGGGCTGAGCACACCAAGTTTAAGGGGCACGAAAGCCACCCTCAGCTTTCATAAAATTATTCTTCCCAGAGAATGTACATGGATTTCAGTGCTTGTTATAGCTCCTTTGAACCTCAGTTTCCTTATCTGTAAAATGGGGACAACAGTATCCTCCAGAGTAGGTTGCTGGGGACACACAGGAAGGCTGTGTGAGGTGAGCTGCGACAAAGGGCTGGGCTCTCGAGGGCCCTGCCCCGTGGAGGCTGCCTGGCAGGCCCAGCCCTGCCCCCACGTCTCCCCTCCCCTTGGGTCGGCCCAGGGTCTATAGGATCCCCACAGGTTCCCCAAGAGTGTCCTGTCTGAGAACTCAGCTAGGGGTCAGTGCATCACCCGTCAGGGAGGTGGATGGTGGACTGACCCATGGAGGTGACCACCATATCTGTCATGTGGTCCAGAGTCACGGCCCACACCCACCAGCCAGAGAATTACAGAGGCATGCATCTCTTTAAAGTTCCCCTCTTACCTCAGGAAATGGAAGTTACTTTCAAGGGCAAACCTTCAAATAAATAAAAGGAAGACAAGAAAACTTACCCGTCGTTTTCTCTCCCAGAGATGGCTGTTGGCATTTCCAGTCTCTTCTGCTATGCCTGTGTGTATCTATATTTAGATAAAAGGGACCAAGCTGCTTTTCTTTTTAATGGAATATAGTGTATGTCCTGGGTATTAGGTGGTTCCCAAGAATTATTTGCTGAAATCATGAGTTGAAATCAGTAGTATTCTGAGGCAAATAGAAGAGATGAAGCAAGTTGAGGCTGCTAGAGTTTGCAGCCCCTGAGCTATGCTGAGCAAATGCTACCGGCTCCAGGCACACTGGCCTCACTCTACTGAATCCCCTGTTGTGATTCTGATTTGTTCCACTCAGTTTGAGGATCTGGCCCAAATTACAGTACCCTGCTCCTGGTCTGTTGGTAAGATCAGATGAGATCATGCATCTAAAACACTTAATATAGAACCTAGTATATAGGTTCTATATTAAGAACCAAATGAAGAGATAAGAACTGTGGAATATTCTGCAGTAATTAGAATCAATACATGTGATATGCACACAGCAACAAGGATAAATCTTAGAAACCTAGTGAATTAAAAAAAGAAAAAGATACACAACACAGTAAGTATCATTATGTAGATTGATAGTACAGGTTTACACCATTTGTAAAAATGCACACAAATAAATAAATACACAGTAAACACATTAGAGCAGTTACCTATGGGGGCAAGCAGGGAGTGGTGAGTGAGAGAACAGGAATGTGGAATAAATATGTGAAGGAAGAGCAGGCACTGTGAAGTTGGTCCTGAACGTGCCATGGGACTTCTCTGGTGGTCCAGTGGTTAAGAATCTGCTTGCCAATTCAGGGGACATGGGTTCGCTCTCTGGTTTGGGAAGACTGCACATGTCTCAGGGCAAGTAAGCCTGTGTGCCTCAACTACTGAGCCGGTGAGCAGCAACTACGGAAGCCTGTGTGCCCTAGAGCCCGTGTTCTGCAACGAGAGAAGCCACTGCAATGAGAAGCCCCCGTACAACCAGAGAGTAGTTCCCACTCATTGCAACTAGAGAAAAGCCTGTGAAGCAACAAAGACCCAGCACAGCCAAAAATAAATTAGAAAAAAAAAAGTGTGCCGTGAACTGAGCAGTATAATTAACTCCATTCCCTGCATCTGAGGTTAAAAATAAAAACGATAATAATAGTTATTATTAATACTCTCAGATCTCCCACATCCTTTCAACTGTAAAACACCGGAATATCCATCAGAAGGCATCCTTTTTGCCCCTGCTCAGGAAGGAAAGCATTTTCCTCCAGCTTTCTGGGTGATTTAACACATCGGGGAATAAGTATCTGAAAAGACATGGAGCTCCTGTGTAGCTGTTTCTGGACCTCAGAGCTAAATTGCAAAGTCGGTTCTACACGTGTGGTTTCATCTATGAAATTAGGACAAGGTAGGAAACTGACACGGAAAAAAAAAGGAAAAAAAAAAAGATTTCTTATAGTGTTTCTATCCCTTTCAGTGGAAGGTCAGCTGCCTCTTTTTTTCCCATTAGTTCAAGGCAAGATTGGCTGAATGTGGCTGCTATAGCATCCCTTCAAAAGTACAGCCTGTGAATAACGCTTCAGCAAACATGGGAGTGCATATTCACATTGGCCAAAAATGGAAAGAGCTCAAACGCCCATCAACAGATGCATGGAAAAAAACACATGTGGTACGCACACATAACAGTTTAGTCATGAGAAAGGAGGATATCCTGCCAGTTGTGACAAAGTGGATGGACCTTGAGTATATTATGCTAAGTAAGATAAATCAAAAGACAAGTGCCGTATGATAGCATTTATACAGGGAATCTAAAAAAGTCAAACCTGTAANTTGTAGTGTAAATAATGCCCTCTATACGTATAATATAATCATTGGTAGTATTTTGGGGTCCGCAGCAAAGAAATATGATGAATAATGAGGCTTCTTTCCTATGGGAGGGGGATTCAGGATTGGGAGCTCGTATACACCTGTGGTGGATTCATGTCGATGTATGGCAAAACCCATACAGTATTTTAAAGTAGAATAAAGTAAAAAAAAAAAAAAGTTAAAAAAAATAAATCTCTCTGTGACATTTCAGTGGCTTGTAAGTCAGAGGATATTCTGTGTATCTGTGACAGTGTCACTTCAAGATCCTCAAGCACTTGGCTCCTCTCAGGCTCTGCTCTCAAGGATCTGCCATGGGTCACGAGCTGACATGGGTTTGAGGTCTTTGAGGAGACGTACACTTTGTCCTCTCAGGATTATGGGTTGAAGTCATCACCGTGTCCCAAGGTGTCTGTGATTGCTCATCCTCTGTGTGCTACTTGCTGCATAAATGATTGTCCAGAGTTCTGACTCCTGGGGAAGAGGTTGGTATTTCTTTTCAGTCTCCCTTACAAATAGAGCATGAACTGAACAGCCATTCTAAACCCGTCAGTGGTATGGTTTGTAGTGCTAAGTTGGTGCTTGCCTTGGAAATTGACCTGTGCTCAGCTGTGGAAGTATCTGCTATGTACCAGCTTTGGTCCCNTGAGTCTCCCTTACAAATAGAGCATGAACTGAACAGCCATTCTAAACCCGTCAGTGGTATGGTTTGTAGTGCTAAGTTGGTGCTTGCCTTGGAAATTGACCTGTGCTCAGCTGTGGAAGTATCTGCTATGTACCAGCTTTGGTCCCAGGGAACCAAAGGAGCAAGAGAGGCACCCTTGCCTACTTAACTAACACGGGTGATTCCTATAAATAAAAAATGTGATCATTAAACTCAAGTTATTATTGTGACCAGGAGATATCATGACCAAAATGAAAATTCTTAATGATCTATCTTCATTGTTCTTATTTAGTTGCTAAGTCATGTCTGACTCTTTTGCAACCCCATGGACTGTAGCCTGTGAAACTCCTCTGTTCATGAAACTTCCCAGGCAAGAATACTGGGTTTCTGTTTACTTCTCCAGGGGATCTTCCTGAACCAGGGATTGAACCTGTGTCTCCTGAATTGGCAGGCAGATTCTTTACCATAGAGCCACCAAGGAAGCTGGGCCTTCCTATCTTTCTATTATGCTCTAACTGGCAGTGAATCTGCTATTTTTGATTATCAGACTTAACAACAACAATGAACACCTAGTGGCCGGATCTGCTATTTTTTCCCCTAGTGTGTGACTTTGAGTGTCAGAATTCAGATGGTAGAACTTATGTGATAGAGACATAGGCTGCCATCAGGGCCTTGAAATCCTAAATGGGAAGATATGGAGGGAGGAGGCCATGATGGGCCTCTTCCACACTCCTTTAGAATGTATAAGCAGAGTGACCCAGACCTCTGCCCTTGTCCTTAGGATAAAGAGGGGAACAAAAGAGGGCAGGAATTTGGGTTTTTCTTTCTTTGATTTTATGAAATTATACTGCCTCCTTTACATGATCTCAGAAGGAAATCCTTGCCTTCCCTAGGGAGCACTGACAAGACAGAAAAAAATTGGAGAGTGTTGTTGTTGTTGTTGTTCAGTTGCTCAGTCATGTCTAACTTTTTGCCATTCCATGGGCTGCAGCACACCAGTCTTCTCTGTCCTTCGCTATCTCCCAGAGCTTGCTCAAAGTCATGTCCATTGACTCAGTGATGCCAACCAACCATCTCATCCTCTGTCACCCCCTTCCCTTGCTTTCTATCTTTCCCAGCATCATGGTCTTTTCCAATGAGTTGGCTCAGTCCTATCAACTCAAAGGATGAAGAAAAGAAAAAAAAAATTGCATTCCTTTTTTTTTTTTTTACAGAAACAAGAAAGGGCATTCTTTTCTCTATGTTTACAGAAACAAGCATATCTGAGTAGGGAGGACAGCTGTTTCAAAGTCACTTTATTATTCTAACTCTTGGCATATATTTCCTTGTTCTAAAATACTTGAAATGTATTTTGTTGAAATAGTAAATGAATAGGTCTAGAGAAAATTAGAATTTAATGTGTAGGCTGAGGAGCTTGTACTGGTGAGTGATCTTCATCAACAAAATTGGTATTTCTGTCTCCCAGTTAGAGGAGAAGAAACCATTTTTAGCTCTTCTCAGACTTTAAAACATATCTTCTGACTCTATTAATGGGTTCAGCTTTCAGTGGCATTATATAATTCATGAAGCTGGTGTAAATATGAGGGATTTCCATATCTAGTGGCTGTTGAAATGGTTCAGTCATGACTCTGAAAAGTCACCCTGGCTCAGGAGTGTTTTTTCATAAAGATTTAATCCCCATCAAACATCTTTAATGAAAATCTTTCTCAAATCACCACATATCATCAATGAATATTTATTTAGTGTCCATTTGCAAATTAATCTGCACTAGATGGTTTTCAAACAGGTTAAGAAGCTGGTCCATACTACCTGCTGGAAACTGACAGTAAATAAGAGCCTGGGGATAAAAGAAAAACAGCCCCAAATGATTTTTATTCAAAGATAAATGGCACTTTAATTGGCAGCTTTATGACTGGATCTAAAATGCTGTGGCCTTTTAAATGCCATATGCAGACCCAGGTGTCACAGACCCACTAATAAAGAGACAATCTTATATCCTCAGATAAATGCATGGGTGCCCCTTGCCTGACTGTCATTTAAGGATGTGTGGCAAGCAGGACAGGGAAACCAAAAGAGACCATGAGGCTGTACATTCTAGTGCATCTGTTAGATGTAGTGGGAATACTCATGATAAGCATTTCTAAATAAAGGTTTTAGCCACAGGGTTGATGAAAGCAGGCACTGAATCTTTTGCCATGTCCTGAAGATATGTGAATCACAGGTGACAAAAGAATCAGTTCCTCTCAATACATCACAACCTGGCTACTTAGGTAGAAAAACATAGTCCTGGTAATAGGGAAGCATGGCAGAATTCATGTGTTTTGTCTAAGTTTCCAAGGACATGAAATTTACAACTTGGGATTCCTCTTTATAAAAAGGAATCTTAAATATACTGCTTCTGCAAAATCAAAAAAATAGATGAATGTGTGAAAGTATATTGTAGGGTCATTCCCAGGATTTGAACAAAACAGGAACAAGAGAAGGGCACTGAAATGAAAGCCTCATTATTTTCAGGGTGAAGCTCTTCTTGCTTTTGGTGCAGTTGCGCAGGTTAAGGTATGGAGACTATTTCTGTACGTCTTGATGGTTCATGGTCACAGGCTAATCTGTTGATACATTCACTTATGTGTGTTCTGTAATGTTGAAATGTGCCTGTAATATTGCCCAAGGCATCGATATAGTATCAAGATTGTCTATATACGTACTCACCCCCAGTTTAAATTTTTTAGGTCTGGCCCATGAGTGCCCTTGTGTCCCCAGCAGTGTAAAAGAAAATAAAACAAAACATTAGATGAGAAGTAAAATCCAAAATAGTTATTTGTTTAAGCTTGAGAGAATCTGGTAAAAGAGAGGAAAAACGCTCCTGAGTATTTGGATATGATGATTTTGGGTGATTGAAAGCTTTCAAAGAAAATACAAGACTAAACAGAATTGAATGGCAGTCTAAATCACTGGACTTTAATAATAAAACTATTTTTTGGGAAAATGCTACCTAATGCACAATAGTTTCCATCAGAATTGCAATTTTGGATTGGCTCCTCTGAAATAGAGACAAATTTTACTGCCTTCTTACTGGTGAGATAAATCATTATTTTGTCATCACAGGTTTTGAGTCTTGAAGAATTGGTTAGCTTTTGCTTGTCTTCTAAGAGTAATCCTTTGCAATAATAATAGTAGAATGGAAAAAAAGGGTTTAGAAAAAAACAAACAAATCTGATAGGTATCCCTTGATTGAGTTTCTTATAGATCATGATAAGCTATCTGTAATTTGCTGGGATAAAACTAAATTACATCTTTTCCACATTATCAGATTCCTGCTATTGTTATGAGATTAGAAAAGGTATGGCCCAGGTTAGATCTCAAAGTTCATCCTTACTTGTATTTAGGCTTTCTTCAGTTCAGTTCAGTTCAGCTCAGTCACTCAGTTGTGTCCGACTCTGTGACCCCATGAAATTGCAGCACACCAGGCCTCCCTGTCCATCACCAACTCCTGGAGTTCACTCAATCTCATGTCCATCCAGTCAGTGATGCCATCCAGNCCCTGGGTTGGGAAGATCCCCTGGAGAAGGAAATGGCAGCCCACTCCAGTATTCTTGCCTGGAAAATCCCATGGACCACGGAGCCTGGTAGGCTACTGTCCATGGGGTCACAAAGAGTGGGACAGGACTGAGTGACTTCACTTTCACTTTCATATGTGTAATCTAAAAAAACAATGATGCAAATGAACTTATTTACAAAAGAGAAACAGACTCACAGACTTAGAAAACAAACTTATGGTTCCCAAAGGGGAAAGGTTGGAAGGCAGGGATAAATTGGGAGTTTGGGACTGACATGTACATGTACCATTATATTTAAAATAGATAACCAGAAATGACTTGCTATGTAGTACAGGGAACTCTGTTCAATATTCTATAATAACCTAAATGGGAACAGAGTTTGAAAAAGAATAGATATCTGTATATGTATAACTGAATCACTTTACTAAACACCTGAAATGATGACAACATTATAAATCAATGATACCCCAATATAAAATAAAATTTTTTTAATCTAGCTAGATGCATTGATATAAATCATCTCCTTTTCTTTTCTTCTTTGTTCTCCCTGTCTGAACTCAGTCCTCTACAAGAAGCTATTTTATCTTATCCTGGTAAATTGAACACTTAACGTTTGTTCTGTGGAAGTTGTGCCCTTTCTGTGAAGTAGCTGTCTAATGGTCTGAGTCATACTTTTGATGGTATTTACTTCAATTTTTTTTCTTTTTTTTAAATTTTATTCTACTTTACAATACTGTATTAGCTTTGCCATACATTGACATGAATTTGCCACAGGTGTATACGAGCTCCCAATCCTGAATCCCCCTCCCACTTCCCACCCCACATTGTCTCTCTGGANTTTGGACTGTCTGACTTCTATGAGAAACGTGGGTTTTTTTTTTTAAGTTTAAATGCTTCATTTCCAATCATGATTTTTTCTTGTATTAAAACATTGTATTTTTTTTCCTGTGTGGCTTATAGTAGAACATTTTATGAAATACTTTATTTAAATGGAATTATGAATGAAATGAGACACTTAAATCTATGGTTCTCTAAATCACAAATATAACAAAACACTACTATGATAAAGATGACTTTTTGAGGTATCTTTTAGTCTAAAATTAGAAACTAAACTACCTTTCTAACTGACTTCAATCTGGGCATCACTAAAATAAAGTATGAAGAAAGTGGTTTGTTTCCCTTCCAGGAACTACTGATCCCCACAACCATAGGTATCTTTCTTGTTCCACTGAACTCCCTGGTCATTAGCCCACAAATCCTTAATGCCTATAGAATGGGTTCAGGACCTAGTTCCTAATCATCTCACCACCGAAGCTTCCCAAATAGATAATTCCTTTCCTCTTCTCTCCATGTATGCAGAAATAACATTATAAATGATGATTTCATTGCCACCCTGAGAAGGCGTAATATCACTTACAAGTAAAGAAGCTCATTCTTTCATTAGCCTCTGTAGTATATAATATGTAGTGGCTATTCCCAGATAAAGCATACTGGTGGCCTCATTAGGAAGTGCTGGTTGTGAGCTGTACAACTACAGAAAGAAACCCTTATAAACACTCTGAAAAAGGAGGCGTCAGTTTCATACAATATGTTGCTCTTTTTAATGTGAAGTGGGGCCTGGAAGTGGGGCCTCAAATTGGTACAAGTGAACTTATTTACAAAACAGAAACAGTCACAATGTAGAAAACAAACTTATGGTTACCAGAGGGGGAAGGGGAGGAGGGACAAATTGGGAGATTGGGATTGACATATACACACTGCAATATATAGAATAGATAATTAATAAGGACCTCTTATATAGCATAAAGCTCTAATGGCCTCTATGGAAAAAAAATCTCAAAAGAGTAGGTATATGTATATGCATAACTGGCTCACTTTGCTGTATATCTGAAACTAACAAGACATTGTAAATCAACAATACTCCAATAAAATTTTTTTAAAGTGTGTCAGACAATTAGTTTGCTGAGTTTCAGCTGTTCTGATTCTGCAGTTAACACCATGACCTTGTACAAGTATTCAGTGTCTGCATTTAGTGTCTTTATTTATAAAATGATGAGTTAATCATCTCTAAGGTCCAACTTATTTGCTCATCTTATTCCTGAAAGAAGGAAAATACAAAATCAGTGGACCCGAGCTCTGCTTTCTGTTCTGTGGTTCTGTGTTGTGATACCTTGAGGTCAAACTTGCACGCATGCTGCTTGCCCATATTTCCTCAAGTGCTAAGTAGGGATAACTTGACTAACTCATGAGATCAATAGTGAAGTTAAAATAATTGGTTATATAAACAACTTGAAATAATTTATTATAAGATAATGTTTTATACAAATGTAAGGGACTCTCCACTTAAAACTGTGCTCAGTTGCTCAGTTGTGACTGACTCTTTGCAACCCCATGGACTGTAGCCCGCCAGGCTCCTCTGTCCATGGAATTCTCCAAGCAAGAATACTGGATGGAGCATGCACAGGGACCCATAGGGAATAAAGAGGACTTCTTTACCACTTTCCCCCTCAGTCAATTTTGTTGTTGTTGTTGTTGTTACCATCCACCCCCTCCGATTCGTTATCCTGAGGTTCTTATCTTTTCAGGCCCACCTCATGCGAAGAGTTGACTCACTGGAAAAGATATGATGCTGGGAGGGACTGGGGGCAGGAGGAGAAGGAGATGACCGAGGATGAGATGGCTGGATGGCATCACTGACTTGATGGACGTGAATCTGAGTGAACTCCGGGAGTTGGTGATGGACAGGGAGGCCTGGTGTTCTGTGATTCACGGGGTCGCAAAGAGTCGGACACGACTGAGCGACTGAAGTGAACTGAATTGAACTGAGGTCAAACTCAAGGGTGCTTTAATGTTGCTGTTTATATCATTCCAAGTCAAGGGCCTCATAAACCATGAGTTTGTACAACAGTTAGATTAGGTGCATTTAATTTGATGTACTTTGCATTAAGGCCAATTCTGAAAAGTACTAGAGTAGTCCCTTGGTATCAGTGGGGCGTTAGTTCCAGGACTCTCTGTGGATAACGAAAATTCAAGGATGCTCAAATTCTGGAGTTGGCATGCCATATCTGGTAGCTCTCCATCTGCCCTAGATTAAACCAACCAACCTCAGGTCCTATACTACTGTATTTGTTGAAAGAAAAATCTGCACACCAGTGGATCCATGCAATTTAAACCCATGTTGTTTAACAGTCAACTGTATTTTTCTTTTCTTTCCAAAGTCTGCTTTCCTCTATTTTACAAATGCATATGTTCTTTAAGAAACATGAAAAGCATTTAACCAAATGTGGGAAGCAATTGAAAGTTATTCTAGTGCTGAGGCATCAGTCAGTTCTATTCCAATAATGTCAAGGAACATTATTGTGTGACCTCACTAGGAAGGGAAGAGATAATGTTGTTTGTAATGTTTCTCTGCATAAAATATGCTGAGCAGTGAGTGAGCAGAATCAGGGTGTGGCTGGCTGCTTTAACTCTGGACACAGATTAGGCCCCCAAAAAAGATGACGAGGCATTTGAATTGTGGTGACATAGGCTTTAATGAATGACCTAAGTGGGCTTGCTCTAGACCTCTCCATTTCTGGTTGGAAATGAAATTAAGCTTCTGATAAGTAAACTGCAAGTCCATTTACGGTTAATTTAATTTTTTAATATGTGTTTGTTTTCAATATCTTGTTAATTAAATCACAGTGTATGGTAGTCAGTTCCTCAACTCGAATCCTGGATCACAAATTGATTTTGCTGTCCCTTCTACTCACAAATGTGGATGATATGGAAATCCGTAATGCTTTGGGTAACATAAAATGACAGTGAAATTAGTTCCAGGATTTCCATGAAAAGGATATTAAGGGGAATTCACATTGGCCTTCCTTTGTGTCCAAAAATTTGGTAAAACTTCTACATGGATCAAAACTTGCCCAGCACTATCAAAGAAAATTGACGATGAGGATGTCAGAATTGTATCCCATGCAATTCTGATTATACTACACCTTAGTGTACAAATTGGGGCTTCCCTGGTGGCTCAAACTGTAAAGAATATGCCTGCCAATGCAGGAGACCTGGGTCCAAACCTTAGGTTGGGAAGACCCCTTGGAGAAGAAAATAGCAACCTACTCCAGTATTCTTGCCTGGGAAATCCCCGGGACAGAGGAGCCTGGTGAGCTACAGTCCAGAGGGTTGCAAGCTTAGGACATGATTTAGCAACTAAACCACCATCAATGTGCAAATTGTATGAAAACAAACAAACAGATGCAAACCCAGACCTGGGGTCACTGAGACTGTCTCCAGAGTCCATGCTGCTGCTGCTGCTGCTGCTAAGTCGCTTCAGTCGTGTCCGACTCTGTGCGACCCCATAGACGGCAGTCCACCAGGCTCCCCCATCCCTGGGATTCTCCAGGCAAGAACACTGGAGTGGGTTGCCATTTCCTTCTCCAGAGTCCATAGGTGAAACAAATAGGATATGGATATAAACTTCCAGAGCTAAATTTGGAAGCTTCCATTTCTTCTTTAATCTTCTCACCATCCTGAGCCCCACATTTCAGATCTTCAGACTTTCAACTGTCCATAATCCTTCTAAATAAAGTACTGCCTAGTCAAGGATTATCTGTCTTTTAATAGGTGATCCTAGAAGACCTCATAGTCATAAAAGAAAAACATTGATAAATTGGTGTCCCACCTAGAGGACTTGTCTTTCACATAGCTCTGTAGACCTCTGATTTCCCAACCTTGAAGAAGACAAGACACATTCTCTGCTAGAATCTTGTTTTCTTTAAGGAAAGTTGGTCCAGAGAGTAACCAGGAGGCCATTTCCCAGACAGTAGCTTCAGCTTAATAAGCTGATAGGAATGGAGAAAACTCCCACTCTTTAATCCTTTGAATTCTGGAGGAGAGAGTTAGAGAGGCCCACTCTCATCTACACTCTGAAAGACACCTAATTTTTCTTTTACTGGGAAAACGCCCCTAAGTTCGCATTTTGGCTTTCAGTCCTTATGTGACAGAACCTTTCCTATTGCAAGCCTTTCCTACATTCCTGCTGACCTGCTAGAATGATAGCTAGTATCAGCTCACACTTATTGGACCTCCCCAGTGGTCCAGTGGTTAAGACTTTGTGCTTCCACTGCAGGGAGCTTGGGTTCCACCCCTAGTTGGGGAAATAGGATCCCACATGCTACATGGCCAGCCAATACAAACAAACAAACAAGCAAACAAACAAACTTCTTTCTTCCAGCCCCATCATCTATATTTTCCCTCCAGCCCCATCTTCTAAATGCTGAACACATACTGAACTGTTCGTCTACCTAGAGAGAAATCAAAGTGTGTGTGTATGCATGCTAAGTTGCTTCGGTCGTGTCTGACTCTTTACAACCCCATGGACTATAGCCCTCCAGGCAAGAATACTGCAGTGGATTGCTCTGCCCTCCTCCAGGGGATCTTCCCGACCCAGGGATCAAACCCACCATCTCTTATGCTCCTGCACTGGCAAGAGGGTTCTTTACCACTAGTGTCACCTCGGAAGCCCAAAAGAGAAATGAAAGTAATGCTGGTTAATTTATTTATTCAGGAAATGCTCTAAGTAAGACAAACTAACCAGACTTGTCACTTCAGATATTTCACTGGAGTGGGGAATAATCCATTGATCCTGAAGATCACCTTGTCTCTGCTCCTAGAAATATGCCAAGGTAACTGTGGGCAGGTGGAGGGCTAGCCTGTTATTATGCACTCTCTTTCCTTTATTCTCAACGTGTAAGGTCTGGCAAGAAAAAAGTCTGTGAAAACTTGCTGGCATCTCAAAGTACAAAATAATAATAATTTACTGTTATTGGGGCAACATAAATGTCTTTTAACAAACATTTATTTAACATCATCTATATCATAATCCCCTGTGTCCTGAGGAAATAAGCAAGACAGACAATAAACTCTGACTCTAGGTCATTTGGGCTTACTAGATCGATACTCCAAGGCTTAATAGAAGCATTAAGTTATACATCTTGATGGTAGGACTCGCTGCCTTTCACAGGCTCATCTCACAGGCTGGCTCAGTTGTTTCTGGGTTTTCCCAGGGAGTTTGACACATGTGCTCAAGAATAAACCCACTAATGATCTTCTGCACTGGCTCTTCTTCAAGGCCCAGTGCCTTCTGTGAGGACACACTCTTACCCCTGGTTTCCATAGATACCCCTGTCATTCTGTCAGGCTCTTCAGCAGTTTCTCCCTGGTTGTACACAAGTGGGAACAAATTTTCCTCTACTCAACACAATATCACAACTGGGCTGGAAGCAGCACAGAACTAGCTCTTCCAGCTTCTCCTACTACATCTTCCTGGCTAAGATGCCTGACTTCACTTCTAGAATCTGCCTGAGGATAAGACGCCCAACATTACTGAGTGCTCATATGTGCTAGGCAGTGTTCTAAGCACTTTATGTGGATGAACTCGTTTAAACCTCACACTAGCCTACGTTGGGGGTAGGTGTGATCTGTGCTATTAGCTTTTCCATCTTAAAGATGGGGAAAATAAGGTCTAGTATGTTGGTTATCTACTGGTAGACAACAATTGACCATAAAATTAGACGTTTAAAACAATAGATACTTATGTCACATTTTCTATGGGTCAGTGCATAACTTAACTGGTGCCTCTGCTTCAGGGTCTCTCATATGGCTGCAAGCAAGGTGTTGGCTAAGGTTCAGGTCTCATCTGAAGTCTTCACTGGGAAAGGGTGTTTCTGATCTCATGTACATAGCTATTGGCAAGATTCACTTCCTTTGGGACATTGAATTGAGGGCCTTAGTTCTTAGCTGGCTGTTGTCCTGTGGACACCCTCAGTTCCCTGCCAAGTGGGCCTTCCCAACCGGGTGAATTATTTCATCAAAGCAAGCAAGGGAAAGTCTGCCAAGAAGATAAAAGTCACAGTATTTGTGGCCTAATTGTAGAAGTGATAGCCCAACTCCTTTGACATATTCCATTGGTTAGAAGCAAGTCACAGCTCCTGCCCACATTCATAGGAAGAAGATTACATAAGTGTCCATACACACAAGGAGACATGAGTCATTGGGGGCCATTTGGGGGCCATTGGGGGCCTCTCTGTATGCCACATGCAGAGAGGTTAAGTAACTTATTCTCTTATCCCTTTGGAACAGCTATAACAAAATATCACAGATTAAAGTGATTTACAAATAACAGGCATTTATTTCGTCTAGTTCTGGAGATTGGAAAGTGCAAGACCATGGCACCAGCAGATTCATTGCCTGCTAAGAGCCCTTCACTGTACCTTCACTTGATGGAAGGAGCTCAAAGACTGCTGTAGGGACTATTTTGTAAGAACACTAATTTTATTTCTGAGAGCTCTGCCCCCATGACTTAATCACATCTTACAGGCCCTACCACCTAATACCATCACCTGGGGGATTGGGTTTCAGGATATGAATTTGGGTAAGAACCACAGACATTCCATCTACTGCACTTACCCAAGAATTAACAACTGATAGACAATTAAGTCAGCATTTGAGTACAGGAAAACCAGCTCCAAAGGATAGTGAAGTTCAAATGGACTGTAAATTAGGCTACACTCAGAACAAGGATGTGTTATTTCTCTTTTGTCATCCTTGGAATGAGTCATTAAAATAAAAGTTGCTGAAGATGGAGGCTTTTATGTGATTATTGATTTTTTTCCCCCATACAGGTTTTCAAAAAACATGAAAACAACACTATATGACTTAAACACAATTATCTAGATTGCCATGGGTTCATGGGTGCTCAGTAGTGTCCGACTCTGAGTGTCCACTAGACTCCTCCATGGAATTTTCCTGGCAAGAATACTGGGGTGGGTTGCTATTTCCTCCTCCAGGGGATCTTCCTGACCCAGGGATCAAATCTATATATACTGTATTGCAGGTAGATTCTTTACCACTGTACTACCTCAAAAACGTACCTAGACTGCCAGGAGCTTTAAAAAAATAATCAGATGTGGTAAGCCTGTTTCCTTCATTTTCAGGTTGCAACAACTATTGTCTACAGCTAAGTAACAACTTAGTAACGATGTGTTTGTCTGATTCCAACAACTCCCTTTGAGCCCATTTCTTATTACCGGCATGCCCTTTGACTGTAGGCATTTGACTCTGCTACCATTAAAATTGAATAGAGGGCACAGTAGGCCTGAACACTCAGTAGCGAGCTTATTTATGGGGTAATTTAAAATTAGTTTCTCCCTTATATCTAACCTATATCAAGTTTCTTTGAATAATGTGGTATTTATACATATACATTAAATATAACCCTTAATATGTGCTGTCACCTTAACAAAGTGACACATATTTATTTGTAGACAATTGATATAAGACAATGTCATTATTACCCCCACCTGTGAGAAGGCTACCTGCTTATCTGCTCATGCACAAACTATTCTACCTAGTGGTAGCTACCGGAAATATAAATGTAACACCTTAGAGGCACTCAAAAACTTTGGGGAAATAGAATTATTCATTTGTTCCTTTATTTGATTAGTAGACATATATTTTGTACGCTAGGGAGTGCTAAGTCACTTCAGTCATGTCCAACTCTTTGTGAGCCTATGGTCTGTATGCTAGTAACTATACTAATAGGTCTAATTATAACTAAAATTGTGAAACACTGAAATGCAAATGTTTGATCATATTAATAGTGTCCTATACCACGTCTGTGGTATACAGGAACAATACCTGAGTCCTTGTTGTTCAGTTGCTCAGTCGTGTCTGACTCTTTGCGACCCCATGGACTGCAGCATACCAGGCTTCCCTGTTCTTCACCATCTCCCAGAGCTTGCGCAAATTCATGTCCATCAAGTCAGTGGTGCCATCCAGCCGTCTCATCCTCTGTCATCCCCTTTTCCTCATGCTCTCAATTTTTCTCAGCATCAGGTAGCCAAAATATTGGAGCTTCAGCTTCAGCTTCAGCACCTGGGTCTTCTAATTTCCCAAAATTCCAAGCTGCCTTGGTTCACATTCCTTCAGTGGTAGTGGTTTAGTTGTCCAGGGGTATCCAACTCTTGCGACCCCATGGACCGTAGCCTGCCAAGCTCCTCTGTCCATGGGATGTCCCAGGCAAGAGTACTGGAGTGGGTTGCCATTTCCCTCTCCAGGGAATCTTTCTGACTCAGGGATTGAACCCATGTGAAAAAGTGTCTCTCGCATTGCAGGCAGATTCTTTACCACTGTGTCACCTGGGAAGACTCAAATTCCCTTGTTTATTTAAATAAATTTGCAAGGTTGATTTGGGGTTATGAACATTATCCTTGGCAAGCTGTTTCTAAATTACCATATAATTTTATGTTATTTGTCACATTCTCCGTACTTCAAATAAACTATATAAGAAATATAATTACAGCTATTAGGTTCTAAATTCTGGCAATTGGGTGATTCAAACTGGCTCTCTCTCTCTTATAATTCCTTAGGCACATATCATAAAAGAGGAATGGTATCCCCCACCGCAGCCCCAGCTGGCAATTCTGATTGTCCCGTGATTTCACAGCTGCAATTCGGCCCCCACCCTTTCACACTTGTCTCAGGCCAGATGCTTTCTTTAATTAGTACATGACAAACTTGAGTCCTGATTTGTCTGTTGCTTTGGTCCCTGGGTTACCTGAGTGCAGGCTCATCTAATTGGGAAAGAAAACTTACTTTAACAGTGATGCTATTTGCCTGACACTGAAAAAGGGAGGGAGTAATTTTTCTGGTTGTTGAGTTTCTACTGCATTTGCAATTGCTAAGAACTTCTCTCTCTGACAATTTAGCCTCACGTCTAAGCTTTGTACCTATATTTCTGCTGTTATTTCATTCTTATGGTTCTTAAACCTTCTCCAACTTGAAAATGACCTCTTAAAAAAGCCACTAAGAGCTAAGCCTGTGAGAGACAGCCTGCAGAGTGTGATTTGTGAGGACATGCAAGACCCTCCTTTTTGAAGGCAGAGGTGAAGCAAACAAAATACTGCCCTTTCTTCCCTTTTTTTTTTTAAACGTCAGGGTTGCTGTCACTTCTCTTAGTGGTTAAGTCATATAGATGATAGCTTTGTTCTAGAAGTCCAAGTTGCATACAGGTAGAGAAGAGAGCTTACATAAGGAAATCTGTGATTCCTGGCATTCTCTCTGCTTGAAACAAAAATTTAAGACCTATTTTCTTAAAGAGTTACCAAGAGAAGGTTTCCTGAGGAATGAGACCATAGGACAGAAAGTGAAAATGGGGATAGGATAAAATGAGAGAAGCATATGTTTTATTTGTTTTGGAAGTGACAAACAAACATTAAACATCTACATTATACAGGAGGTCATCAAGGCTATGGTTTTTCCAGTAGTCATGTATGCATGTGAGAGTTGACTATAAAGAAAGCTGAGCGCCNTAAGATGTTGAGAAACTTTGATATGTGTACAGGCTATATTCTTAGGTCTTTGCTGAGGGGTCTGATCAAGTCTTTGGTTCTTTTTAAGAATTGGGTTGTGGTCCCTTTGTTGTCCATTTGTAGGAATTCTCTGCTCGCTCTGGATACAAGTCGTCTGTCAGATACACGTGCTGCCAGTATTTCATGCATTCTGCACCTCTCTTGATGGTGTCTTTTTATAAGCATTTTCCTACCACTGTCTTGTGATGAGCAGAAACTTTAGATTTTAATCATGTCTAATTTACCCAACTTTTAATTTTGTGCTAGCGCCATTTGTGTTCTGACAAGAAAACCTTTGTCAGGGTCATAAGATTTTCTCCTATGCATTGATAACTCTCAGAGTAGATCCAGCCCAACGCCTGTGCTCGGATGGCTTATGAACTAAGAATGACTTTACATTTTTTACATAGCTGAGAAAAAAAATCAAAAGCAGAATAACGTTTTGCTACACGCAAAAACTATATACGTGATTCAAATTTCAAAACACATAAAGTTTTATTGGAACACGGCCCCATCCATTTTTACGTGCTACATGTGGCCGCTGCTACGCCACAGAGGCAGGGCTGAGGGGCTGTGCCCTTGAGACCGCGAATGGTTGAAGTCTGCCCGCCCGTCCTAGAAGCTCCTGTGGCTCTGCGTTTTGTGTTTGGGTCTGCGATGCATCCCGAGTGAAGGTTTGTGTCTGGAGTGAGACGGTGCTCAAGTTGCATTCATACAGATATCTTTAAATGGTCGTTTGAAATACGTGACTGATCGGAAGACTCAAGGATGCAGCCCAAATTCCTGGACCTGGCAAAAAGCGCCTCCTTCCGCCCCTCTGGCAGGGGGCCGTGTGTCCCGCCCTCCCCACCTTACCCCCGGCTCCCGAGGGTCTGGTGTCCGGGCTGAGGACTGGGCGACAGGGTCTCCTCTGGGCCTCTCGATGCCCAAAGAAGCTGACTTAGAGCTGCCACAGCCTTCAACGCCTGTGGGTTTCTCCAGATTACAAGAACCACTTCAAGTCTGGGTTTTTTATATTAAAATTGCAGTCCTCTCTTTGTGGTTGCCCACCGTTCATTTCCTCCCTGTGTGACGTTCCTCTCCAGATGGGGATCACGGCCTCACAAGGGCTCTCAACAGAGCCGAGAGGCTCCGCAGCAGCTCAGGTCCGGGTCATCTATCCATCAGCTCCCACTTTTCTCAGCCTTTTATCTCGCAGAGCGATCTGCTACTGCTCTGTAACCACAGGAAGACGGGNGGGCAGGAGAAGAAGGGGACAACAGAGGATGAGATGGTTGGATGGCATCACCGATTCAATGGACATGAGTTTGGGTAGACTCCAGGAATTGGTGATGGACAGAGAAGCCTGGCGTGCTATGGTTCACAGGGTCGCAGAGTTAGACACGACTGAGCAACTGAACTGAATACTAGATACTCAGGAGAGATATGAAGACAATGCAAAACATGCTTCCATGGGGCTGGAGATACTGTAGGCTGATATACACTGGTGAAACAGGTGACAGTGGAGTGAGGCAGAGGTCAAAGTGCTGCACACAGGCAGGATGTACTACAGAAGCGCCTCAGGGAGGACATGGGGTCCGAGCTTCACAGCTAGGAGGGAAGAAGTTACTATTATTACATGAGCACAGATGACTTGGAATTGGACTTGGAATTAGTGTCTGATGGAGACAAGAAGGAAACTGATCGGACTAGAATGAAAGATTTACCTCGAGCAGTTGAAGATAGGAACTGAGACTTACCCCATGAGCATTAGATAGTCATCATAGACATCTGAATAGAGAAATGACAAAATGAAATGGATGTCATAGGAAGAATGAAGTTGGTGGTGGTTTTGAGGTGGGAAGCAATGGAGGAGGAAAGACAGGTCAGGCAATAGCAGAAGTGGAATGTGCTTAGTATGGTAACAGGAAGAAATGAACAGGATGGGAAGAAAGGATTTTTTTTTTTAATGCCTGCACATAGGAAATTATTGAGATGGAGGGGGCAAAGAAGACGGTGAGGTCTACCCCTGAAATGACTCAGCTTGAGAGGGGTTGAGTGACCCAGTGTCAGCTAGGTGATTTAATAAAGAGGAAAATCCCAGATTGCAATAAGTATAAACATGGAATCAAGAGATTTTAAAGCTACCAAGGGCTTCAGAGTTCATCTATTCTAGCCCCTTCATTTGATAGGAGGAGAGCTGAAGCACAGGGCAGACGTGTCACTCAATCCAGGGCAGTGAGTAAGTGGTAGGGAAACCGAGGAGCAAAGGAGGACCAGTGTAGCAGCCCATCTAGGGGCTGCCCACATCTTTTCCCACAGGGCCATCCTGCCTGCTTCACCATTCATTCTGTCTAGTTCTTGCGACAATAGCTCTCAAACTCGGGACTGAGGACCCGGGCCCATCTACTGCCAAATTATTAATACACAAAATAAAAATCGACTAAGTTTTTCAAAGAGCTAAATTCATTTATTTAAGGAACTAACCTTTATTAAGGGATTACGTCCTTGTTTAATAGTTGGTGTTACAACCCCCTTTCGTTTAGGAAATGAGGCACTGACATGCATGGTACAATTTTTTCCTGTCTTTTTTAACACTAGTTTTTATATACTGTTAGTCACCATCTCTTTATCCTTCTCTTCCCTTAGGCCTGGGCAGGAGCCCTCGGGATGGACAATGGGGTAGAGGTAAGGGGATGTGGAAGTGAAAGTTACTCGGTCGTGTCACACTCTTTGCAACCCTATGACTATACAGTCCATGGATTTCTCCAGGCCAGAATACCGGAGTGTGTAGCCTTTCCCTTCTTCACGTTTCTTCCCAAACCAGGGATTGAACCCAGGTCTCCTGTATTGCAGGTGGATTCTCTAACAGCTGAGCCACAAGAGAAGCCCATGAGGGGATATAAGGGATAACTACTGCCGGGCACTTTTACTCCCTGTCCCTTGGCCTTAGACCAAGGCATGGCAGTAGTCGTGGGAAACGGACCCCAGTTCTTTGATATAGCTCTGTGATATTTCTTTATCCCTTGAAGTGAAGTGAAGTCACTCAGTCGTGTCCGACTCTTTGCGACCCCATGGACTGTAGCCTATCAGGCTCCTCCGTCCATGGGATTTTCCAGGCAAGAGTGCTGGAGTGGATTGCCATTTCCTTCTCCAGGGGACTTTGCCGACCCAGGAATCAAACCTGGGTCTCCCGCATTGCGGGCAGACGCTTTACCATCTGAGCCACCAGGGAAGCCCTGATGTCATTTGATGTCATCCCTTAGTCATTTGCAAAGTAACCTGCAAAAGCAGCTTCTAGCCGCCTTTCCATTAGATCTCATTGTCTTTCCCACAAAGTCAACCTAACGGCTATGGTCTGTGTGGAGGATCACAGTCCCTCACAGAAGCAGACTTTGGTGGGCTGCTCCATCAGGGCTTCACGACAGCTGCCTGAATCCTGCTGGGCTGATCTTGGCCCCAGGGGAAGCAGAACTTACAAGAACCTGGACACCCCAAGAAAAAGAAATGCAAAAAGTCAAAGTAGTTGTCTGAGGAGGCCTTCCAAATGACTGAGAAAAGAGAAAGTGAAAGTGAAGTCGCTCAGTTGTGTCTGACTCTTTTGCGCCGGTGGACTGTAGCCCACCAAGCTCCTCAGTCCATGGGATTCTCCAGGCAAGAACACTGGAGTGGGTTGCCATTTCCATCTCCAGGAGATCTTCCTGACCCAGGGATCGAACCCAGGTCTCCCGCATTGCAGGCAGATGCTTTAACCTCTGAGCCACCAGGGAGTGAAAGGCAAAGGAGAAAAGGAAAGATAAACCCATTTGAATGCAGAGTTCCAAAGAATAGCAAGGAGAGATAAGAAAGACTTCTTAAGTGATCAATACAAAGAAATAGAGGAAAACAATAGAATGGGAAGGACTAGAGATCTCTTCAAGAAAATTAGAGATACCAAGGGAACATTTCATGCAAATATGGACACAATAAAGGACAGAAATGGTATGGANTGTGGGGCGCCGAGCGGCGCCGGGACAGCGGGGAGCAGCTGAGCACGGCGGCCGCGGCAGCTGGGATTTGGGCCGCGGTTCGGCCGGGCCGGCCGGTGAGTGTCGGGGGCAGCCTGCCCGGGAGGCTGGCGCGGCCCGGGCTGTGCCCGGGGGCAGAGGCGGCGGCCGAGCCGGAGGCGCCGTTGCGGCGGGCGGGCCCGGCCGGGCCTGGGGCGGAGTAACCCAGGCCGGGTCCTGGCGGCGAGAGGGCGGCGGCGGCTTGGCCTCCGCGCCCAGCCCGCTGCCCGGCCGGCCCTGGAGGCTGCCGGCAAATGGCGCCTCAGACCCCGTGGGCCGACCCCTCGGTGCCGCCCGGGCTCGCGGGTCTGTGGGTGAGGGTAGGTGGGGGAGAAGCCAGAGTTAAACTTAGGAAGCCGTAAGATCCTCGAAAACCCGGCTTCTCTCCCCTTTTGCAGATTAGAAACTTGCTTTGTTTGGGGACAGACGGGTTAAAGTAATAGAGAGGCATCGCCGGCTGTTTCCACGGGATGAGTGAAGTTGGTAACTTTTCCATTCATGGAAGTGAGAGGACCTTAGTGTTAGCCTCAGCCCTCGTTAAAGAGAAATACCCTGATTTTATAGTCTGAGGGATATGACCATTTCCAAGTTGTTTGTGTCCTGTCTCCTGGAAGTGCATTGCTGGGAAGGGAGCATAGCGTGCACGTTGAATTCAAAGTAATCTCATTTGAGCGCGTTTTTTTTACGCGTGTATTTAGAGAATAGAGCCAGAACAACGTATTGTTTATCACGGTTCTAGTACTCCATTCCCCGCTCTCCCTGTGTCTTGTTTTTCTTTCTGAGCCATGTCGTAAGTCTTGGATAAAAGATGCTTGGGAAGGAATTGACCTTATATTCCATAATTGCTTTGTTGACTCGGATCCAAGATGAAGTTATTTATGGGCATTCTGGTTTCAGTGTAGATTAACTTAAAACTTTACACACAAAACCCTAAGGTTTCTAAGGTTTTAATTTCTGTTTGCTACAGTTCAATCCATTTTTGTGTCCTTTAGAGTCCTAGAAATTCTGTTAACAGATTTTGCGTTTCCTCATATTTTTTAAGCTTTTCCAGAGTTGTTGACGGCCAAGAGGGAAGAGAGTAGCATAGCATAAAATGTAGGATGAGGGTTTTCCTAAGGGTTCAGGTTTTCAGTTTACAGTTTTCGCTGAATCATGTTCTTTATGCTTAGTCACTGTTTCTTACTACAGAAGTTTAATTGGGGAATAACATGATGTTTTGCTAACTTTTAAAATTGCTAATTTCTTTTTATTTAGTATTTTAATGCGGTGACATAACTCTTTCGTGTATGTGTGATTCTGGAAATGTTAGTGGATGGAGTTTTGAGAGTGTTATCAGAGAACTGAAGTTTAGGATATAGGCAAGCTTTTATGCATTCCAAGTGTACTAGGTATTTAATTTCAATCCAGTACTTTTGTATGGCTAGCATTGGAGATTTTTTTAAAACAAAATGCCCTAATATGCTATTAAAGAAAAATAATATATATTTTGAGATACTGTATATAGTTAGAGAGGTGCTTTAAGGTCACCGAAATAGGTCTTGTTTCCTGTGTGTTTACTATTTGATAGACTGTGTTACTAAAATGTGGCTTTTAATGGCATAAGCCTTATGCTATTCGGGGTGGTTTTGGTAATTCTTGTAACTAAGTTACCATGACTGCTTGCTTCATTAAAAGAAGTTAGCACATGCTGTGGAATGACATGGTATTTGTAGAATTTATTAATATTCAAGTCTTCAGTCAAAAGGCTATAAAATATTATTTAATTACAAATTTATTTTTTATGAAATAAGTGAAATTGGCTTTGGACTAGTGGTATTTACACTATAGGTAGCTCAATAGTTAAATACAAGATAAGCACGCCTCAATTACAACCCAGTCTTTGAGAATCTTTTTCCAAAAAGGTTTGTCTATTTTTTTAAGAGTGGGTAATGTTAGCATTAGATTCTCATATGATTGTTTTTAATAGACTTTATAAGTATAAATGACCTGATATGGAAATATACACATAGATAAAATTTTGTGCATGTGCGTGTCTCTGTTGTGTAAAGTGAAGTGCATCTGTCTTCTGAGCAATACATGTTTGTGTCGTACTGGACATGCTAATAATTATAACCAACCTTTGTAGAGTACTAGGTTGTTTTCACAGTAGAGTAATTGCATCACGGTCACAAAGCTGAGTTCTTGGAAGCCCATTCCCCTGTGCCATGCTGCTTGTTGTAATAAGTTGAGTTCCATCCACCATTCTGGTGGATTATTTTTATCTGAGTATCAACTCAAATAGATTCTGGTATGAATATTAAATATTAATATTTGTTACTTTAATTTCTGATGTAAGTCTATAGTAATTTCTATTGTTTATTTAGTGGAGAACAATTTCAAGTAGTTAGGACTTTCACTTTGAGATCAGTTACCTATGACCTTAAGATTTATGTTTTGATTATATCATAACTGGAAGGGTAAAAACTTGAAAACAAAATTCCACATAATTAGGTCATCATTCTATTAAAAAGTCAGAACCAAAATTTAATAAAAGAATGTATACTGTGTAACCAGTTTAGCCATTTTGAACTCATCAGTAGGCCAGGTAGTTTGAGATGGGAATTTAATGATCTTGGATTTTTCAGTCTTGGCTAGTCATCCCAGCCCCCTTTTTCATACCAGTAAAATAAAATATCCAATTGAGGTTATATTTTTATTATGGCCTTTAAAACTGAGCGCACCTGATGAGTAAATCAGCAGCAGTGTTTGTATTTATTGTGCAGCAGCACGTCTGACTGTGCGAAAAGCATGAGACTCGCTCTGGAGGAGTCAGAACTGATTGCCAAATATGAAATTTCAGTCATAGACCTACTGGTTAACTAATGAGCAAGTCTGTCTATAGTTCCATTTCAGCCTTTCATTGAAGCAACATTTTATTGTCTCAGTGGAATTTTTAAAATCTAATATCATTCAGTTCAGTCGCTCAGTCATGTCCGACTCTGCGATCCTATGGACTACAGCACACCATTATTCCCTGCCCATCACTAACTCCCAGAGCTTGCTCAAACTCATGTCCATTGAATTGGTGATGCCATCCAACCATCTCATCCTCTGTCATTCCCTTCTACTCCTGCCTTCAGTCTTTCCCAGCATCAGAGTCTTTTCCAATGAGTCAGTTCTTCACATCAGGTGGCCAAAGTATTGGAACTTCAGCATCAGACCTTCCAGTGAGTATTCAAGACTGATCTCCTTTAGGATGGACTGGTCTGATCTCCTTGCAGTCCAAGGGACTCTCAAGAGTCTTCTCCAGCACCACAGTTCAAAAGCATCAATTCTTTGGTACTCAGCTTTCTTTATGGTCCAACTCTCACATCCATACATGACTACTGGAAAAACCATAGCTTTAACTATACGGACCTTTGTCAGTAAAGGTCTAATATCATATTGATTGTAATATTAAGGAAGTAGACCGATGCCACTTCCTTTCCTCACCTTCTACGTACTCTGTCATCTGCACACATGGGGACACCTCAACCTATACTATTCTTTTTGAATTGCATCCCTCTATAGTCAGTAACCTGTAACCAGACTGCAGGATTCATTAAAAAGTTAAAGAAAATATACAGTTACACATTTCCTTCTGTGCCTTGTATTATTATTTTTTAAACAATGGAAGATTGAAATTAATTTTCTTTGATTTATTTTTCCCTTTGAGTTGCTTTTTTTGATGGACAGGTTAGGCTTATTCCACATATAATGCCTGGAACATATGTCAGATGTGTATAAGAGACAGGTCATGTCCGACTCTGCGATCCTATGGACTACAGCACACCATTATTCCCTGCCCATCACTAACTCCCAGAGCTTGCTCAAACTCATGTCCATTGAATTGGTGATGCCATCCAACCATCTCATCCTCTGTCATTCCCTTCTACTCCTGCCTTCAGTCTTTCCCAGCATCAGAGTCTTTTCCAATGAGTCAGTTCTTCACATCAGGTGGCCAAAGTATTGGAACTTCAGCATCAGACCTTCCAGTGAGTATTCAAGACTGATCTCCTTTAGGATGGACTGGTCTGATCTCCTTGCAGTCCAAGGGACTCTCAAGAGTCTTCTCCAGCACCACAGTTCAAAAGCATCAATTCTTTGGTACTCAGCTTTCTTTATGGTCCAACTCTCACATCCATACATGACTACTGGAAAAACCATAGCTTTAACTATACGGACCTTTGTCAGTAAAGGTCTAATATCATATTGATTGTAATATTAAGGAAGTAGACCGATGCCACTTCCTTTCCTCACCTTCTACGTACTCTGTCATCTGCACACATGGGGACACCTCAACCTATACTATTCTTTTTGAATTGCATCCCTCTATAGTCAGTAACCTGTAACCAGACTGCAGGATTCATTAAAAAGTTAAAGAAAATATACAGTTACACATTTCCTTCTGTGCCTTGTATTATTATTTTTTAAACAATGGAAGATTGAAATTAATTTTCTTTGATTTATTTTTCCCTTTGAGTTGCTTTTTTTGATGGACAGGTTAGGCTTATTCCACATATAATGCCTGGAACATATGTCAGATGTGTATAAGAGACAGGTCATGTCCGACTCTGCGATCCTATGGACTACAGCACACCATTATTCCCTGCCCATCACTAACTCCCAGAGCTTGCTCAAACTCATGTCCATTGAATTGGTGATGCCATCCAACCATCTCATCCTCTGTCATTCCCTTCTACTCCTGCCTTCAGTCTTTCCCAGCATCAGAGTCTTTTCCAATGAGTCAGTTCTTCACATCAGGTGGCCAAAGTATTGGAACTTCAGCATCAGACCTTCCAGTGAGTATTCAAGACTGATCTCCTTTAGGATGGACTGGTCTGATCTCCTTGCAGTCCAAGGGACTCTCAAGAGTCTTCTCCAGCACCACAGTTCAAAAGCATCAATTCTTTGGTACTCAGCTTTCTTTATGGTCCAACTCTCACATCCATACATGACTACTGGAAAAACCATAGCTTTAACTATACGGACCTTTGTCAGTAAAGGTCTAATATCATATTGATTGTAATATTAAGGAAGTAGACCGATGCCACTTCCTTTCCTCACCTTCTACGTACTCTGTCATCTGCACACATGGGGACACCTCAACCTATACTATTCTTTTTGAATTGCATCCCTCTATAGTCAGTAACCTGTAACCAGACTGCAGGATTCATTAAAAAGTTAAAGAAAATATACAGTTACACATTTCCTTCTGTGCCTTGTATTATTATTTTTTAAACAATGGAAGATTGAAATTAATTTTCTTTGATTTATTTTTCCCTTTGAGTTGCTTTTTTTGATGGACAGGTTAGGCTTATTCCACATATAATGCCTGGAACATATGTCAGATGTGTATAAGAGACAGGTCATGTCCGACTCTGCGATCCTATGGACTACAGCACACCATTATTCCCTGCCCATCACTAACTCCCAGAGCTTGCTCAAACTCATGTCCATTGAATTGGTGATGCCATCCAACCATCTCATCCTCTGTCATTCCCTTCTACTCCTGCCTTCAGTCTTTCCCAGCATCAGAGTCTTTTCCAATGAGTCAGTTCTTCACATCAGGTGGCCAAAGTATTGGAACTTCAGCATCAGACCTTCCAGTGAGTATTCAAGACTGATCTCCTTTAGGATGGACTGGTCTGATCTCCTTGCAGTCCAAGGGACTCTCAAGAGTCTTCTCCAGCACCACAGTTCAAAAGCATCAATTCTTTGGTACTCAGCTTTCTTTATGGTCCAACTCTCACATCCATACATGACTACTGGAAAAACCATAGCTTTAACTATACGGACCTTTGTCAGTAAAGGTCTAATATCATATTGATTGTAATATTAAGGAAGTAGACCGATGCCACTTCCTTTCCTCACCTTCTACGTACTCTGTCATCTGCACACATGGGGACACCTCAACCTATACTATTCTTTTTGAATTGCATCCCTCTATAGTCAGTAACCTGTAACCAGACTGCAGGATTCATTAAAAAGTTAAAGAAAATATACAGTTACACATTTCCTTCTGTGCCTTGTATTATTATTTTTTAAACAATGGAAGATTGAAATTAATTTTCTTTGATTTATTTTTCCCTTTGAGTTGCTTTTTTTGATGGACAGGTTAGGCTTATTCCACATATAATGCCTGGAACATATGTCCTAGATACTCAGTAAATATTTGAATACTTTTGACTTTATAGAAGGTACAATGAGGTAATTTTTAATTTTGACTCAATCTGGTTGACTAATAGTAGATTTATAAAGTATGTTTTTATGATGTATATAGCTTTCCATGGATCAAGAATTGTTTTGGAATCCATTGGTTATTTCTTATACTATAATAATTTCACTCATATTAATAAACAAGGCTCTAAACAAGGCACAATCTTGAATACAAGGAACACTGGAGATCCCCTGGAGAAGGAAATGGAAACCCACTTCAGAATTCTTGCCTGGGAAATCCCGTGGACAGAGGAGCGTGGCAGACTACAGTCCATGGGGTCACAAAAGAGTCAGGCATGACTTAATGACTAAACAGCAAGAGCAACATGACTAGTATTACCACGGAAAACTGCAGTGTGTAATGAACACATGAGTATATGGAATCTGTGTCATACCTTGCCTTTGGGTATGTGGAAAAGTACCATTTAAGCTGATAAAGATTTGAGACAACAGGAAAGGGGGAGAGAGGGAGAGAGAGTGTGTATGTGTATGTGTGTGTCTGTATCTGTGTCTGTCTGTCTTTGAGTCAGAGGCAGACCTTAAGATCAGCCTGAGGCAGCAAGTTCTGTTGAATATTTGGATGACTTGATTTAGCATATTTTAAAAAAATGCTAATTTGCAGTTCTTTCTTTATTGCCTTATGTATTGTCATAAATTTGGAAAAATAATTCTTTTTTGAAGGCAATATCTTTATGTCTAGAAATAGCCTTAAATAACAAGATCTCATTTCATTGTATGGGCAAAAGACATGTTTTAAAATTGTTTTTATGGATTTTTTGTCAGCCACTTGGATTATGAGTTGGCCTAGAATTTCTGTTGGAGAAAATTGAAACTATTGTAAAGCATTTAATCATTTACAATATTTTGCAGTCTAATGAAGCTTTTTCCAGTCATTCAACTTTAAGTGTAAATAGTTATGTTATTTGGAAGATTAAGATTCTGTTTTAGAGTTTTTAAAAAACTTCATATTGAGGAGTTTTAAATTAAGCTCATCTTGAGCTTGAAGCTCAGTTGTAGCAATATGTTTTCTGCTGGACCTGCTGTGTCACTGTTCAACTGGTAAATCAGGGATCGGCATTTTAAACTTGTTTCATAGAATTCCTGAGCAATTGTGAAATACTTTTAGGAGGCATATTTAATTTGATAATAGCGATTTTGAAAGAGGATGGATCTGAAAGTTTTAAGTTCTGAAAGAATACCCGAGACTGCTCTTTGGGTATTGTCTAGTACATTCTTAAAAATCTTATTTCTTAATATATTTAATTGTAAAATGAACTCAAACTTGATTGCTTCTTTGTATAACTGTTTTGAGTAAACAGCTCAGTTTACAAACAGTAAATTTGTACTGTTTTGTACGTTTATATAGAGCATTACATATGTAATTTAAAAAAATAATTTAGTAAAACACTAATGTTCAAAGCAAAGTATTGTGCTATTATAATTAGAAAGGACCGAAAAGACTTTCTTGACCACAAGAGTGATTAAGTGCTGGGATAAACTACAAGCAAAGCAAAGTTGTGTAACCTCCATTCCTCAAATAACATCTTAAAATTGCATCACTGGTTACTGAAGTGCTTTTTTATTTTCTTAAACTTTTGTAAGTAAGCGTATCTGTTTTTGTCCATATATATTGATCAGATATAGATTGCAGTCCTAGATCTGCCACTTACTAGGTAGATGACCTTGGCTAAGTCACTTAGCCTTTCTGTACCTCAGTTTTCTCTGGGCTCTTACAAGGATTAAGTGACATTAACATGGTATATATTAATACCAAGAAGGATAGAGTACCTAGTTAATGTTCCTTTTTCCTTTAAGCCTACTTCAATAAATAATAAGTGTTATGGACTTATTGCTGTCGATACTTTTATTTATTGTTTTTTTAAACATTTGTCCGAAGGAGGAATAGTGTGGAGGAGTCTGTCTGTTTTGAACCTTGAGAGCCTTCTACTTCTGCCTTTTTTTAAAGTTGTTGCTGTTATGCGTTAACTCAGTTGTTTGTAACAGTTGCTATTTTAAACACATCTGAATTAAGGGATGTTTTGAGATGTGCTCTGTCTGGCGTGGTCACGTGATGTGCATGTAACATAAAGTGTTCCTACTGGTTCTGAGAGCATTGGTCACTTCTGTTGGAACTGCTTGTATTTTTAGGTTTCTCTCTTAGTAACAGTCAAGTTTATAACCTTCAGCATGTGAGATGAACTCAGTCTAATTTTTGCCAAATAAGAAAGCTGCAGCTGTTTTCACAATCTAATGATTCAGTAAAATTTGTCTTCTTATTAAAGTTTCTCTGCATAAGTTACAGATGTCATCATTAGCCTGTCATTTGTTCTATTTTGACCCTTTTAGCAGTATATCTTTAATTTAGAGGTCATTTCCTTGGCTTTAAATTTTATAGGGATAAACATTCATAAGTATTCATAATTTGTAATTTTTAAAAACATTTTAAAATGTAGTTTTGTTGATAAATGTGTGCCTCGTTTTCTTCTGTTCCTGGCATCAGTACATACCATAATATCAACTCAGAACTTTGCTGCTTAATCAACGAAACTCTGTCAATGGTAGACTTTTGCTATTTGGGTTTGAGGAAAATTAAGTCTGTCCTAGAGACCAGTAGCAATCTGGGGAATAATTATTTTACATTAGCCACCTAGATGCAAGATTGAATTTATGGGAAAAAATATTGAAAGAGCTAGCAGTCTTTTATGCACTGAAGTGAAGAAAATAGGCTAAAAATTGGCTTCTTATCCAGAACATTATTAATTTAATTTGGGGAATTTTGAGGTGAGTTACCTGTGCCATATGCAAGTGGAGGTATACAGTAAGTAAGTAGCTATAGAGATCTGAAGTTTGGATGAGGATCTGGGCAGGAAGTACAGATAAGTTTTCAGCATGTAAGTGGCAATTGAAGCTTTTGAGAAATTGAGAACACCCTGGGAGAATGTATAGATTGAACCAGAAATAATATGGATCCTTGAAGAAGAGAAATATTTTAGAAGAAAAGATTAAGGAATAACCAGAGATAGGGGGGAAAGCAGGGAAATGTCAGATCATAGAAACTAAAGATAGTAGTTCGGAAAGGAGGAGGAATTAGTCAACAAAGTGATGTAATGGCTAAAAAGATGAGGTCTGGAAAAAATGCCCTTTGAATTTAGCACTGAGAATCTTCATGCAGTGGTTTTAATGAGTCGTTGTAAAAATAAAGCCACATTAGAGGGCTGAAGAGTACATGGGACGTTAACAGGGTTTGTTTGTTGTTTTTCTTTTGAAAGCTTGAGTGAATAGGAATAAAGTAATAGCAAAAACAATATACTGCCTTATTACTTAGGGTTTAAAGATGAAATAGTCTTCTAAGTTTTTGCTGCTTATAGGAACAGGCCATTAAAGAAGTTGAAGATTTATAGAAAAGAAGACCTTGAATAGGCTTAGTAATTATAATTTAAATTGGCATTGTGGCAGTGCTTTCTCTACTTTGTGTATAAAACTTTTCTTGATAAAAGCAGGGAAGACCATTAGTTATCTGTAATCCTTTCGTGTTATTTTATGGATGCTATTTCTTTGCTTAAAATTTTCAGTGATTTCTAACTACTTGAAGTCTGAACTCCTTAGAATAACATACGGCACACTTTCCATCATCTGTCTTATTCCTGTCCGGCCTCACCTCTCACAGCTACTTTGCATGTCACCTGTGAGCCAACAACACTGGGAAACCTGAGGGTTCCCTCAGCGTGTTTTGCCAGTTTTTGCATTCCATATTTGCATATGCTGTTACTTCAGCATTGAATACCCTTCTTCCTTTCTAACCCTACCCTCCTATGCTTAAGACTTCTCATCTTTCAAGACTGCTGTGAATTCTTTTCTCTATTCTCTTCCCATATTGATTATTTTCTCTGTCATATTAATCATATTAAAAAGTGGCATGATTTTACTTTCATCTCTGATCTTGTGCTGTAACTCCTTGAGAAGCGGCTCTGTGTCTCCTAATCTTTATATTGCCATACCAAACACAGAGTCTGGTACATGCTGGTTAGACAATAAATAAGCGTTGAGTAAATGAATGAAAACCATGGCCCTCAGAAGTGATTTGCCTACTGTCGCAGAACTGGAGCTAGAACTTACATTTTTTGGTTAAGTGCCCTCTATGTTTTATTAATAATAAGGCTTACTCTCTTGATTTGTTACAGAATTTCTTAAGGCATATGTAGGAGAGGTCAGTAGCTGAAATCTGAAGTGAATTGATGTATTTAGAAAGAATATAAAGAAAATTTCTAATCAGATTCTAGTTAAGTATTTTCATGAAATTCAAATTATTCTGTTTCAGGAATATGATGAGGTCTGTGCGATGTGGGGTACATCATAATCAGTTTAATTAAAGTGTAAAAAGATACATGTTCTCTGAAATCTCGAAGTTAAATATGCATTAACTTGTCTTTGACATTAATTTATACACTACATAATAAACTAGAATTTAAGTATTATATTTTGAAACATTTGGCCTTTTGAGCAGATTGTTACATGTTATGTAAAAATGAATTTTTGACTTCTTGAATTGATGTTCTTAAGTTGGTTCAAGATGGATCAATTATATGTAAAATAAACTCATTAAATATGTTTATATATTTCATTCTCATATAAGCCAATATAGGTTCATGATTTGATTTTTATTCTTAAAACATTGTTTTGAAAATCAGCCACTGTTTGCCTAACATCTTATTTCTTTTCCATCTCAATAACCAGAGCTGGACTGGCCATCATGGAGGAGGAGCTGCAGCATTCGCACTGCGTTAACTGTGTCAGTAGACGATGTATGACAAGACCAGAGCCTGGGATTTCCTGTGACTTGATTGGTTGTCCATTGGTTTGTGGAGCAGTTTTCCATGCATGTAAGGCTGATGAGCATCGACTTCTATGTCCATTTGAACGAGTGCCTTGCTTAAATAGTGACTTTGGATGTCCATTTACAATGGCTCGAAATAAAGTTGCTGAACACCTAGAAATGTGTCCGGCAAGTGTGGTGTGCTGTACTATGGAATGGAACCGATGGCCAGTTAGTTATGCAGACCGGAAATCATATGAAAATCTAAGCAGAGATGTTGATGAAGTGGCACAATTAGATATGGCCTTGGCCCTTCAAGACCAACGGATGCTCTTAGAATCTCTTAAAGTAGCCACCATGATGTCAAAAGCAACTGATAAAGTGTCAGAACCTAGAGAACAGATCTCCGTTAAACCAAGTGTCTCAGAAATACCACATACTAATGGTTTGGTGTCTGTTGATGAAGAATCTTATGGTGCACTGTATCAAGCTACTGTCGAAACAACCCGAAGTTTGGCTGCTGCTTTAGATATTCTGAATACTGCTACAAGAGACATTGGCATGTTAAGTACGAGTCTTTGTGCCTCCCCAGATGAAATGAATGAAGAGCAAAATGCCAGCGAAAGCTTACAGAATAGAAACCCGAAAGACCAGGACCATCTTTGTGAGGACGAGATGGGAGCAGTAGGTGGGACTGACCATAAGGACACGAGTCAGAGTGCCCAGTTGGAACAAAATGGTTCAAGTGATTTATTGTGTGACTTGGATGCCAGTTCTTATGGCACTCCTGCTCTTTGTAATGGCTTTCCTTTGGAAGATATATGTGCACAGGTCATCGAGCAGAGCCAGGATTTACGTACTGACTCAAAACAAAGTAACTTAACAACTGGAGAATGTGTAGCATCAGATGGCTCTTCAGAACCTTCTGGTTCACTTTTAGTAGCAGCACAAGTTAGGGAAGTAATACCACCTAATGCTTTGCCTAATGGCACAGTTCAGCATATCCTCATGCCAGATGATGATGAAGACTTGTGTTGGAAAAAGGTAGACTTAGGGGACCTACGGAATGTGGATGTCTTATCTTTCAGTCACCCTCCTTCTTTCAAATTTCTTTCGAATTCATGTTGGTCTAAACCAAAGGAAGATAAAGCAGTAGATACATCAGATTTGGAAGTTGCTGAAGATCCAATGGGTCTCCAAGGAATAGATCTAATCACAGCAGCATTACTGTTTTGTCTAGGAGATTCTCCAGGTGGGAGGGGTATATCTGATAGTCGCATGGCTGATGTTTATCACGTTGACTTTGGGACTCAGACATTTTCACTTCCATCTGCCATTTTAGCTACAAATACAATGGTTGGGGAAATAGCTTCAGCTTCAGCTTGTGATCATGCCAACCCACAGCTTTCAAATCCAAGCCCTTTTCAGACACTGGGGTTGGACTTAGTGTTGGAATGTGTCGCTAGGTACCAGCCCAAGCAGCGTCCAATGTTTACATTTGTTTGTGGACAATTATTTAGAAGAAAAGAATTTTCATCGCATTTTAAGAATGTGCATGGTGACATTCATGCTGGACTCAATGGCTGGATGGAACAGAGGTGTCCTCTAGCATATTATGGTTGTACCTATTCACAGCGTAGATTTTGTCCGTCAACACAAGGAGCAAAGATTATACATGACCACCATTTGCGGTCATTTGGAGTTCAGCCGTCTGTATCTACAGTGTTAGTAGAGCCTGCTAGAAACTGTGTGCTGGGTTTACATAGTGACCATCTAAGTAGCCTTCCTTTTGAAGTCCTGCAACATATTGCAGGGTTTCTCGATGGCTTCAGCTTATGCCAGCTTTCATGTGTATCCAAGTTAATGAGGGATGTGTGTGGCAGTCTTCTCCAGTCTCGCGGAATGGTCATACTTCAGTGGGGGAAAAAGAAGTATCCAGAAGGAAATTCGTCATGGCAGATAAAAGAAAAGGTTGGTGTCATTTAATTGTATCAACTCCTTATTTGACCTATAATAATAGGCACTTAATAATGTATAATTGATCATCCTTATTGTGAAATTGCATGCATGCATGCTAAGTTGCTTAGTCATGTCCATCTCTTTGCAACCCTATGTACTATAGCCTCCCAGGCTCCTCTGTCCATGGGATTCTCCAAGCAAGAATATTGGAGTGGGTTGCTATGCCCTCCTCCAGGGGATCTTCCGACCCAGGGATCAAACCCGTGTCTCTTTAATGTTTCCTGCATTGACAGGCAGATTCTTTACCACTAATGCCACCTGGGAAGCCCATTGTGAAATTGACCATCCTTAAAAATAATTCAGTATGATGACAGACTTTTTTATAAAGACAATAGAAATGTGAATACATTGTTAGAGTTGTTAGTCATAATCACATATTTACTGCAGACATCCTAGAACTAGATTCTAATGTCATATGACAGGCCACTTGTAGTTCTTCAGTTGAGGGGTTCTGTACCTACTCACTTCTTCTGAAACAACTCCCTTTGCTTGAGTCCATATTAACCACCTTCTTTCTAATTTGGGCTCCATCTGAAACATTTGCACTGTAGGACTATGGAGGAATCAAGGAGAAGGTTTCTTTATAATTGCTTGCAGTTAGCAGCTTCTGTACATTCTTAGCCCTTTCTTTCTTAGAACTTGGTTGTTACAAGTAAAACTTAAATAAGGAGACAGGAAAAAAACGTCTACTACTAGCAGGTGACCAGTGGAGTATTTGGGGTATTGTTGTTCAGTCCCTAAGTTGCATCTGACACATTGCAGCCCCATGGACTGCAGCAGGCCAGGCTTCCCTGTCCTTTACTATCTCCCAGAGTTTGCCCAAATTCATGTCCATTGAGTCTGTGATGCCATCCAACCATCTCCTCTGCTGCCCTCTTCTCCTTTTGCCTTCAGTCTTTCCCAGCAAAAGCGTCTTTTCCAGTGAGTTGTCTCTTCGCATCAAGTGGCCAAAGTACTGGGGCTTCGGCATCAGTCCTTCCAATGAGTATTCAGGGTTGATTCCCTTTAGGATTGACTAGTTAGGTCATTTTGCAGTCAAAGGGACTCTGAAGAGTCGTCTTCTGTATTACCACAGTTTGCCGGTGTCAATTTGGGATATAGAAAACAAAATGGATGGATGTGGAGATGGCTTGAAGTGAAATAAGGGCAGTATGATTTGTTGTTGGTGCGGACTGTGGGTTTAGCACGGAACAAAGGTGTATTGCGGATTGGAAGCTTGACCAGGAGATTTAGGCAGGTCTGGGAACAAAGCCTAGCTCCACCATTCTCCTTGTGTGGTATCTTATTTTTGCTAGCTTCTGTTTGAGGCACTATCCAGTAGAAACTAGGAGGCATTACAGCTGTCTTTGAAAGTGTTTTTTCATTTTAGAACATTTATAATATGAAACTTTGATTTCATAAAGTACAAAAAAATTGATAACCTTCATATTGGTTGAACAGGGGTCATAGTTCTGGGTACTTTGTTTTTACCACCCTTAGGTGTTCTCTTATTTGACTCATTACTCCAGTTTGTTTGTTTGTTTGTTTTTCATTGCTCCAGTTTTTGAGAATTTTGCATCTGCTTCTGTGCTCTCCTGAAGCTTTGACCAGTAAATGAGCACATTAATTATTTTATGTAGAAAATTTCATACTTGCTGTATATATGTGAGTATGCGTGTGTCTTCATTTACTACATGATTTTGTGTATTTCTGCCATTGGGCTGGGACACTCAGAGCACGGTCCCTTTCTGTCCTTGCCTACTAGTATTGATCTATGAGGTGAAATATTTTCTCGGGATTCTGTCACTACAGAAAGTGTCATCTACTTGTGGAGTTTAAATTGCCATCATTTATACAAATTACTTACATGTGTATATCCCTGGCCATTTTCTCCTCTGGATTCCAGGTCACTGTATATAGGCACCTACTAGACATCTCCATTTGATTATCTTCAGTAAACTCAGCATATCCAGCCTACTCCATTTCTCTACCCCTCTTAATCTCAGAAAGTTGCATTATCATCGCTTAAGTGGCCTAAACTAGGAATTTGGGAGTTAAGGTTAGCCCCTTTTCCCCCCTTTGTTTCCTTCTCCTGGTATTCCCACAGTCCTGTTGCCCCATTTCTTCATGCCTCTCAAGCTTTTCTACTGCTGTTTCCCTGGCTGGTCCCGCCTGTGGTTCTCTTCTGGGTTACTGTAGCAGCCACTTCCTTACTGGGCTTCTCTTTCCAACTGAGTCCCTCTCTAGCATATTGCCTGTAGAAGACGTAGAGTGGTAAATAATTTCTTTGTTGCAGTGCTTAAAAACTTTTAAAATGTCTATCGATTGCCCTGGATTAGGGGCAGATTCCTTAATGAAACATTTAAGAGTTTTCATAGTTTTGTCCTTACTTGCCTCTTCAGTTCCTTTATATTCCAGCCATGGAATTTACTAGTAGTTGTTGAATGTTTTCTTCTTGCCTGAAGGTGTTTGAGTACACTGTCCCTGAAACCTCCATTTGAATGCTTGAAATGTATAGACAGTGTGCACTTTTATTTATTTAATCTACTGTCCCTATTTATGGATTAAAAAACTGGTTAAGTAACATGTCCTTGGATTCAGACCTGGGAACCTGTTTCTGGAGCTTGTGATCCTCATCTCCTTGGTATATCCTGCTTATTCCTCAGATCTTATCTTGTCAAGAAAACCTTCTCCAAAAGTTCTTAGGTGCCTTTTTCCCCAGAAATGCATTGTTTATTGATATGGAATTAAGAAAGTTCATTTTACAAAAAGTTCTATAAAAACTTCCAGAAACATTTAGCTTATATACAGAAGTACTTGTATTCGTCAATATTACTGAATGCCTTTACTATTTATAAAAGGTTCCTCTGCACAGTATCCTAGAGTGTTTTTTAGTATATTCCATATGGTGTAATGGAAATTTTTTTGGAGAAAAAACACTCGTTTTATCAATATCTCCTGTATACATAGTCCTTTGGGTAGGATGAAAATCCAGTACAGTGTGTATTATTTTAGGAAGTGACTCTAAATGTTCTATAGAAATTAAAAATTGCTTAATAAGCCAGGTTGGATGTGATTTTTTAATGCTAAGTTTTTTCTTTGTTATTAGATTTCTTAAACTCATAATGTCATAGAAGTTATCTTATAAATATTTAATAAAAAGATTTGTATCAAAATAAATTTTGTAGCAAGTCACTTGAAACTTTTTTCTCATAACAGAAATGAATGTTTTAATTCTTATAAATTGACTGGTTTAAATCTGAAGTAGAGTTTTCTTCTAGGTATGGCGATTCAGTACTGCATTTTGTTCTGTTGATGAGTGGAAGTTTGCTGACATCCTCAGCATGGCTGACCACTTGAAGAAGTGCAGTTACAACATTGTAGAGAAGCGGGAGGAAGCGATCCCACTGCCGTGTATGTGCGTGACGCGAGAACTCACTAAAGAGGGACGTTCACTTCGCTCAGTTTTAAAACCTGTACTTTAAAAAGTCAAATTCCACTTGCACATACATGCAAGCTCCTAGTATAATTTCTTTGTAGTATGTGACACTTTATTAATGTATTAAAGATTACAACTAGCTAAATTTATTGTCACTATGTATATAATGTTTTGAAGTGACATATATTTTTATAAAGTACTGATTAGTTGGAAAAAAGTTGCCTTAATATTTGAAATGTGTGAATTTTTTGAAACTTGCTGGACAGGGTGATTTAATTTTTAGCTACATAATTTTCAGAATTAGTATTTTTAATGGTGTGCATATTTTGGTTCCTACATTTTTTGCTTCTTAAACTAACAAGATCCTGACCAAACAATTTGTTCCTCATTTTCTGTGGGTTACAACTCATGCATTCAAAAAGCAAAACTTTGATTCTGATTTTTACATCATAGGCTCTTCAAATAAAACATTCAGTTGCTTAAGCACTGCATAAAAACATTATAAAATTTTTATTTTCTAGTGTTCCCCTTACATAATTGTTGATATGGAGATGATGTGTAATGTATACATAATATTTAAATCGTGAATGATGTGGATAATGCCATTTGTCGTGTTTTAAAAATAGTCCACAAAAATGTTGTCTCCTTTTGTACTTACTCCTCTCATACAGAGAGTTACCATTTTCAGCTTTTTTTGGTTAGATGCCACATCCAAAGACTCATGGCAATATGTTACGTGACAGGTTAAAGCAAAATAAAAAAAAAAAGCCTGTGAATTTAATTTGAAATTGTATATATTTGCTAGGAATTTGATATTTGGAGAGAAGAAAATACAGTCTACCCTTCATATCTGCATATCCATGGATTCAATCGAAGGATGGAAAATATTTGGAAAAAAATTTTCATGAAATTCCAAAAAACACAACTTGAATTTGCCACTCATCTTTAACTATTTACATAGCACTTACATTATATTTGGGCTCTCCTGGTGACTCAGACAGTAAAGAATCTGCCTGCAATGCAGGAGAGATGATTTGATCCATGGATTGGGAGGATCCCCTGGAGAAGGAAATGGCCACCCACTCCAGTATTCTTGCCTGGAAAATTCCATGGACAGAGGCGCCTGGCGGGCTACAGTCCATGGGGTCGCAAAGAGTCAGACATGACTGAGCGACTAACATTACACTACTACTACATTATATTTACAGTTATTTACATGGTGTTTTCATTACATTCAGTTCAGTCGCTCAGTCTTGTCTGATTCTATGCGACCCTATAGACTGCAATGCATGCCAGGCTTCCCTGTCCATCACCAATTCCTGGAGCTTGCTAAAACTCAATGTCCATCGAGTCGGTGATGCCATCTAACGATCTCATGCTCTGACATCCCCTTCTCCTGCCTTCAGTCTTGGCATTAGGTACTATTAATAGTTTAGAGATGATATAAAGTGTATGGGAGGTGTGCATGGGTTATGTGCAGATACTGTGCCATTTTATATGAAGCAGTTGAACATCTGTGAATTTTGGTACTTCAGGGAGTCCTGGACCCAATCTGAGGGACAACTGACTATCCATTTTAAGTTTGAGTTGGGCTTGCTCTGTGAATAAATTCCAGATATTCATGGTGCAGAGGGCTTAACTTTTTTCAGAAGTGTTTAAAATTTTTGCCTTTTGGTGTTTATAAAAATCACAATTATGTTGTTTTAAGACATGTAAAACTGTGACATTTGCTGACCTTTTAAGATGACAATCATGAACTGCAGAGAAGCCTGTCTTGGTTGACAATCTCTATAAAACATTTCCAGGTTAATAGTCCATACACTTCTGTACCAAAAAAGTAAGAATTGCACCTTTATGTATAAATTAAAATTTAACAGAAATATCTTCAAAGACCTTTTCTTGAGGTATTTTATTACAGTTTTCAAATTGATTTATGCTATCATTAACCTGATACGGTCAGTTTAAAAAATGAATATATCAGTATTAAGAAATAAATGGCAAAGATGGGGACATGTAACTTAAATAATTTAGGTAACTTCTTGCATTTGGTAGTCTGAAATGGTTACAAATTACTTTGTTATATATAAAATTTCAAAACTCTGTTTTGTCTTCTCTTCCTACATTTGTCCCTAAGAGTGCTCTGTTGTTAACTAGATACTTGATTCCCATATATGGCAATCGGGCTGGGAAGAGGCATTCTTTGGGCATTACAAAAGAATTCTGAATTGCTTAAAACCTGATTTGGTTGGATCAAGTCCTTAATTACAGTTGAAAAATACAGCATTGAAGACTAGTTGTTTTGCCTCACCTGTCATTTTAATTAGTAGAATACTTATTTCTCAGTGCTTAAACTGTTGTTTTGAACTGTGAGATTTGAATTACATAAACAGTCTCTTTCTGTGAAAAAGTCAGAAGTAAGATATCAAATACTGTAAAATATAATTCTGCCTCTTGAAGTTTTGCTGAAGAACATGTCTGGTTAGGATAGCACAAACATTAACTTTTTGTTTTATGGTTGTGCTTTTTAAAAATCCTTGTTCTTTTAAGTTTAGACTCCTTATTTTCACATTAGATCATGAGATATTTACCATTTTTCACCTTTTATTTTCTTTTACACATCTTCGGCTGTTTTCTTTTTGTTTGTTATGCCACCATATTATTTTGTTAAAATGTTTTCTTTATGTAGTATTTGTTCAAATTCTAATAAAATTAATATTTTCCTTTATATGGCTCAGTAACTTGAAAAAAATCTTCATTTAAATAAAATATTTATCCTTGTTTGACAAAGTTGAGACAGTCATATTGTTTGTATAGTGCGATTTTCTGCATGCTATAGGAGTTCCTTGATGATTATCATTGTTCACCCATGTTTTACTGGTGAACGTTATTACTATTTTTATTTAATACGGAAAACTCAATAGTTAGCTCTACTCTGCCCCTTCAGTGTCTTCTTGAAAGTAGTCCCACCTGGGGCTATTGAACGGCTGAAGTTTCTGGCATTAGTATTTTTCTAAAACTTGTAGTGGGAACAATCTGTCTAGCCTTTTAAGCATGAAAAGGTTTGTGTGTTGGCCAAGTATGTTGTCATTTGAGAAGTCTTTATTGTTTCCCTAGTCTTTGCTAGCCAGAAAGATAAAGGCAAGTATTAGGAAGGAGGGAAATACCTGAACTCACTTTTCTCCTCTGCCTTCGTCCCCAGAACTGCCTATTAGCTTTATCTCAACCTTTCTTTCTCCCTCTCTTTCCCCACTCTCTGTCCCTCTTTCTCTCTCCCTCACTCCAGCTTCTGAGGTTCACAGATCACTTAAGAGTAGTGTTTCCCAAAGTGTGGTCCCTTGACCGTCAGCATCACCTGGGAATTTGTTCAAAATGCAGATTTTTGGACCTCTTCACAGACTTACAGTATCTGAAACTCTGGTGTGGGAACCAGCAATCTTTTAACAAAGGCCTCCCCAGAGGATTCTCATGCATAGTAATGTGTGAGAATTTAGAGGAAAGCCTGGGACATGCCCAGTCTTCTTGTGAATAATACATTGTTAGAACAGATACATGTGTGTATGTACCTACATGTATAATCCAAAATTAAGGGTAATATTTATTAGTATTACTTAAATGATTAAATTTAATGATATATGTTGTCTTGATCTTATAGCCATATGACAAATATTAATACATTGGGTACCATGATTGTTGGACATTTTTTTAAAAAGCTAGTATTTACTAGTATTTTAAATTTACTCTTATTACTAGTGTTTCAGTAGTGTGTCTTCTGGTCAAAGTAAATTGCAGATTGTTTATTAGCACTAACATTTAGCTTATCATCATTCATTCTCTTGTTAGTGGTTGTAGACTTATGTGAACATACTAGATTTCTAGGATAAATGGGGTAGAAATAAAAAGATACTGGATTAAATTTGAAAAGAATTCTGTAGGAATTCTTTCTGTGCTATCAGTAAGAGGTATTAAAGATTGGGTTTCTGATTTATCAGTAATACTGACTCTCTTTTGGTCTTTGACCCTGTGCTACATGTCCCAAGAATATTGTTACTGTTGTTAACTATCCTTTAACATTGAAGATTGGGATTCTTACAGATTTGGTAGTTTATACAACTACACTGGTAATAGATTTTTAATTTCTGGCAATTTGTATGTAAGTGTTGGTGTTTATAAACAAAACATGATTTCATGTTTTGCATCCCAGTCTAAAAAGACAGTTTATTTTTTAAATTTTCTAAGGGATAGTTTTGGAAACATTAAAAAATATTTCATGCATGACACATCACATTGGAAGGTGATGAATTGGAACCTGCAGAGGTGAGTGTTAAGAATTACTGTAGAAAGAAATCCCTCATTCTTTCAAAAGGCTGGACAGAGCCTTCTGATGGAAATAATTCCTCTGATGTGTATTTAGCTGGTTATCTAAATGTAGCAGTTTTGACAACCCTATGAGGCCTTGGAAGCAAGACTGTGTAAGTCATGCCTTTAATCAGTTTATCAGTGACTCATCCATTGTGGTTAAAATGATTCAGTGATTTTTTTAAAGAATTTGATATAAACCTGATTTCCAAACAAGTTTAAGATGTACAAAGTAAAGGCCAACTAGTAAACTTCTTTTTAAGTAAAATGAAGGAAGAGGAAGAACGGTTTCCTTTAAAGTCATCTTTTACACTGTTTTTCCTTGTTTTAAAAGAACTAAGTAAGTTCAAAAGGTAAGACCTTTTAAGTTACCATTGTATGGATTAAAAAACCTAGGTACTCAAAGTTTAGGTACTGATGAGTGTATTAGAGTGTTTGAGAGCAATGTGTTCTGACACAGTTGTTTACAAATGCATAAAGAGAAGGGACATTCAGATGTAGGGAAATTATTTTGGAAAATATTGTTGCATAGAATATTTGATTCCTAACAAGTGTTTTAGAATGAGTTATTGGGTAATACCAAAAGGAAACAAAGTATTAATAGAAATCAAGTACAGAATGCTGCTCTGAAAATCTTTTGCAGAAAGAGAGTCTTTTGCTGAGTTTTCAGGAGTATTTTGCTGCATCTGTGATTTGTAAAAATCTGTAAATGTATTGTTTATACATGTATTTGTTTGTATATGAAATCTCCATAAATTTGGCCAAGTAGATTTTAATAAACATCTTGAGATATACTAATGGAGATACATCTTGAAGTGCTATTTTACCCTAGAACATTTCAAAACTGACATTTTGTATTCAGAATGTTCGACATTCCAGTGTGTTAAGTGGGGAGTGACTTTTCATTAATAAACTACATAGAAATGAGTTACATAAAAGGATGATGCATGAACATGCTCTATAGAAATACAATAAAATTCATTGATGAATCTCCCATTTTATAATTTTTTATTTTTGACATGCTGTACTGAAGCATCTATTATTTACTATGAAGAAAAGCATTTTTGAAGCAAACTGACAGCAGAAGCAAGGGAAATCTGTTTCTTTTTCAGTAAAACCAGTAGAATTTTAAGTATCCCCCAAATCGTATTATTAACCTGTTCGCTTGTAAATATGATAGGAAATGATCCTCCAGTACCTGAGTTGTAGTAGTGGTGTTTAATTGTTTGTTTGAAAGAAATAAAACTGCATTTCTGTTGAACTCTTTTAAGACTAACCGACTAACTAGGTCAAGTTGTCCTTTCTCAGCAAACGCAAATTTATCAGATTTAATATTTCCTTTTTTCTAATATAAAATTTTAGAATTTTTTACTCAGATCTTCAAAACAGGTAAATAGGTAGATATATGTGTTTTTTCATCCTTGTGGTGGAGGAACTGACTTGAATTAGATAGCTTTCTATACCCCTTCTGGTCAGAGAGTAACACTATTAGATTATTATCCAGTGGTCTAATACAAGAACAGGAGAAATAATTTGTTCTTGCTCAAAAGATTAAAGTTGAAAAAAGAAGATCCTGCCTTTTGTTCTACATTTTTTTTTTTTTCCCATCGAAGTCCTCCTTTTCACAGTAATTGTCATTGTTTCTTGTTTTATCCTATGACTTCAATTTTCTGATCAGGTGATCAAAAAACCCAGGTTAAGCACAGAGTTTTCAGAAACTTCTTTTGCTGATCAGCCTATGTTTTGTTGCTTGGTCAAGAAAGTTAAGGTTTGATAAAGTAACTTAGTTTATTTTAAAGTCTTCTTTTAAAGCTCACAAGTTTGTAGGGTTGAAGAATTATCAGTATTCAAGTTTCATCACATTATTTGATTAAAAGAAGTCAAGTCATAGAAATAGAAACAATAATGGATTACTACATCTGTTCAAGAGTAAGATTACCCAGTGAATATTTATGTCAACTGGGGTGTCTTTTATATCAAGCAATAACTTTAAAAAGCTGTTAACCTATATTAGAGATTTGAATAGCATTGATTGCCTACAACATTCCAGTACTTTTATGATTAAAAACTCTGACATATGAAATAAGTTGCTTTAAATGATTAATAAATCACTGGATATGAATTCTAAAGACTTATGCTGCATTTAAAATGTTGAAGATGTATTGTTCATCTGAGTGGTGTTTAAGCACCAGTTAGTCCTGAAAACTTGAATTATATTCTGAGAGGTAATTGCACTGACTCATTAATTTACCTCAGATGTCATTTAGTTTCCAAAGTGTCTTCTTTTCTTTCTGATTTACATAGTTTTCTTTATTTTAATTGCAAAAGGATATGGTATTTCTTGAAAAACATGCTAAGTGAAAGCTGTACACAAAAGGCCCCATGTTGCAGGATTCAGTTCCATTTATATGAAATAATCCAGAATAGGCAATTCCATTGAGAGAACTCAGATTAAGGGTTGTGCAGAGGGAATAGTAGGAAGTGACTGCCTAATTGGATACTGGTTTCCTTTCGGTAGTAAAAATATTCTAGGACAAAACAGTGTGGATCGCACAATGCTGTGAATGTACTAAATGGTACTAAATTGTTCATTTTAAAATGGTAAATTTATGTGTATTTTACCCCAGTGTTTTTAAAAAGAGGGAGTGTTTGCAAGTCATTACTAAAGCCAAAAAGTAAAGTGTTCTCAAGTGTGCATGCTCAAGCTGTGGTTTAGAATTAAATAACAGCGTTAGTAATGTAACACATTTATTCAGTTTAAAGTCCTGGTGAAATTCATGAATTCCATCACAGAAGTACTGCTGACAGCAGCAGAAATAAAATTGTAATTCATCTTAATTCTTATATTTAAAGAACTGTTAACGGAGTATTGGTGTCCATGTTCATTTTTCACCTTTCACATTTTCTATTGATTCTTTGCGGCACAGATCAATCACACTTTTTTAAAGATTCGTATATAAAATCATGCTTTGAAAAAATGTGTATAATTTTCATGATCATTTTTTATAGTTTTATATTTTGTGTTCCTTTTAAAGAGCAAATACACTGATGTATTAGGTAAGACTAAATTAATAAATTGAACTGATGTGTATACATTTTGTATTTTGAATTGTCTTGTGGGAAAATACCTGAATCTTGGGATTAGTAGGGACTTTAATGATTTAATTTCTCACTTTGTGTTTGGAGAAATCGAAATGTTTGTCTGTGTGTGTTCATTAAACAAGAATTTCTTGAGTGCTGATGCCAGGCACTGTGTAGGCTGAATTCTGGAAGGTTATGACATGCCTCATGAATTCGTACTATCTGCTTCCTCCTCCTCCTCCTATGACTACTGTGTATCTGGTAACTAAGCCAGATACATGGACAGATGGGTACGTTCCAGAAAAGGAAAGACTTCAGGCAGTTTTAAGTGTTCTTCATATATATCTTCCTCAAATTTGAAAGACATATTCTTTAGTACAGTAAAATACACATGATTCCAAAGGGTCTCCTACTTGAGGAATGCATTTATTAACAGATTTGTTTTCACGACTTTAGGAAGGAGGTATGTTTAGATTACTTTAAGCCAATTACTTTCCATTGTGTTCTAAAGAGCTGACTCTGAAAAATTGTTGATTAAAATTGATATTAAAAAAGTTAAATTACTTTGCAAATAACTGCGTCTCATATAATTGGGGATATATATGCCAACTAAAGCGCAGGTGTGCTCCAACTTGAGCAATAAGTATAATTAAATGAGCTAAATAGACTGAGGCTGCCAATATGATCTAAACTGTTAAGATAAATGGGGTAGACAAAAGGAGACTTACACCACAATAGGTTCACTTACACCCTGCAACGAGGTCCAAAGTCAAAGACTAGGAGGAAGGGAAATAATTATGATAATTCACACTCAATTTATTGTGATTTTTTACTTTCATGATTTATCAATTTTGTGATATTTCTGCAATAGCTAGGACTTCTTATCAAAGAGGTTATTTGATCCAGATTTCCTTAATCATTATAATCTGTCCTTTTGTAGGCTACATTTCTGCACCATTTCTCAAACACTTTATATCCTTTCATATCTCTGACCCTTTACATACACTTCTTTTGCCTACAATGAAAAGGGAAATTGTTAGTTGCTCAGTGTGTCTGGCTCTCTTGACTATTTGTGACCCCATGGACTCTGTCCATAGAATTCTCCATTCCTTTCTCCAAAGGATCTTCCTGACCTAGGGATTGAACCCAGGTCTCCTGCGCTGCAGGTAGATTTCTTTACTATCTGAGACACCAAGCATGTCTTGCCTAGGATGGCCTCCAAATTCTNGGGATTTCTTTGGAAGAAATGATGCTGAAGCTGAAACTCCAGTACTTTGGCCACCTCATGCAAAGAGTTGAATCACTGGAAAAGACTCTGATGCTGGGAGGGATTGGGGGCAGGAGGAGAAGGGGATGACCGAGGATGAGATGGCTGGATTGCATCATGGACTTGATGGAGTCTGAGTGAACTCCAGGGGATGGTGATGGACAGGGAGGCCTGGCGTGCTGTGATTCATGGGGTCGCAAAGAGTCAGACACGACTGAGCGACTGAACTGAATTGACTTCAGGAATCCTTGCTAAAGATGATATATCCCAAAGTACAGAAGAGGGCCTTCAAATAAATAACCCAATATCTTATCCAGCTTATATTCCACTCCCTCATTTTCAGGTGTAGCCTGTCAATTTCTGCCTGTATGTTTTAGCCAGGCCCTGTAGCACATTTGATAAATGGTTTCCTCTCAGAGAAGAATAGTTGGACTTGATGGAGTCTGAGTGAACTCCAGGGGATGGTGATGGACAGGGAGGCCTGGCGTGCTGTGATTCATGGGGTCGCAAAGAGTCAGACACGACTGAGCGACTGAACTGAATTGACTTCAGGAATCCTTGCTAAAGATGATATATCCCAAAGTACAGAAGAGGGCCTTCAAATAAATAACCCAATATCTTATCCAGCTTATATTCCACTCCCTCATTTTCAGGTGTAGCCTGTCAATTTCTGCCTGTATGTTTTAGCCAGGCCCTGTAGCACATTTGATAAATGGTTTCCTCTCAGAGAAGAATAGTTGGACTTGATGGAGTCTGAGTGAACTCCAGGGGATGGTGATGGACAGGGAGGCCTGGCGTGCTGTGATTCATGGGGTCGCAAAGAGTCAGACACGACTGAGCGACTGAACTGAATTGACTTCAGGAATCCTTGCTAAAGATGATATATCCCAAAGTACAGAAGAGGGCCTTCAAATAAATAACCCAATATCTTATCCAGCTTATATTCCACTCCCTCATTTTCAGGTGTAGCCTGTCAATTTCTGCCTGTATGTTTTAGCCAGGCCCTGTAGCACATTTGATAAATGGTTTCCTCTCAGAGAAGAATAGTTGGACTTGATGGAGTCTGAGTGAACTCCAGGGGATGGTGATGGACAGGGAGGCCTGGCGTGCTGTGATTCATGGGGTCGCAAAGAGTCAGACACGACTGAGCGACTGAACTGAATTGACTTCAGGAATCCTTGCTAAAGATGATATATCCCAAAGTACAGAAGAGGGCCTTCAAATAAATAACCCAATATCTTATCCAGCTTATATTCCACTCCCTCATTTTCAGGTGTAGCCTGTCAATTTCTGCCTGTATGTTTTAGCCAGGCCCTGTAGCACATTTGATAAATGGTTTCCTCTCAGAGAAGAATAGTTGGTTTCCTTTCAGACTACACTGAGACTTAACCCTAGTAGTTGCTAGGGAATATGAGTGGGATACTAATAACCTATGCCATACTATATGATGATTATATATGTAGGAAATAAAACTGTAAAGAGAAATAAGGAAATGATTATCACGAAATGAAAGTTTTCCATGTTCTTTAGTAGATATGAATGATTTAACTAGTTCTAAGAATGGTCTGGATTTGCACAGGTAGTTTTTACCTTGGCATCTCAAACTGCTGAAGCATTAGTATTGTTGTTGTTGTTGTTGTTGTTGTTGTTTACTTTATTTTACAATACTCTATTAGCTTTGCCATACATTGACATGAATCCACCACAGGTGTACACGAGCTCCCAGTCCTGAATCCCCCTCCCACCTCCCACCCCACAACGTCTCTCTGGATCATCCCCGTGCACCAGCCCCAAGCATCCTGCATCCTGCATCGAACATAGACCAGTGCCTTGTTTCTTACATGATAGTATACATGCTTCAATGCCATTAGTATTATTAAAGATTAACAGAGACACATTACTGAATATCCAATTTACTAATGAACATATACCAGCTAGGTGATCTGTGTAACCTAGCTAAGAAATAAAACAAAATGACTTTTAAGCCTTTGCATTTTAAACATAGACTTCACTGCTTATTCTTAAGGTCATGACTGTTTAATTTAGCACATATTCCTAAATTCTGAAAATATCAGTCTTAAAATCCATATTGTTGACATTTCCTTCCTTCCATTGCCTTCATAACCTTTATTACAAAGGGAAAAATTAATGAGTTATTTTTGCCCAGGAGGTTTGCCTGTGTGAACTAATTATTCTTTCTTTTAATGAAAATGTAACATTCCAGATATATATTAAGTTCTTACAAGCAACCAAATTCTTAACAATAGTGATGGCAATAATATTTGTGTAGTGTTTATTATCTGCCAAGCGTTGTTCTAAGCATTTTCCCATATATGATATCTCATTTGATTTCTTCATCAACCCAGTGAAGCAGGTTCATTTTTTCTTCTCACTTTACAAGTGAAGAAAGTGAGGCAGAGTTTGAGAGCTTAAAAAAGTTTACATAGTCAGGGATAACGAACACAAGAGACACAAGTTGAATCAGCTGACACCAAAAAAAAAGAGTAAAAAGGTACATAAAACCTAAGCACAGAAGGCTTTTTTTATGACCTGAAAAGAAGGACTCATAGCCTTGAATAATGAGATGATTCTGTCTCTTGTCTTTGCTCCTCTTAGTGTATCAGCTCCTTTCTCAGACTGTGCCCTTGAGGCTAGAACCTTTGATGCAGGTAGCTCTCAGCTTTAGTCTTAGAATCTAATAATCAGAGAGTTTTCCTTCTCCAGTTGGGGAAGAAATCTTAATGGACCAGCTTAGATCATGTGCCATTCCTTCAACAAGGGTCAATAAACTGTATCCTGTACCTAGTTTTGTAATAAAGCTTTATTGGAACCCAACCACACTCATTATCTTACACATTACCTATGGTGTATTTGTGTCACAAGTTGAGTTGGTGGGACAGAAACCAGGTAGTCCACAAAGCCTAAAATATTTACTATCTGGCCCTTTACAGAAAAAGTGTGCTGACGTCTGCCTTGGGGCAATCACTGTGGCAGCTTGATGGTAACTCTTTATATTGTTGTCACTTCATTTCAAACATGTGCCTGGTTGTGACTACTTGTGACTGGTTTGCCCTCCAAAGTATCTTCAAAAAGTTTACAATATGATCCAGTCTAGAATCTGGAAACTTCTTTTATACAAGAAAGGCAAGGAATCAGCAAAATGTAAGTTTTATACTACTGAAGAAAGAATTTATCATTAGTGAAAAGATCACAATTCCCTTTGTGCTCAGTTGTCTCAGTCGTGTCCAACTCTTTGAGACCCCATAGACTGTAGCCAGTCAGGCTCCTCTGTCCATGGAATTCTCTGGGCAAGAATACTGGAGTGGGTTGCCATTTTCTCCTGCAGGGGATCTTCCCAATCCAGAGATCGAACCCCCTACTCCTATGTCTCCTGCACTGCAGGTGGATTCTTTACCGGCTGAGCCACCTGGGAAACCCACTAAAAACTTCTAAATTTGTTTTATGCATATCTGGGTCAAAATTCTAGAGAGATTGTATTGTTAAACTTTTTCCTATTTTCATGCAAAGCAATATCCAAAAGTGCTTTATGGGACCTGACAGAGATTGCCACAAGTAGATGAAGCAGAGTTGTTTTGTTACTAAGATACATGCGAAAGTCTTGTTTATTACATGCCAAGTGATGCAACTAAAGGCAAGAGAGGTGCCATACCCCTTAGTATAATGGCACAGTATTTAAAACTGTGACAGGCTGATGTGAACAACTGTCACCAAGGTATCAAACTTCAAATTTCAGAAACTACTGCTTTAAACAAAAGGTGGCATGGGATTCTTTTGATAGAAAACAATGCAACTATAAGTTTAATAAAAAGGAAAATACCGGTATCAAAGCTTGTAGATTCGATTATCAGTGGCTTGTAAAGACATCTCAGAGACAACAGTAGAGACTTTAAGGCAATTCCATTTGTATGAAATCTCCAGGATAGGCAAATCCATAGTGAAGGAAAGATGAATGGGGATTACCAGAAGATGGAGAAAGAGGGAAATTGAGACTGTTTGAGAATATGTAAAGAACCCACCTGCCAATGCGGAAGATGCAAGACATGCAGGTTCAATCCCGGGGTTGGGAAAATCCCATTGAGAAGGAAATGGCAACCCACTCCAGTATTCTTGCCCAGAGAATACCATGGACAGAGGAGACTTGTGGGCTACAGTCCATGAGGTTGCAAAGTGGTGGACATGACTGAGCATGCACGTGTGCACACACATCAATATGTATGGGATCTTTTTTAGATTGATAAAAAGTTCTGGAATTAAGATTTTGGTGATAATTGCTTAACACAGTGAAAACATTATTATTCATCATGGATTGGGAATGTTCTGGTGAATGTATCGGNCACGTGTGCACACACATCAATACGTATGGGATCTTTTTTAGATTGATAAAAAGTTCTGGAATTAAGATTTTGGTGATAATTGCTTAACACAGTGAAAACATTATTATTCATCATGGATTGGGAATGTTCTGGTGAATGTATCGGTGACACGAGGTTACCAAATAGCCCTTCAGGAAAGGGAGTGAGAATAAGGAGGATAGAAATAAGAGGAAGTGTGTCTCTAATAATCCTTCATGTTTTAGGAACCTAGATGTATTGGCAAAAACAAACGAATGGAAACTTAAAAAATGGTTTCATAAGCACCTCGGTTTGCTTGTGTGTCACACAAAGAGGCTGGAATATGCAGGACCAGGAGGATCTTGACAATCTGCAGTTCTAAATACAGTAGCTTGAATTTTTTAATTCAGGGCAAAATGGTAAACTAAGTATATTAAACTAATTAAATATTAAAAGCATTAATCTGGTGAAACAAAGGATGTTTTCTTTTATTCTACGGAGGAATTTCTAAATTGAATTATAGGATCAATTGCTACTCCACCTGGAACATACAGATGTAGTTAAACCACAGAATCTTTTTTATTTTCCTGGTGAATTTAGTGGCCCTGAAGTGACTATGTCAGAGCTGTACATTTATTGAAAATTAAAGACTCTGGAAAATCAATCCTTACCTGAAAGTGATAATAAACCACACTCTCTAAAAAGAGTGTTACTGCATCCCAAAGAGATTCACTTAAGAATGCACTATCAGTACCTACCTAATACTTCAAAAAGTTTGATATTTAAATGAAATTATTAAATGTATATATATTAGCCCTTCCATGATTAGTATTGTTTGCCTGATAGGATTGAAGGTGATGCACTCACATATTCACTGCAGAAGGTAATCAGCAAATAGACTATCGAAATTTACCATGTGCTCATTCCTGCTGTTACGAAATAGCATAAATGAACTCATGTTTTATACTGAACTAAGGTATGTGGTTTATACTGAACTAAGGTATGCAGCCATGAAATTAAAAGATGCTTAGTCCTTGGAAGAAAAGTTATGACCAACCTAGATAGCATATTCAAAAGTAGAGACATTACTTTGCCAACTAAGGTCCGTCTAGTCAAGGCTATGGTTTTTCCTGTGGTCATGTATGGATGTGAGAGTTGGACTGTGAAGAAGGCTGAGCGCTGAAGAATTGATACTTTTGAACTGTGGTGTTGGAGAAGACTCTTGAGAGTTCCTTGGACAGCAAGGAGATCCAACCAGTCCATTCTGAAGGAGATCAGCCCTGGGATTTCTTTGGAAGGAATGATGCTAAAGCTGAAACTCCAGTACTTTGGCCACGTCATGCGAAGAGTTGACTCATTGGAAAATACTCTGATGCTGGGAGGGATTGGGGGCAGGAGGAGAAGGGGACAACCGAGGATGAGATTGGCTGGATGGCATCACGGACTCGATGAACGTGAGTCTGAGTGAACTCCGGGAGAGGGTGATGGACAGGGAGGCCTGGCGGGCTGCGATTCATGGGGTCATGAAGAGTCAGACACGACTGAGCCACTGAACTGAACTGAACTGAACTGAAGGTGTGTGAAATGCTTCACCTCTTGATTTCAATAAGTTTCTTATTCTCTCTTTAGACATTAAACACCCAGGACATTTTCCTTTTTTTTTTTTTCATTTTCCACTTCTTTGCAATAGAATTTCCATAACATACTTGTCCGGAGAAGGCAATGGCACCCCACTCCAGTACTCTTGCCTGGAAAATCCCTTGGACAGGGGAGCCTGGTAGGCTGCAGTCCATGGGGTCACGAAGAGTCGGACATGACTGAGTGACTTCCCTTTCACTTTTCACTTTCTTGCATTGGAGAAGGAAATGGCAACCCACTCCAGTGTTCTTGCCTAAAGAATCCCAGAGACGGGGGAGCCTAGTTGGCTGCCCTCTATGGGGTCACACAGAGTCGGACACGACTGAAGTGACTTAGCAGCAGCAGCAGCAACATACTTGTCTCTTTCAGAGAAGGCAATGGCAACCTGCTCCATTACTCCTGCCTGGAGAATCCCAGGGACAGAGGAGCCTGTTGGGCTGCTGTCTATAGGGTTGCACAGAGTCGGACACGACTGATGCTACTTAGCAGCAGCAGCAGCAGCAGCTTGTCTCTTTATCCATTGTTTTTTATTACAGTGTGGTATGTGGGGGCTTCCCTGGTGGTCCAGTGGTGGAGACTTCACCTTCCAGCACGGAGAGTACAGGTTCGATCCCTGGTCTACATGCCTTGTGACTAAAAAAACCAAAACATAAAAAACAGAAGCAATATTGTCACACATTCAATAAAGACAGAAAAAAACCAAATTGTGGTATGTGAAACACGTGAAATAAAGTGCATGACTACTCTAAAATGTAACTGAATAAGGCAAAATACACGTCTGTAATATAATTATTTTAGAAAACCAGTTTCTGGAATCCTTATCCTTTGCTCCTTTAAAATGACTTTACCTTAAACATGCTTTGAGGTTTCCTGCCTCCGATTTTGTGGATGCAGTCCCCTGACTTGGGATATCTGTGTCCCCCATCTCCATTTCTTGTTTGCTGTCTCTCTTATTCTGCTTCCAAGTTGTTGATGACCTGATGGTCAGACCCAACCATCTGGGTCCTTGGTGTTTCAGTCCTGTTCGGACCTTTTTGATTTCTGTTTCTAGTTTTCAGTCATTGCTCTGTGACCAATAATTTAGTATCCTTATACTAAAAATAATATCTGTGCTGTAAATCTATTTTTCATGTGTGTTTGTCTCCAACGGCTACACCATAAACTCCTTGAGGGCAAGGATCATATATTTATGAAGTCCAGGTTGCCTAATCCAGTGCTGTCGATTTCAACAGTATTAGTATATTGATTTTTTGATATGAATTAGTTGCTTTTGGGGGAGGGATTTGAAAAAAATGAAATGGTTATTTTTCCTGTCCACCACTAGAAAGTACAAATTAGAACCTTAGTGTATGGTGAAGTGAACAAGTCTCGTCTAGATTTTTACAAACCAAGTTTATGTGTGTTTTCCTTTGAAAAGCAGAGTTCACAATTCACGTGACTTAAAGGGGCAATACAACAGTTCATTTGCTTTTTCGGGGTACATCCTGCAAGCTCGTTTTTTGCATGTGGTGGCATAGAGAGAATAGCACCTCACTCCATCTCGTTCATATTTACATTGATAAGTTGAAGTGTAAACTGCTAAGTCAGGTTTCCCTCACCACAGCCTCTTCTGGCCTCCTTTTAAGGAAGGAAGCAGTAGAATTTTTGTTCCCTGCTTCATTCATCTTTTGGAGTTCCTGGAGCTACAGAATGACTGTGAAGCCTCTAGTTCTCTAAATCTTAGCAGAGGATGCAGACTCCTCCACTTGGTAGCCCTCCAAAGGCAGATAATCTCATCATAGAGAATGTATATAACATCTAGACTACTCTTCTACATCTAGTTAGATACATCTGTTCTTTTTTCTCCCCCAGGCTGATATATACAATCTGCTTAGAGCTGTAATTTTTGCAAAGGATCTGTCCTAATGAGTGAAAATATAGATATTTACCAAACTGTGTTTAAACAGTTATCTTTTTTTTTCCACTTAAAAAAAAATAATGCTTTTTCTTTTTCCCTCTCTCCACTCCTTCCTTCTTACACAAACTCTGCACTGTGATACTGTGTCTATGAACATATTACGTGACAGACTGCTGCCTTTGTTTTTGTTCATTTACTTAAAAAAAATTGATGTACAATATTATGTTACAGATGTATAGTACAGTGATACACAAATTTTAAAGGTTATACTCCATCTATAGTTATCATAAAAGAGTGGCTATATTCCCCATGTTTTACAATATATCCTTGTAGCCTATTTTATACCTAATAGTTTGTGCATCTTAAAGCTCTGTCCCTATATTACTTCTCTGTCTTTCTTCACACCACTAACTACTAGTTTGTTCTCTCTGTGAGTCTGCTTCTTTTTTGTTATATTTGTTCTTTTGTTGTAGTCTTTAGATTCTACATGTAAGTGATATCCTACGGTATTTGCATTTCTGACTTATTTCACTGAGCCTAATGTCCTTTAAGGCCATCCATGTTGCCTCAGTTTTTTTATGGCTGAGTAGAATTATGCTGTATATATATGCCACATCTTCTTTATCCATTCATCAGTTGATGGACACTTAGGTTGCTCCCATATCTTAGCTATTGTGAATAATGCTGCCATGAAAACTGGAGGGCATGTTTCTTTTCAAATTAGTGCTCTGGTGTTTTTCAAGTAGATACCTAGGAGTGGAATTGCTGGGTCATATGGTAGTTCTATTTTTAGTTTTTTGAGAATACTCTGTACTATTTTCCACAGTAGCTACGCAAATTTACATTCACACCAACAGTGTATGAGGGTTCCCTTTTCTCCACATCCTCACCAACAATTTGATATTTGTGCTCTTTTCGATGACAACTGTTTGGACAGGTGTGAGGTGACATCTTGTTGTGGTCTTGGTTTATAGTTGCCTGATTATTAGCAATGTTGAGCATCTTTTCATGTGCTTATNTCTCCACATCCTCACCAACAATTTGATATTTGTGCTCTTTTCGATGACAGCTGTTTGGACAGGTGTGAGGTGACATCTTGTTGTGGTCTTGGTTTATAGTTGCCTGATTATTAGCAATGTTGAGCGTCTTTTCATGTGCTTATTGATGATCTGCATTTCCTCTTTGGGAAAATGCCTATTTAGTTCTGCCCATTAAAAATTTTTATTTTATTTTTTCAAAAATAAATTATTTTAAAATATAAATTTATTTATTTTAATTGGAGGTTAATTACTTTACAATATTGTATTGGTTTTNGCATTCTTTGGCATTGCCTTTCTTTGGGATTGGAATGAAAACTGACCTTTTCCAGTACTGTGGCCACTACAGAGTTTTGTGTTTTGTTTAATTTGCTGGCATATTGAATGCAGCAGTTTAACAGTGTCATCTTTTAGGATTTGAAACAGCTCAGCTGGATTTCCATCACTTCCACTAGCTTTGTTTGTAGTCATGCTTCCTAAGGCCCAGTTAACTTCATAGTCCAGGATATCTGGCTCTACGTGATTAATGATACTATCATGGCTATCTGGGTCATTAAGATCTTTCTTGCATAGTTCTGTGCATTTTTGCCATCTACTCTTAATACCTCCTCCTTCTGTTTGGTCCATACCATTTCTGTCTTTTATTGTGCCCAACTTTGCATGAAATGTTCCCTTGATATCCCTAATTTCCTTGAAGAAATCTCTAGTCTTTCCCATTCTGTTGTTTTTGCTCTTCTTTTCATTGATCACTTAGGAAGGCTTGATTCTCTCTCCTTGCTATTCTTTGGAACTCTGCACTCAGATGGGTATATCTTTCCTTTTCTCTTTGCCTTCTTTATCTCTCTCTTTTTCCTTTTTGTCTTTCTTTTTCTCAGGATGTTTTTGATCAATGACTTCTGTATAATGTCATGAACCTCCCTATACAGTTCTTCAGGAGCTTTATCTGATCTAATCCTTTGAATCTGTTTGTCATTTCCATTGTATAATCACAAGGTACTTTATTTAGGTCATAACTAATTGGTCTAGTGGTTTTCTCTATTTTCTTCGATTTTAGTCTGAATTGAGTAATAAGAAGTTTAAGATCTGAGTCACAGTCAGTTCCAAGCCTTATTTTTGCTAACTATACAGAGCTTCTCCACATTGGACTGTGAAGAATGTAATCAATCTGATTTTGGTATGGACCATCTGATAATGTTCATGTTTTGAGTCATCTCTTGTATTGTTGGAAGAGGGTGTTTGCTGTAACCAGTGTGTTCTCTTGGCAAAACTCTATTATCCTTTACCCTGCTTCATTTTGTACTCCATGGCAAAACTTCACTGTTACTTCAGGTATCCCCTCATTCCTACTTTTGCATTTCAATCTCCTGTTATGGAAAGGACCACTTTTTTGGGTGTTAGTTCTGGAAGGTCATGTAGGTCTTCATAGAACTGGTCAACTTCAGCTTCTTCAGCATTGTGGTTTAAGCATAGATTTGGATTACTGTGAATGGTTGGCCTTGGAAACAAACCAAGTTCATTCTGTCAGTTTTGAGATTGCACCCAAGTATTTCAAACTGTTTTGTGGATTGTGAGGGTTACTACATTTCTTCTAAGGGATTCTTGTCCACAGTAGAAGATATAATGCTCATCTGAGTTAAATTTACCCATTACAGTTCATTTGAGTTCACTAATTTCTAAAATGCTGATGTTTACTCTTGCCATTTCCTGTTTGATGACTTTCAATTTTCCTTGATTCATTCATCTAACATTCCAGGTTCCTTTGCAATATTGTTCTTTACAGCATCGGACTTTACTT